>JAJQKJ010001910.1:27500-143212 GCA_029574335.1 Rana kukunoris
AACGATCGTCTGTTACCAGCCGGTGACTCACCGCCATTGTGATTGTTGGGCGTTCACTGAAACCCGTCTGTGTAAACTAATCGCCGATCTCTGTGTTTGTTTGCAGGAGGACGATCGATCCCTGAGATCTACAAGAGGAGGACGATCGATCCCAGAGATCTACAAGAGGAGAATGATCGATCCCGTCATCCCAGAGATCTACAAGAGGAGGACGATTAATCCCGTCATCCCAGAGATCTACAAGAGGAGGACGATCGATCCCGTCATCCCCGGGGATCTACAAGAGGAGGACGATCGATCCCGTCATCCCCGGGGATCTACAAGAGGAGGACGATCGATCCCGTCATCCCCGGGGATCTACAAGAGGAGGACGATCGATTCCGTCACCCCCAGAGATCTACATGAGGAGGACGATCGATCCCGTCATCCCCGGAGATCTACAAGAGGAGGACAATCGATTCCGTCACCCCCGGAGATCTACAAGAGAAGGACGATCCATCCCGTCATCCCCGGAAAATCTACAAGAGGAGGACGATCGATCCCGTCATCCCTGGAGGTCTACAAAAGGAGCACAATCGATCCCGTCACCCCCGGAGATCTACAAGAGAAGGAGGGTCCATCCCGTCACCCCCGGAAATCTACAAGAGGAGGACGATGGATCCCGTCATCCCCGGAGATCTACAAGAGGAGGACGATTGATCCTGTCACCCCCGGAGATCTACAAGAGAAGGACGGTCCATCCCGTCACCCCCGGAAATCTACAAGAGGAGGACGATGGATCCCGTCATCCCCAGAGATCTACAAGAGGAGGACGATCGATCCTGTCACCCCCGGTAATCTACAAGAGGAGGACGATTGATCCTGTCACCCCCGGAGATCTACAAGAGAAGGACGATCGATCCCGTTATTCCCCCGGAGATCTACAAGAGAAGGACGATCGTTCCTGTCACCCCAGAGATCTACAAGAGAAGGACGATCGATCCCGTCACCCCCGGAGATCTACAAGAGGAGGACGATGGATCCTGTCATCCCCGGAGATCTACAAGAGGAGGACGATGGATCCCGTCATCCCCGGAGATCTACAAGAGGAGGACGATCGATCCCAGAGATCTACAAGAGGACGATCGATCCCAGAGATCTACAAGAGGAGGACGATCGATCCCAGAGATCTACAAGAGGAGGACGATCGATCCCAGAGATCTACAAGAGGAGGACAATCGATCCCAGAGATCTACAAGAGAAGGACGATCGATCCCGTCATCCCCGGAGATCTACAAGAGGAGGACGATCGATCCCGTCATCCCCGGAGATCTACAAGAGGAGGACGATCGATCCCGTCATCCCCGGAGATCTACAAGATGAGTACGATCGATCCCGTCACCCCCAGAGATCTACAAGGGGAGGACGATCGATCCCGTTATTCCCCGGAGATCTACAAGAGGAGGACGATAGATCCCGTCATCCCCGGAGGTCTACAAGAGGAGGACGATCGAACCCGTCACCCCCGGAGATCTACAAGAGAAGGACAATCGATCCCGTCACCCCCGGAAATCTACAAGAGGAGGATGATGGATCCCGTCATCCCCAGAGATCTACAAGAGGAGGACGATCGATCCCGTTATTCCCCGGAGATCTGCAAGAGGACGATCGTTCCCGTCACCCCAGAGATCTACAAGAGGAGGACAATCAATCCCGTCACCCCCGGAGATCTACAAGAGGAGGACGATCGATCCCGTCATCCCCGGAGGTCTACAAAAGGAGGACGATGGATCCTGTCACCGCCGGAGATCTACAAGAGGAGGACGATGGATCCCGTCATCCCCAGAGATCTACAAGAGGAGGACGATTGATCCCAGAGATCTACAAGAGGAGGACGATTGATCCCAGAGATCTACAAGAGGAGGACGATTGATCCCAGAGATCTACAAGAGGAGGACGATTGATCCCAGAGATCTACAAGAGGAGGACGATCGATCCCAGAGATCTACAAGAGAAGGACGATCGATCCCGTCATCCCCGGAGATCTACAAGAGGAGGACGATCGATCCCGTCATCCCCGGAGATCTACAAGAGGAGGACGATCGATCCCGTCATCCCCGGAGATCTACAAGATGAGTACGATCGATCCCGTCACCCCCAGAGATCTACAAGGGGAGGACGATCGATCCCGTTATTCCCCGGAGATCTACAAGAGGAGGACGATAGATCCCGTCATCCCCGGAGGTCTACAAGAGGAGGACGATCGAACCCGTCACCCCCGGAGATCTACAAGAGAAGGACAATCGATCCCGTCACCCCCGGAAATCTACAAGAGGAGGATGATGGATCCCGTCATCCCCAGAGATCTACAAGAGGAGGACGATCGATCCCGTTATTCCCCGGAGATCTGCAAGAGGACGATCGTTCCCGTCACCCCAGAGATCTACAAGAGGAGGACAATCAATCCCGTCACCCCCGGAGATCTACAAGAGGAGGACGATCGATCCCGTCATCCCCGGAGGTCTACAAAAGGAGGACGATGGATCCTGTCACCGCCGGAGATCTACAAGAGGAGGACGATGGATCCCGTCATCCCCAGAGATCTACAAGAGGAGGACGATTGATCCCAGAGATCTACAAGAGGAGGACGATTGATCCCAGAGATCTACAAGAGGAGGACGATTGATCCCAGAGATCTACAAGAGGAGGACGATCGATCCCAGAGATCTACAAGAGAAGGACGATCGATCCCGTCATCCCCGGAGATCTACAAGAAGAGGACGATGGATCCCGTCATCCCCAGAGATCTACAAGAGGAGGACGATCGATCCCAGAGATCTACAAGAGGAGGACGATTGATCCCAGAGATCTACAAGAGGAGGACGATTGATCCCAGAGATCTACAAGAGGAGGACGATTGATCCTAGAGATCTACAAGAGGAGGACGATTGATCCCAGAGATCTACAAGAGGAGGACGATCGATCCCAGAGATCTACAAGAGAAGGACGATCGATCCCGTCATCCCCGGAGATCTACAAGAAGAGGACGATCGATCCCGTCATCCCCGGAGATCTACAAGAAGAGGACGATCGATCCCGTCACCCCCAGAGATCTACAAGGGGAGGACGATCAATCCCATTATTCCCCCGGAGATCTACAAGAGGAGGACGATCGATCCCGTCATCCCCGGAGGTCTACAAGAGGAGGACGATCGATCCCGTCATCCCCGGAGATCTACAAGAGGAGGACGATCGATCCCGTCATCCCCGGAGATCTACAAGAAGAGGACGATCGATCCCGTCACCCCCAGAGATCTACAAGGGGAGGACGATCAATCCCATTATTCCCCCGGAGATCTACAAGAGGAGGACGATAGATCCCGTCATCCCCGGAGGTCTACAAGAGGAGGACGATGGATCCCGTCACCCCCGGAGATCTACAAGAGAAGGACAATCGATCCCGTCACCCCCGGAAATCTACAAGAGGAGGACGATGGATCCCGTCATCCCCAGAGATCTACAAGAGAAGGACGATCGACCCCGTTATTCCCCGGAGATCTACAAGAGGATGATCGTTCCCGTCACCCCAGAGATCTAAAAGAGAAGGACAATCGATCCCGTCACCCCCGGAGATCTACAAGAGGAGGACGATCGATCCCGTCATCCCCGGAGGTCTACAAAAGGAGGACGATCGATCCTGTCACCGCCGGAGATCTACAAGAGGAGGACGATGGATCCCGTCATCCCCGGAGATCTACAAGAGGAGGACGATGGATCCCGTCATCCCCGGAGATCTACAAGAGGAGGACGATGGATCCCAGAGATCTACAAGAGGAGGACGATCGATCCCAGAGATCTACAAGAGGAGGACGATCGATCCCGTCACCCCCGGAGATCTACAAGAGGAGGACGATGGATCCCGTCATCCCCGGAGATCTACAAGAGGAGGACGATCGATCCCAGAGATCTACAAGAGGAGGACGATCGATCCCAGAGATCTACAAGAGGAGGAAGATCGATATAATATTATAACTACTACTTCTAATAATGATAATACAAAAAAATATATATTATTATTAATAATAATAATAATAAATATAATTATTATCATTATATATATATATATATATATATATATGATATTGTTGTTGCTGCTGTTAAAATGGTTATTGGAATATTATTAATTATAATAATAATAATAATAATAATAATAATAATATTTAAATCATAATAGTAATAATACCAATAATAACATCAAATATATGAATAATATTAATAATATGACTACTAATAATAATACAAAAATAATAAATATTAATAATAATAAAAACTATAACTATTATTATCATTATATATTTGATATTGTTGTTGTTATTATGTGTATTGGAATATTATGAATAATAATAATAATAAGTCATTATTGTTGTTGTTGTTATTATAATTAATAATAATAATATTTCAATCGTAATAATAACATCAAATATATGATTATTATAAGAAAATAATAATAATAATATTTTAATAATAATAACAATATTATTATTATTATTATTAATATAAAATTATTAGAGGAATATCAATAATAAAAATAATAATAATAATTATATAAATATTATAATTATAAACTCAGCACAGGGAAGAAATGATTGTATTGTATATGGAAGAGATTCCTTGTGTTGGGCGGAGTCGGGAGTATTTCTTGTATAGAGAGGAGGAGATTTTTCTGGTTGTGGGCGGAGTTGGGTAAATTTTAATTTTAAATAGTTTTGCTGTTTCTGTTTATTTTCCTCCTAGAAGAAGAAGAAGAAGAAGAAGAAGAAGAAGAAGAATCTGAGATTCTATTTAAAAAGGAAAGTTCAGTGGGAGGCGGGATGACGCCGGCGCGGCGCGGACAGAGATGGCGACCTTCCCGGATTGGCTGGTCTGTGGCTCACGGGATTCCTGGCAGAGTGATTTGGAAGTGTATTGGATGAAATCACATTGCCAGGGATTTCCAATCAGTCACAGACAATTCCTCCTCCGCCTGCAGACGTGGGAGAGGAGACTCCAGACATCTGGACAGCATGAGAGGATGGGAACCGCGCAGAGTGCAGCACACAGCCGCTATGTGGGGGGGACACATCTAGGAGGGGACACCAGGGGGGGCGGACGGGCAGGACTTAGCTGGCTCTGTGAACAGGTCTTGTTGGTTTATGTTCACAGTGGCTAAGTTCCACCTGAGCGTCCCCCAACTTCAAGCACCCCCCTACTCCGAGCCCCCAACTTTGAGCCCCACAACTCCAAGCCCCCCCCCCCAGCTCTGAGCTCCCCCAACTCCAAGTCCCCCAAATCTAAGCCTCCTTCAACTCCAAACTCCCCCAATTCTAAACCTCCCCAGCTCTGAGCTCCCCCTTAACTTCAACCCCCCCAACTCTGAGCTTCCCAAACTCTGAGCCCCCTAGGTCTGAGCTCCCCCTACTCCGAGCCCCCCTAATCCGAGCCTCCCCCAACTCCAAGCTCCCCCAACTCCGAGCTCCCCCAACTCCGAGCTCCCTCAGCTCCGAGCTCCCCTAACTCTGAGCTTCCCAAACTCCGAGCCCCCTAGCTCTGAGCTCCCCCTACTCCGAGCCTCCCCAACTCCAAGCTCCCCCAACTCCTAGCTTCCCCAACTCCTAGCCCCCCCTTACTCCGATCCCCCCTACTCCGAGCCTCCATCAACTCCAAACTCCCCCAGCTCCAAGCTCCCCAACTCATAGCTTTCCCAACACCGAGCCCCACCTACTCCAAGCCCCCTACTCCGAGCCTCCCCCAACTCCAAGCTTTCCCAACACCGAGCCCCCCCTACTCTGAGCCCCCTTACTCCGAGCCCCCCTACTCTGAGCCTCCCTTAACTCCCAGCTCCTAGCTTCCCCAACACTGAGCCCCCCTACTCCGAGCCTCCCTCAACTCCAAGCTCCCCCAGCTCAGAGCTCCCCCAGCCTCTAGCTCCCCCAACACGAGCCCCCCAACTCCGAGTACCCCCAAATCAGAGCCCTTCAAACCAGAGCTTCCCAACTCAGAGCTCCCCCAACTCCAAGCTCTCCAAATTCTGAGCCCCCCCAACCCTGAGCACCCCCAACTCCAAGCTCCAAATCAGAGCTCCCCAAATCAGAGCTCCCCAACTCAGAGCTCCCCTAAATCAGAGTTCCCCAACTCCAAGCTTTCCCAACTCCGAGTCCCCCCAACTCTGAGCTCCCACATCTCCAAGCTCCCCTAAATCCGAGCTCCCCCAACTCCGATCCCTCCCAACTCTGAACTCCCCCAACTCCAAGCTCCCTCATCTCTGAGCTCCTCCAAATCCGAGCTCCCCCAAATATGTGCTCTCGCAACTCTAAGCCCCCCAATTTTGAGCTCCCCCACTCAGAGCCCCCCTAACTTCAAGCTCCCCAACTCCAGGCTTCCCCAACTCCGACCTCCACCAACTCCAAGCCACCAACTCCAAGCCCTCCCCAACTCCGAGCTCCCCTAACTCCGAGTACCCCCAACTCCGAGCCCTCCAAATCAGAGCTTTCCAACTCTGACCTCCACCAACTCCAAGCCCCCCCAACTCCGAGCTCCCCCAACTCCAAGCACTCCACCTGAAAGTGATATTTAAATTTGGCCTCCAACCTTCCCAGATGTACCGGCTTCTCTCCTGGACTAAAATTACTTCCACTGATTTCTCTGCACACTGAAAGCTTCTCACACAGCAGGGGTTGGTTTATCCTCACTAGGGGTTAGTTTATCCTAAGTAGGGGTTGGTTTTTCCTTAGCAGGGGTTGGTTTACTTTTAGCAGGGGTTGGTTTCTCCTGAGCAGGGGTTGATTTCTTCTCAGCAGGGGTTGGTGTATCCTCAGCAGGGGTTGGTTTATCCTCACTAGGGGTTAGTTTATCCTAAGTAGGGGTTGGTTTTTCCTTAGCAGGGGTTGGTTCACTTTTAGCAGGGGTTGGTTTATCCTCAGCAGGGGTTGGTTTATCTTCAGCGGGAGGTGGTTTATCTTCAGAGGGTATTTGCTTATCCTCAGTAGAGTTTGGTTTCTCCTCAGCAGGGGTTGGTGTATCCTCAGCAGGGGTTGGTTTATCCTCAGCAGGGGTTGGTTTATCTTCAGCGGGGGGTGGTTTATCTTCAGAGGGTATTTGCTTATCCTCAGTAGAGTTTGGTTTCTCCTCAGCAGGGGTTGGTGTATCCTCAGCAGGGGTTGGTTTATCCTCACCAGGGGTTAGTTTATCCTCAGTAGGGGTTGGTTTTTCCTTAGCAGGGGTTGGTTCACTTTTAGCAGGGGTTGGTTTATCCTCAGCAGGGGTTGGTTTATCCTCAGCGGGGGTTGGTTTATCCTCAGCGTGGGTTAGTTTATCTTCAGAGGGTATGTGCTTATCCTCAGTAGAGTTCGGATTCTCCTCAGCAGGGGTTGGTTTATCTTGTATGTATTCCTGTCTAAATTGGCCCTAGTATATGTATGGATGAATGTGAGTTAGGGACCTTAGATTGTAAGCTCCTCGGGGGCAGGGACTGATGTGAATGTGCAATATATATATATATATATATATGTGTGTGTAAAGCGATGCGTAAATTGATGACGCTATATAACTACCTGTAATAAATAAATAAAGAATAAATAAAGGCCAGGACTAGGCCTATACAAGAATCAGAATATTATTTTTTGCATTATTATTACTATTAATATTCCATTGTTATTATATTATTTCTTCATTATTATTATACCAGTGTTACCATGTTTCTTTTATTGGTTTATAGCTTAATTGTTTCTATTTTAAAGAGAACCAGTCAGGACTGGACTTACACAAGAATCAGATTATTTTTTTTTTTTATATATATTATTGTTATTTGATATTATTATTATTATCAGGACTGGGTTTATACAAGAAACGGATTATAATTATTATTATTTTTACCATGTTTCACAATTTATAGCAAAATGTTATCAATTAAGAACCAGTCAGGACTGGGCTTACACAAGAATTAGAATATAATTTTTTATTAATATTTTTTTTTTAAATATTTTTTTAATATTTTTTTATATTATTGTTATTTGATATTATTATTATTATCAGGACTGGGTTTATACAAGAATCAGAATATAATAATAATAATTGTTATTATTATTATTATTATTACCATGTTTCCCAAGTCAATTTATCAATTAAAGAGAACCAGTCAGGACTGGGCTTACACAAGAATCAGAATATTATTTTTTATTATTATTAATATTTTTTATTTTTTTTTATATTATTGTTATTTGATACAGTATTATTATCATTATCTGGGTTTATACAAGAATCGAAATATAATTATTATTATTATTACCATGTTTCCCGAGTAAATTTTTAGCACAATTTTATCAATTAAAGAGAACCAGTCAGGATGGAGATCATACAAGAATCAGAATTTTTTCTCTTAATTAGAAAATCTGCAGTCTCCTCCCATGAAAAGCTCAAATTCCTTCCCTTACTGCCCCTGAGTCTGGCTCTTCATCTGGGGGAGGGGGGGGTGTCAGGGGTCAAAGGCCACCGCAAGTCCCCCTGTGAACTGCAGCCCCCCCCCCCCCCCCCCCCATCCTTATGCCCCGTACACACGATCGGGATTCCCAGCGGTAAAAAGTCCGCTGGGAATCCCGGGGGGGAAACCCGAGAACCGGCTCAGTAACTTTCCCCCTGTACACACCAGGGGTTTTCCCGTCGGGAAAACTGCGGTGAGAGCTTTGGCCGGGAATCCCAGCCGTGTGTATGCTCCCCATAGGAAAACTGTCGGGGAAAAGACCGCCGGGAATCGCGGCAGGAAAAAGAACGTGTTCCCATTTTTCCTGCCATGGGGCGTACACACGGGCAGTTTTCCCGGCAAAAAGCTCTCATGGCATCCAAATTTCCAAATTCGAATACAGTGGAACCTCGGATCGCGAGTAACGCGATTAACGAACGTTTTACAATGTATGTTTAAAAATCCTGACTCGGTTTGCGAGTCTTGTCTCGCAACATGAGCAGGATTCAGGCCAAAGCGATGTGCAATACCGCGTTTGACCTGAGGTGGGGGGGGGGCACCAGAACCGAGTGGAGCCAAACGGCGCCGATCCCAGCCAATCGGCGCCGTTCTGAGCCGTTCAGATATGTTCGAAAAGACACGGAAATACTCTGTGTCCGAGCATTTTTCGAGGTTTGCCGAGGTCAGCCAAGCTGTCCTCAGGCCTTTCCGACTGTTTCCGAGGCTCCCCGGCGCCCCCCCCCACCTCTGGCCATATGCGGTATTGCATACCATTGAAGTCAATGCAGAACAAATTATTTTCGTGTTCATTGACTTCTATGGGGAAACTCGCTTTGATATGCGAGTGCTTTGGATTACAAGCCTTCTCCTGGAACTGATTATACTCAAAATCTGAGGTTCCACTGTAGTAGCGAATTTATACGAAATCCGCAATAACGAAATTTGAATTCTGACGAAATTCTAATCGTTTTCCAATTATTATTTTTTATATTCTATTCCTTGATTTTCTATTCTGTTTTATTCTTTTTGGGAAATTGAAAAACGATTCGAATTAGAAAAGTTTTCAAATTGATTCGAAAACGATTGGAATTTGTTTCAAAAACGATTCAAAATTGATGCGAAAAAATTTCAAAATCGATTTGAAAACTATTCGAAATTTCAGTGTCTTTTTTTAAATCGATTAGAAAACTATTCGAAATTGAATTTAAACGAATCTGCAATAAAGAAATTTGAATTCGGATGAAATTTGAATTAGTTTTCCAATTATATTTTTTTATATTCTATTCCTTGATTTTCTATTCTGTTTTATTATTTTTGGAAATTGTAAAACTATTTGAATTAGAAAAGTTTTTAAATTGATTCGAAAACTTTTCTAAATTGATTCGAAAACTATTCGAAATTTCCGTGTCTTTTTTTCAATTGATTTGAAAACTTTTTAAAATTGATGCAAAAACTTTCTAAATTAATTAGAAAACTTTTCTAAATCGATTTGATTTAATTGATTCGAAAACTATTCAAAATTGAATTTAAACGAATCCGCAATAAAGAAATTTGAATTCTGACTAAATTTGAATCATTTTCCAATTATATATATATTTTCTAAATTGATTCGAAAACTATCGGAATTTGTTTTGAAAACAATTCAAAATTAATTCTAAAACTTTTCTAAATCGTTTTCAAAACTATTCGAAATTTCAGTGTCTTTTTTTAAATCGATTAGGAAACTATTCAAAATTGAATTTATACAAAATCTGCAATAACGTAATTTGAATTCTGACGAAATTCGAATCAATTTCCAATTATTTTTTTTTATATTCTATTCCTTGATTTTCTATTGTGTTTTATTCTTTTTGTGTCATTGAAAAACGATTAGAATTCGAAAAGTTTTCGAATTAGAAAAGTTTTCAAATCGATTCGAAAACTTTTCTAAATTGATTCGAAAACTATTCGAAATTTCCGTGTCTTTTTTTAAATTGATTTGAAAACTATTCGAAATTTCCGTGTCTTTTTCGGAATTAATTCAATAACTATTCAAAATCGATTAGAAAACGTTTCGCATTTGAAAATGATTTGACAACTACAGGGAGTGCAGAATTATTAGGCAAGTTGTATTTTTGAGGATTAATTTTATTATTGAACAACAACCATGTTCTCAATGAACCCAAAAAACTCATTGATATCAAAGCTGAATATTTTTGGAAGTAGTTTTTAGTTTGTTTTTAGTTTTAGCTATTTTAGGGGGATATCTGTGTGTGCAGGTGACTATTACTGTGCATAATTATTAGGCAACTTAACAAAAAACAAATATATACCCATTTCAATTATTTATTTTTACCAGTGAAACCAATATAACATCTCAACATTCACAAATATACATTTCTGACATTCAAAAACAAATCAGTGACCAATATAGCCACCTTTCTTTGCAAGGACACTCATGCAGCCTGCCATCCATGGATTCTGTCAGTGTTTTGATCTGTTCACCATCAACATTGCGTGCAGCAGCAACCACAGCCCCCCAGACACTGTTCAGAGAGGTGTACTCTTTTCCCTCCTTGTAAATCTCACATTTGATGATGGACCACAGGTTCTCAATGGGGTTCAGATCAGGTGAACAAGGAGGCCATGTCATTAGTTTTTCTTCTTTTATACCCTTTTTTGCCAGCCACGCTGTGGAGTACTTGGACGCGTGTGATGGAGCATTGTCCTGCATGAAAATCATGTTTTTCTTGAAGGATGCAGACTTCTTCCTGTACCACTGCTTGAAGAAGGGGTCTTCCAGAAACTGACAGTAGGACTGGGAGTTGAGCTTCACTCCATCCTCAACCCGAAAAGGCCCCACAAGCTCATCTTTGATGATACCAGCCCAAACCAGTACTCCACCTCCACCTTGCTGGCGTCTGAGTCAGACTGGAGCTCTCTGCCCTTTACCAATCCAGCCACGGGCCCATCCATCCGGCCCATCAAGACTCACTCTCATTTCATCAGTCCATAAAACCTTAGAAAAATCAGTCTCGAGATATTTCTTGGCCCAGTCTTGATGTTTCAGCTTGTGTGTCTTGTTCAGTGGTGGTCGTCTTTCAGCCTTTCTTACCTTGGCCATGTCTCTGAGTATTGCACACCTTGTGCTTTTGGGCACTCCAGTGATGTTGCAGCTCTGAAATATGGCCAAACTGGTGGCAAGTGGCATCTTGGCAGCTGCACGCTTGACTTTTCTCAGTTCATGGACAGTTATTTTGCGCCTTGGTTTTTCCACACGCTTCTTGCGACCCTGTTGACTATTTTGAATGAAACGCTTGATTGTTCGATGATCACGCTTCAGAAGCTTTGCAATTTTAAGAGTGCTGCATCCCTCTGCAAGATATCTCACTATTTTTGACTTTTCTGAGCCTGTCAAGTCCTTCTTTTGACCCATTTTGCCAAAGGAAAGGAAGTTGACTAATAATTATGCACACCTGATATAGGGTGTTGATGTCATTAGACCACACCCCTTCTCATTACAGAGATGCACATCACCTAATATGCTTAATTGGTAGTAGGCTTTCGAGCCTATACAGCTTGGAGTAAGACAACATGCATAAAGAGGATGATGTGGTCCAATTACTCATTTGCCTAATAATTCTGCACTCCCTGTATTCGAAATTTCAGTGTCTTTTTGAAATCGATTAGAAAACTATCTGAAATGGATTAGAAGACATTTCGCAATTGATTCGTAAACTATCCGAAATTGATTTGAAAACCATTCGAACCGATTCGAAAACGCATTAAACGAAACGAATCCCAGAAACTAACAAAATAAATGTATGCAAATAAGGCATCAAAATGAAACTAAACACATTTTTCCGTTCTGCACACGTCTACCTACAGGGGGGGGGGGGGGGGCACCAAAATAAGTGTCTGCACCTCTTCCCAAAAAAAAAAATGCACCGCAGGAAAACGCACGGATGTGAACGGGCCTCAGAGAAAACGTTCCAACGCACAACAAATCGCACAGGTCTGAACTGCGACGGTTACTGGCGGCGAGTCTAATCGAGGCGAGGAACTTTCCAGGAGGAAGAGCCCCCATCTGGGTCCCTCAGACAGGGGGGAGGGGGGCAGGAAATACGGGAAGGTGAACGTTGTATCCGGCGCTGGGATATTTATAGGATCGGCTTGTTCTATTTAAAGCCGCGACAAACGTTTTCCTGCCGCGTCCAAAAATAACTCGCAGTCTTTATACGCAGCGCCAGCGAAAGGGTTAATGAGAAGCTGGGCGGGGGCGGGGGCAGGGGGGGGGAGAATTCCCAGACAGACGGGACATCCCGAAATGACTTTCTGAGTCATGCGAAGCAAGGAGGGGGAGGGGGCGCGGCGGTACTGCCAGTGTCTCCCTCGGCAACCGGAGCGGCCCGACGGTCTTTTTGAAGTGGGTTTGCCCCCGGCGAACGCGTCTGCGGCTTCGGCGCCAGAGAAATCCGCTTTCATCTCCCGGGGGGCCCCTCCCTCGCTCCCGCGTCCCGTGGAAAGGATGGAGCCGAGCCAGAATGGAGAGCCCAGATCTGCCGCCAGAACAGGCGATGACATCACAGACGTACACCTGAGCCGCCCGCGTGATGGGCGTCCCCCAGAACACGCCGACTAAGGGAGGGGGATGGGGGGCGCAATCTATTGGGTTATTATAAGCTTAGAGTTGCATCGTTTGTTTCACAGAACGCGTCTTCATAGAGCCTCCAATTAAAGGGCCAGGCTCCCTGAAAAGCCATCGTTAGAGGACTCTGAGGGGGAGGGGGAGGTCTGTGCGCTCCACATCGCACGGCGCGTTTTATGGCGAGAAATGTGCGATTTTCTCAATATTACACTCAGGGAACACAAATGGCTTATTAAGCCCCCCCTCTAATTTATTTTATTTATTTTTACTTTTACTTTTTTTTTTACTTTCATTTTTGGGTAAAAAGATCTCAAAAATTCTGAAATATTTGCAGAGAATATTAAAGTTTTATTTCATTTATTTATTCAAGTTTTAATTTATCGATTTATTTGTAATGTTTTACTTTTTTTATGTATTTGTTCCATGTGCAGCCGAGGGGGGGCGATACATGTGCATCTGGGGGGGGGGGCGATCCATGTGCAGCCGGGGGGGATCCATGTGCATCTGGGGGGGGGGCGATCCATGTGCAGCCGGGGGGGATCCATGTGCATCTGGGGGGGCGATCCATGTGCAGCCGGGGGGTGATCCATGTGCAGCCGGGGGGGGGGGGGGGATCCATGTGCAGGCGGGGATCCATGTGCAGGCGGGGGGGGCGATCCATGTGCAGCCGGGGGGGATCCATGTGCATCTGGGGGGGGGGATCCATGTGCAGCCGGGGGAGGGGGGCGATCCATGTGCAGCCGGGGGGGATCCATGTGCATCTGGGGGGGCGATCCATGTGCAGCCGGGGGGTGATCCATGTGCAGCCGGGGGGGGGGGGGGGATCCATGTGCAGCCGGGGGGGGAATCCATGTGCATCTGGGGGGGGATCCATGTGCATCTGGGGGGGGATCCATGTGCATCTGGGGGGGGATCCATATGCAGCCGGGGGGTGATCCATGTGCAGCCGGGGGGGATCCATGTGCAGCCGGGGGGGGGATCCATGTGCATCTGGGGGGGCGATCCATGTGCATCTGGGGGGGGATCCATGTGCATCTGGGGGGGCGATCCATGTGCATCTGGGGGGGGATCCATGTGCATCTGGGGGGGCGATCCATGTGCATCTGGGGGGGGATCCATGTGCATCTGGGGGGGCGATCCATGTGCAGCCGGGGGGGGGATCCATGTGCATCTGGGGGGGATCCATGTGCAGCCGGGGGGGGATCCATGTGCATCTGGGGGGGGGGGGGGGCGATCCATGTGCAGCCGGGGGGGATCCATGTGCATCTGGGGGGGCGATTCATGTGCAGCGGGGGGTGTGTGACCCATGTGCATCGGGGGGGGGGGGTGCAGTAACAGGATCATTCTTCAGCAAAGCTCCACCTTGTATTTTTAAAAAGCTCCAGGCTGAGATGATGTCATCAGTCTGCTGCAGGCAGGGGGAAGCATTTCCTCAGTCTCCCCACCCCCGGTGATCCCACTGGACAACTTTAAGTCACAAGATGAGAGGCTGCAGCCAGGGGCTGATCTGTGTCGGACATTTGTGAACAGATGATCATCTCTGAGCCGGCCTCACAGATCAGGATTTTGATGGCTGAAGAAAGATGGTGCCGGTGTGCCTGATGGTAAATCTGCCCCAAGCTTACACCTTATCTGTATGGAGGTAGCTACAGATACAGATACAAAGTAACATTGTTTATAAACATTGCTCAGACGGGAGATACAAAGTAACATTGAGACGCCCCTGTCAGGTTTTTATGGCTGTCGGTGTCCCCATTAGGGAGATTCACTCTCTCTGTCTCTCCTGCTTATTGTTATCATCGAAAGTGAAAGGAAATCCCCAAATTTTTGTGTTGTCACCGGAACAGGAATAGAGGGGAAATCTTCCAATGGGGACGCCAGTTCTGGGATTCCATCACTTTAGTGGGATTATTTCTCACTTCCTGTTTGGCTATGGGGACAGGAAGTGAAGGGGAATCTCCCCAATGGGGACACAGGTGGCGGGGAAAAAAACCTGACAGGGGTTATAGCCCCTCCCCTTTCTCTATCTGTTTTGCCTTTAGTTACAAGTGTAATGACAGTCCGGCGTCTCGGGGGTTAATCCGGGTATACAGTATATATATGTGTATAAAGGATTTCTTATAATAAACCAATGGAAGGTCTCAGTGTAATGATGGGGGGGAGGGGGGAGGGGGTCGGGTGTATTTACTAAGCTGCCCCCATCCCCCGACCTCCATCGGAAATTGAGATTTCGTAGAAGATGACGATATAAAAGAATGCGATGTATTGATTGCAGAGTTCGGGGGAGGGGAGCGCTGGCGACTGATGGGAAGTATATTTTGTATCGATGTGTTTTTTTTTCTCAGAGAAATAATCCCAATTCACAACGACGTCCAATTCCCGGACCGAGGACAATGGGCCATCGACAGAACACAGCCGATCGCCTGCCTGCAGCGCACAGCGGGCGAGGAACCGGTGTAGATGGAAGTGACCAGCGGCGGCTGGTGCTCAAAATGTTTGCAGCCACTGTGCCCATCAATTGCACACTGTGCCCATCAATTGCAGCCACTGTGCCCATCAATTGCAGACACTGTGCCCATCAATTGCAGACACTGTGCCCATCAATTGCAGACACTGTGCCCATCAATTGCAGACACTGTGCCCATCAATTGCAGACACTGTGCCCATCAATTGCAGACACTGTGCCCATCAATTGCAGCCACTGTGCCCATCAATTGCAGCCACTGTGCCCATCAATTAAAGGCACTGTGCCCATCAATTGCAGCCACCGTGCCCATCAATTGCAGACACTGTGCCCATCAATTGCAGCCACTGTGCCCATCAATTGCAGCCACTGTGCCCATCAATTAAAGGCACTGTGCCCATCAATTGCAGCCACTGTGCCCATCAATTAAAGGCACTGTGCCCATCAATTGCAGACACTGTGCCCATCAATTGCAGCCACTGTGCCCATCAATTAAAGGCACTGTGCCCATCAATTGCAGCCAATGTGCCCATCAATTGCAGACACTGTGCCCATCAATTGCACACTGTGCCCATCAATTGCAGCCACTGTGCCCATCAATTGTAGACACTGTACCCATCAATTAAAGGCACTGTGCCCATCAATTGCAGACACTGTACCCATCAATTGCAGACACTGTGCCCATCAATTGCAGACACTGTGCCCATCAATTGCAGACACTGTGCCCATCAATTGCAGCCACTGTGCCCATCAATTGCAGCCACTGTGCCCATCAATTGCAGACACTGTGCCCATCAATTTCAGACACTGTGCCCATCAATTGCAGACACTGTGCCCATCAATTGCAGCCACTGTGCCCATCAATTGCAGACACTGTGCCCATCAATTGCAGCCACTGTGCCCATCAATTGCAGCCACTGTGCCCATCAATTGCAGACACTGTGCCCATCAATTTCAGACACTGTGCCCATCAATTGCAGACACTGTGCCCATCAATTGCAGCCACTGTGCCCATCAATTGCAGACACTGTGCCCATCAATTGCACACTGTGCCCATCAATTGCAGACACTGTGCCCATCAATTGCAGTCACTGTGCCCATCAATTGCAGCCACTGTGCCCATAAATTGCAGACACTGTGCCCATCAATTGCAGACACTGTGCCCATCAATTGCAGCCACTGTGCCCATCAATTGCAGACACTGTGCCCATCAATTTCAGACACTGTGCCCATCAATTGCAGACACTGTGCCCATCAATTGCAGGCACTGTGCCCATCAATTGCAGCCACTGTGCCCATCAAATGCAGCCACTGTGCCCACCAATTGCAGCCACTGTGCCCATCAATTTCAGACACTGTGCCCATCAATTGCAGACACTGTGCCCATCAATTGTAGCCACTGTGCCCATCAATTGCAGCCACTGTGCCCATCAATTGCACACTGTGCCCATCAATTGTAGCCACTGTGCCCATCAATTGCAGCCACTGTGCCCATCAATTGCACCCTGTGCCCATCAATTGCAGACACTGTGCCCATCAATTGTAGACACTGTGCCCATCAATTGCAGCCACTGTGCCCATCAATTGCACACTGTGCCCATCAATTGCAGGCACTGTGCCCATCAATTGCACACTGTGCCCATCAATTGCAGACACTGTGCCCATCAATTGCAGACACTGTGCCCATCAATTGCAGCCACTGTGCCCATCAATTGCAGCCACTGTGTCCATAAATTGCAGACACTGTGCCCATCAATTGCAGACACTGTGCCCATCAATTGCAGCCACTGTGCCCATCAATTGCAGCCACTGTGCCCATTAATTGCAGACACTGTGACCATCAATTGCAGACACTGTGCCCATCAATTGCAGACACTGTGCCCATCAATTGCAGCCACTGTGCCCATCAAATGCAGCCACTGTGCCCATCAATTGCAGCCACTGTGCCCATCAATTGCAGACACTGTGCCCATCAATTGCAGACACTGTGCCCATCAATTGTAGCCACTGTGCCCATCAATTGCAGACACTGTGCCCATCAATTGCAGACACTGTGCCCATCAATTGCAGCCACTGTGCCCATCAATTGCAGGCACTGTGCCCATCAATTGAAGACACTGTGCCCATCAATTGCAGCCACTGTGCCCATCAAATGCAGACACTGTGCCTATCCTGCTAGGCGTCCAATCGGAGCGCCTGTGCCTTCAGCCAATCAGGTGACGGGTATATAACCCACCTGGGTGGGCCTTTCTTGAAGCCTATTAGAGCCTATTGCTCCAATCAGGTGCTTTAAATAAAAAATCACCCCGCTGCTGTAATTCTGGCGCCGGGCGTCCGAAAAGGGGCCGGACACGTGAATAGGGGGGCGGCTACAGCGGATGCTATGCATAAATCCATCCATTCTACACAGGCGGGGTGACAGAGGGGGCGGTGCCCGGGCACCCCTGATGAATG
The DNA here is from genome assembly GCA_029574335.1 of Rana kukunoris. NCBI lineage: Eukaryota > Metazoa > Chordata > Amphibia > Anura > Ranidae > Rana > Rana kukunoris. Next base: position 45,519 of record JAJQKJ010001910.1, read on the forward strand.
TAAGTGACGTATCCGTACATTGCTGCCTGCGCCCCCCAGGTGTAGAGCGTGCGCGTGCGCAACGGCGTTACCCCACCCCCGGCCGGCACACACTGTTATTGTAGGAGTCAATTAGCTAGTCCCGACCAACGAGTCATGGCTGCGACCTGCTGATCGGCTGTGTCCAATCACAGCCCAGAGCTCTGTGTCCAATCACAGCCCAGAGCTCTGTGTCCAATCACAGCCCAGAGCTCTGTGTCCAATCACAGCCCAGAGCTCTGTGTCCAATCACAGCCCAGAGCTCTGTGTCCAATCACAGCCCAGGGCATGATGCAATGCCCAATAGGGTCATCATAGGCCTCCATCTCCATCAATATAAAGCAGAAAGGATATGCAATGCGATATTGCGGCGGCCATTCTGACACTAACTGACACACTTTGTGGGAACCAGCGACACTGTACTAATGACACTGGCTGGGAAGGGGTTAACATGAGGGGTGATCAAAGAGGGTTACCTGTGTGCCTAACCAGTGTTTGTGTACTGTGGGGGAGGTGCTTGTACTAGGGGGAAGTGCTTGTACTGTGGGGGAGGTGCTTGTACTGTGGGGGAGGTGCTTGTACTAGGGGGAGGTGCTTGTACTAGGGGGTGGTGCTTGTACTGTGGGGGAAGTGCTTGTACTAGGGGGTGGTGCTTGTACTGTGGGGGAGGTGCTTGTACTGTGGGTTGTAATGTGGGGGAAGTGCTTGTACTGTGGGGGAAGTGCTTGTACTGTGGGGGAAGTGCTTGTACTGTGGGGGAAGTGCTTGTACTGTGGGGGAGGTGCTTGTACTAGGGGGAAGTGCTTGTACTGTGGGGGAGGTGCTTGTACTGTGGGGGAGGTGCTTGTACTGTGGGGGAGGGCATTGATCTTAGTCTCTGCTTAGCAAACACATTTTGCACATTCTGTACAGACGGACCACCGTTCTGCCTGTGTACCGGATCATCGAGTGGGCCGGCAGTGGCACCTGCGCCCCCAGACCCTGAAGTGCAGGATCATGTACCAGAGCTGCCTTACCGCCGTATATATACAGTATAAAAAAATGGCCTGGTCATGAAGGGGAGGGGGGGTAAAACCCTCAGGAGCTGAAGTGGTTAAAAGCTTTTACCGCGATATTCAACTTCAATCCAGAGATGCCTCGTGCAGTGATTTATTTCCACCACTAGATGTCCGGGTGACTTGGTCTCTACAGCAGGAGGGAGGCAACCCGGGGGCCCTCCAGCTGTTGTGGAACTACATTTCCCATGAGGCATTGTGAGGCCGGGCCAGTTACAATTACTCCCAGAGGCATGATGGGGGGCCCCCCAGGGCTGTCTTAATGAGAGGGCACACCTGGGCACTGCCCAGGGGCCCCAGCTGCATGAGGGGCCCGGCCCTTTCCCCAAAGCAGCTGATCCTTGAGCCCACCCTGCCCTGAAATTGGGGGCCCCCCATGATGGCACTGAGAGTGATAGATACACAGGGGGGGCAGTCTGCCTCCTACCTACTTGATGTCTGTTTCCCTGCACTGTCACCATTGTAGGGGCCCCAGAGCATTACTTTCCCCAGGGGCCCATGATGCTATTAGGATGGACCTGGGGCCCCCCATGGTGTCTACAGAGATGTCTGGATGGAAAACAGACCCCCGAGCAGTCAGCCCGGTGCGACCTTTTTTCAGTAATCGCTCTAATGACGCACGCAGGACGCTCCGCGGCGCGGCGTTCCGGGGGCAGGATGAACTCGCTGATCACATATTGGGAACGCGCGGCACGACGACATTCTGGGGATGTTTTGTTTTGAAAACACAAATTCCTGGAAACCGGCAACAGAAAATGTCACCCGCACTCCGCCGGCTTTTCCTGGAAATTGTTTTATAAAATCTTTTTTTTATAAAATTTGAGGTTCTTTTTTTTTTTGGAAAATTCAGTGTCTCCTTTTATTGGAACGGTGGTGTGATGGCGCCACCCAGTGGACATTTGTAGGATTGCGGGCCGGAAACCTGCAGATCTGATTGATATAGAAGCGCCAATCTGCTCTGCCTAGTGACAGGACACTGATCTACTGTTCCCTGTCATCGGGAGCTGTGATCAGTGTCGTGTCACTCGTAGCCCCCCCCACAGTTAGAATCACTCCTTATTGTTGTAGTATGTGTAGTAATGAGTTGGGTGTTATATGTAGATATTTATATATATATATTATATTATATTAGTCTAAAATCGACCAGGCCACATTTCAGTAACCTGTAATTACATGTTGCACATCAAAAGACGCTTATCCATTGTCAAATAGGCAACGAGACAGGATGGAGTCTTGTTTACACATCAAACCATTACTTTGGCCACAGGTAATTGAATTACTTATTCCCTCTGGCCCAGCCGCGACAATGGGCACAGTGGCGACAATGGGCACAGTGGCATCAATGGGCACAGTGGCGACAATGGGCACAGTGGCGACAATGGGCACAGTGGCGACAATGGGCACAGTGGCGACAATGGGCACAGTGGCATCAATGGGCACAGTGGCGACAATGGGCACAGTGGCATCAATGGGCACAGTGGCATCAATGGACACACTGGCATCAATGGGCACAGTGGCGACAATGGGCACAGTGGCGACAATGGGCACAGTGGCATCAATGGACACACTGGCATCAATGGGCACAGTGGCGACAATGGGCACAGTGGCGACAATGGGCACAGTGGCGACAATGGGCACAGTGGCATCAATGGGCACAGTGGCATCAATGGACACACTGGCATCAATGGGCACAGTGGCGACAATGGGCACAGTGGCGACAATGGGCACAGTGGCATCAATGGACACACTGGCATCAATGGGCACAGTGGCGACAATGCACAGTGGCGACAATGGGCACAGTGGCGACAATGGGCACAGTGGCATCAATGGGCACAGTGGCATCAATGGACACACTGGCATCAATGGGCACAGTGGCGACAATGGGCACAGTGGCGACAATGGGCACAGTGGCATCAATGGGCACAGTGGCATCAATGGACACACTGGCATCAATGGACACACTGGCATCAATGGGCACAGTGGCGACAATGGGCACAGTGGCATCAATGGGCACAGTGGCGACAATGGGCACAGTGGCATCAATGGGCACAGTGGCGACAATGGGCACAGTGGCATCAATGGATACACTGGCATCGATGGGCACAGTGGTGATAATTAACCACTTGCTTACTGGGCACATAAACCCCCTTCGTGCCCAGGCGAAATTTCAGCTCCCGGCACTGCGTCGCTTTAACTGACATTTACGCGGTCGTGCGACGTGGCTCCCAAACAAAATTGGCGTCCTTTTTTCCCCACAAATAGAGCTTTCTTTTGGTGGTATTTGATCACCTCTGCGGGTTTTATTTTTTTTGCGTTATAAACAAAAAAAGAGCGACAATTTAAAAATATATATATATTTTTTACTTGTTGCTATAATTAAATATCCCAATTTTTTATATATATTTTTTTTCTCAGTTAAGGCCGATACGTATTCTTCTACGTATTTTTGTAAAAAAAATCGCAATAAGCGACTGCTGTGCGCAAAAGTTATAGCGCCTACAAAATAGGGGACAGAATTATGATTTTTTTTCCCTTTTTTTTTTTACTAGTAATTGCGGCGATCTGCGATTTTTATTGGGACTGCGACATTACGGCGGACACATCGGACACTTTTGACACATTTTTGGCACCATTCACATTTATACAGAGACCAGTGCTATAAATATGCACTAATATCTGTATAAATGTGACTGGCAGGGAAGGGGTTAACACTAGGGGGTGAGGAAGGGGTTAAATGTGTATCCTGGGTGTGTTCTAACTGTGGGGGGAGGGGGGGTGACTGGGGAGGTAAGCGATGCTGTGTCCCTATGTACAAGGGACACAGATCGGTCTCCTCTCTCCCTGACAGGACGTGAAGCTCTGTGTTTACACCCCATCATTACACACAGAGCTCCACGTCCCTGCTCTGTCACCGACGATCGCGTGTACCTGGCGGACACCGCGGCCGCCGGGTACACGCATCGAATCCTCGGCGATGCGACGGCACTGTTTTTTTTTTCCACCCAGTGGCGCGCGCAGGGAATTACAACAACATTGACGTCCAAAGACGTGACCCTGGCAGCTCAGGTCCGCGCTGTTGACGTCTTTTGTCAATAGCGCGGATCTGTAGTGGTTAAAAGAGAGCTAATTGGTATGCAAGGATGTATACTAGTTGGCTCCCTAATACTAATTAGTGACTCCCGCTGGGAGTGACAAGTACCAGACACTCAGGAAGACAGGACGTGGCTCCTGTCTTTCAGATCAAAGACGACCAATCAAATTGCTCAGCTATTCAGTGAATAGGATATATATTCTGGGAATTCTGCTTGTCACTCAGAGAATGTAGTCCCGGTAGATTCTCTGTATGAATTTGGCACAGGTCTAGAAGTAGAGAGAATATCCCCCTCTCTACATGAATATATGTTGGTCTGGAATATATATATTCTCTAATGCCGCGTACACACGGTCGTTTTTTGCGATGAAAAAAAAACAACGTTTTCTGTGAAGTAAAAAACGACGTTTTTGAAACGTCACTTTCAAAGACGATGTTGCATACACACCATCGTTTTTTCACAAAAAGCGAGGTTACGTTCACCACTCTTTTCCATTGAAGCTCGCTTCATAACTAGCTTCTGGGCATGCGCGGGTTGAAAAACGTCGTTTTGAACGACGTTTTTGCTACACACGGTGACTTTTTGTGAAACAAAAAACGACGTTTTGAAAAACGACACAAAAATTTCAAACATGTTTTGCCCACACACCATCAATTTAAATGACGTTTTAAAAAACGTCGTTTTTTTTTCATCGCAAAAAACGACCGTGTGTACGCGGCATTAGATGAGACTTTGAATTCTTGTATCATGTGTGGAATTTGGACTTTATTCTGTATTGAAGTTGTTGAAGTAAATTTGCGTTCTCTGGAGAACAACTTGATTTTATTATCATCATACTAACATCTAATTCTAAACAGTACTATTCCTCCCACTGATATGGGGCACTATTCCTCCCACTGATATGGGGCACTATTCTTCCCACTGATATGGGGCACTATTCCTCCCACTGATATGGGGCACTATTCCTCCCACTGATATGGGGCACTATTCCTCCCACTGATATGGGGCACTATTCCTCCCACTGATATGGGGCACTATTCCTCCCACTGATATGGGGCACTATTCCTCCCACTGATATGGGGCACTATTCCTCCCACTGATATGGGGCACTATTCCTCCCACTGATATGGGGCACTATTCCTCCCACTAATATGGGGCACTATTCCTCCCACTGATATGGGGCACTATTCCTCCCACTGATATGGGGCACCATTCCTCCCACTGATACGGGGCACTATTCCTCCCACTAATATGGGGCACTATTCTTCCCACTGATATGGGGCACCATTCCTCCCACTGATATGGGCCACTATTCCTCCCACTGATATGGGGCACTATTCCTCCCACTGATATGGGGCACTATTCCTCCCACTGATATGGGGCACCATTCCTCCCACTGATATGGGGCACTATTCCTCCCACTGATATGGGGCACCATTCCTCCCACTGATATGGGGCACTATTTCTCCCACTGATATGGGGCACTATTCCTCCCACTGATATGGGGCACTATTCCTCCCACTGATATGGGGCACCATTCCTCCCACTGATATGGGGCACTATTCCTCCCACTGATATGGGCCACTATTCCTCCCACTGATATGGGGCACTATTCCTCCCACTGATATGGGGCACTATTCCTCCCACTGATATGGGGCACCATTCCTCCCACTGATATGGGGCACTATTCCTCCCACTGATATGGGGCACCATTCCTCCCACTGATATGGGGCACTATTTCTCCCACTGATATGGGGCACTATTCCTCCCACTGATATGGGGCACTATTCCTCCCACTGATATGGGGCACCATTCCTCCCACTGATATGGGGCACTATTCCTCCCACTGATATGGGCCACTATTCCTCCCACTGATATGGGGCACCATTCCTCCCACTGATATGGGGCACCATTCCTCCCACTGATATGGGGCACCATTCCTCCCACTGATATGGGGCACTATTTCTCCCACTGATACGGGGCACTATTCCTCCCACTGATACGGGGCACTATTCCTCCCACTAATATGGGGCACCATTCCTCCCACTGATATGGGGCACTATTCCTCCCACTGATATGGGGCACTATTCCTCCCACTGATATGGGGCACCATTCCTCCCACTGATATGGGGCACTATTCCTCCCACTAATATGGGGCACCATTCCTCCCACTGATATGGGGCACCATTCCTCCCACTGATATGGGGCACCATTCCTCCCACTGATACGGGGCACTATTCCTCCCACTGATATGGGGCACTATTCCTCCCACTAATATGGGGCACCATTCCTCCCACTGATATGGGGCACCATTCCTCCCACTGATATGGGGCACTATTCCTCCCACTGATATGGGGCACTATTCCTCCCACTAATATGGGGCACTATTCCTCCCACTGATATGGGGCACCATTCCTCCCACTGATATGGGGCACTATTCCTCCCACTGATATGGGGCACTATTCCTCCCACTGATACGGGGCACTATTCCTCCCACTGATATGGGGCACCATTCCTCCCACTAATATGGGGCACCATTCCTCCCACTGATATGGGGCACCATTCCTCCCACTGATATGGGGCACTATTCCTCCCACTGATATGGGGCACTATTCCTCCCACTAATATGGGGCACTATTCCTCCCACTGATATGGGGCACCATTCCTCCCACTGATATGGGGCACTATTCCTCCCACTGATATGGGGCACTATTCCTCCCACTGATATGAGGCACTATTCCTCCCACTGATATGGGGCACTATTTCTCCCACTGATATGGGGCACCATTCCTCCCACTGATATGGGGCACTATTCCTCCCACTAATATGGGGCACCATTCCTCCCACTGATATGGGGCACTATTCCTCCCACTGATATGGGGCACTATTCTTCCCACTGATATGGGGCACTATTCCTCCCACTGATATGGGGCACCATTCCTCCCACTGATATAGGGCACTATTCTTCCCACTGATATGGGGCACTATTCCTCCCACTGATACGGGGCACTATTCCTCCCACTAATATGGGGCACCATTCCTCCCACTGATATGGGGCACCATTCCTCCCACTGATATGGGCCACTATTCCTCCCACTGATATGGGGCACTCTTCCTCCCACTGATATGGGGCACCATTCCTCCCACTGATATGGGGCACCATTCCTCCCACTGATACGGGGCACTATTCCTCCCACTGATACGGGGCACTATTCCTCCCACTAATATGGGGCACCATTCCTCCCACTGATATGGGGCACTATTCCTCCCACTGATATGGGGCACTATTCCTCCCACTGATATGGGGCACCATTCCTCCCACTGATATGGGGCACTATTCCTCCCACTGATATGGGGCACTATTCCTCCCACTGATACGGGACACTATTCCTCCCACTGATACGGGGCACTATTCCTCCCACTGATATGGGGCACTATTCCTCCCACTAATATGGGGCACCATTCCTCCCACTGATATGGGGCACCATTCCTCCCACTGATATGGGGCACTATTCCTCCCACTGATATGGGGCACTATTCCTCCCACTAATATGGGGCACTATTCCTCCCACTGATATGGGGCACCATTCCTCCCACTGATATGGGGCACTATTCCTCCCACTAATATGGGGCACCATTCCTCCCACTGATATGGGGCACCATTCCTCCCACTGATATGGGGCACCATTCCTCCCACTGATATGGGGCACCATTTCTCCCACTGATACGGGGCACTATTCCTCCCACTGATACGGGGCACTATTCCTCCCACTGATACGGGGCACTATTCCTCCCACTGATATGGGGCACTATTCCTCCCACTAATATGGGGCACTATTCCTCCCACTGATATGGGGCACCATTCCTCCCACTGATATGGGGCACTATTCCTCCCACTGATATGGGGCACTATTCCTCCCACTGATACGGGGCACTATTCCTCCCACTGATATGGGGCACCATTCCTCCCACTAATATGGGGCACCATTCCTCCCACTGATATGGGGCACCATTCCTCCCACTGATATGGGGCACTATTCCTCCCACTGATATGGGGCACTATTCCTCCCACTGATATGGGGCACTATTCCTCCCACTGATATGGGGCACCATTCCTCCCACTAATATGGGGCACCATTCCTCCCACTGATATGGGGCACCATTCCTCCCACTGATATGGGGCACTATTCCTCCCACTGATATGGGGCACTATTCCTCCCACTGATATGGGGCACTATTCCTATTCCTCCCACTGATATGGGGCACCATTCCTCCCACTGGCACCATCCCACTGATATGGGGCACCATTCCTCCCACTGATATGGGGCACCACTGATATGGGGCACCATTCCACTGATATGGGGCACTATTCCTCCCACTGATATGGGGCACTATTCCTCCCACTGATATGGGGCACTATTCCTCCCACTGATATGGGGCACTATTCCTCCCACTGATATGGGGCCCTCCCACTGATATGGGGCACCATTCCTCCCACTAATATGGGGCACCATTCCTCCCATGGGGCACCATTCCTCCCACTGATATGGGGCACTATTCCTCCCACTGATATGGGGCACTATTCCTCCCACTGATATGGGGCACTATTCCTCCCACTGATATGGGCACTATTCCTCCCACTGATATGGGGCACCATTCCTCCCACTGATATGGGGCACCATTCCTCCCACTGATATGGGGCACCATTCCTCCCACTGATATGGGGCACTATTCCTCCCACTGATATGGGGCACTATTCCTCCCACTGATATGGGGCACTATTCCTCCCACTGATATGGGGCACCATTCCCACTGATATGGGGCCTATTCCTCCCACTGATATGGGGCACCATTCCTCCCACTGATATGGGGCACTATGGGGCACTATTCCTCCCACTGATATGGGGCACCTCCCACTGATATGGGGCACTATTCCTCCCACTATTGGGGCCTCCCACTGATATGGGGCACCATTCCTCCCACTGATATGGGGCACTATTCCTCCCACTGATATATTCCTCCCACTGGGGCACCATTCCTCCCACTGATACACTATTCCTCCCACTGGGGCACTATTCCTCCCACTGATATGGGGCACTATTCCTCCCACTAATGGGGCATATTCCTCCCACTAATATGGGGCACCATTCCTCCCACTGATACGGGGCACCATTCCTCCCACTGATATGGGGCACTATTCCTCCCACTGATATGGGGCACTATTCCTCCCACTGATATGGGGCACCATTCCTCCCACTGATATGGGGCACTATTCCTCCCACTGATATGGGGCACTATTCCTCCCACTGATATGAGGCACTATTCCTTCCACTGATATGGGGCACTATTCCTCCCACTGATATGGGGCACTATTTCTCCCACTAATATGGGGCACTATTCCTCCCACTGATATGGGGCACCATTCCTCCCACTGATATGGGGCACTATTCCTCCCAATGATATGGGGCATGATTTATTCTACTAATATCAATGATGGGATACTATTCCTCCTACTAATAGGGGCCCTACTCCTCCTCCTACTGACCACCAACCCTGAGGCCATATTTGTTCTCACTGGAGCTGGGTACGGGACATTTTCTGCCCCCGCTGGCCACAATCCAGCCCTCCTAAAGTCTGAAGGGCAATAAAGTGGCCCTTTGAAAAGTCTGGAGACCCCTGCTATACATCAATATAAGATGGACTTTCCCAACACGTTTCGCCCTTACATCAGGCTTCTTCAGGTGGATGCTGTCCGGATTAGGGGTACAAGCCTTCTATATCTCCTAGCAACTGCTGGTGTTCTGCCGAGATGGGTCAATAATACATCCTCCCCCTATGCAAAAACCGCTGCCCATCAGCTGGCCTCTTCCCATTGTGTTCAATGTATAACCATACATCCGCCCCTTGGAGAATAGCATCCGCCCCCTGGAGAATAGAACCAGCCCCTTGGAGAATAGCATCCGCCCCTTGGAGAATAGAATCCGCCCCTTGGAGAATAGCACCCGCCCCTTGTTGTATTCAAAGAATAGACTGCCCCTAGCAGCATCCACCCCTTGGAGAATAGCAACAGCCCCTTGGAGAATAGCATCCGCTCCTTGGAGAATAGCATCCGCCACTTGAAAAATAGCACCCGCCCCTTGGAGAATAGCATCCGCCCCTTGTTGTATTTAATGAATAGCTCGCCAATAGCAGCATGCGCCCCTTGGAGAATAGCAACAGCCCCTTGGAGAATAGCATCCGCTCCTTGGAGAATAGCATCCGCCACTTGAAAAATAGCACCCGCCCCTTGGAGAATAGCATCCGCCCCTTGTTGTATTTAATGAATAGCTCGCCAATAGCAGCATGCGCCCCTTGGAGAATAGCATCCGCCCCTTGGAGAATAGCACCCGCCCCTTGGAGAATAGCATCCGCCCCTTGTTGTATTCAATGAATAGCTTGCCCCTAGCAGCATCTGCCCCTTGGAGAATAGCATCCGCCCCTTGGAGAATAGCACCCTTCCATTGGAGAATAGAACCCGCACCTTGGAGAATAGCACCCGCCCCTTGGAGAATAAAATCCGCCCCTTCGGAGAATAGCACCCGCCCCTTGTTGTATTCAATGAATAGCTCACCCATCAGCCGGCCTCTTCCCCTTGTGTTCAATGTATAACCATACATCTGCCCCTTGGAGAATTGCATCCGCCCCCTGGAGAATAGAACCCGCCCCTTGGAGAATAGCATCCGCCCCTTGGAGAATAGCACCCTTCCATTGGAGAATAGAACCCGCACCTTGGAGAATAGCACCCGCCCCTTGGAGAATAAAATCCGCCCCTTCGGAGAATAGCACCCGCCCCTTGTTGTATTCAATGAATAGCTCACCCATCAGCCGGCCTCTTCCCCTTGTGTTCAATGTATAACCATACATCTGCCCCTTGGAGAATTGCATCCGCCCCCTGGAGAATAGAACCCGCCCCTTGGAGAATAGCATCCGCCCCTTGGAGAATAGCATCCACCCCTTGGAGAACAGCATCCACCCCTTGGAGAATAGCATCTGCCCCTTGTATTCAATGAATAGCCTGCCCCTAGCAGCATCTGCCCCTTGTTGTATTCAATTTATAACCCGCCCCTAACATCGGTAGCATGCGGCAGCGTATTGCACAGGCACCGTCTACTTCTACATCCACAGCTGTTCATCCTCTGCAATTTTTACGGCTGCTCTGTTTGCTCCTGAGCAGTCCAGCCCCAAAGCATTATCCGACAAGGGACCCATCTTGTCAGAACACCAGCAGTTTTTGCATCTATTGCTAGGATATATATAGAAGACTTGTACCCCCTTAAACCGGACAACATCCCCCTGAAGAAGCCAAAAATAAGGGCGAAACATGTTGGGAAGTCCATCTTATTTGGCCGTTTCAATTGCGCATGTGCCGTGTACAGGTGATGAAGGCTGTTCATCCTCTGAGAATTTTGGCGGCTCCGTTTGCGCATTGGCAAAGTCCAGCCCGGGCATTAGCCCACGGGGGACCCATATCGACAGGACACCGGGACAACTGGATGTCTAGCTGCATCAAAGGAACCAAAACGTGATGGGCGGCCATAGATGGTAATCAGGGACTTTTTCTCTCTCTCTGTAAAGCTCTGATTGTTTAAATAGTAATGTGATGTGTGTGTCCCTCGGTTCCCGCAGCGCAATAGAGGGACAAAATAGAAAATAAAATAATTTTTATACATTATATTTGATATTTTGGAAATCTACTCGGCACCTAAAAAGTCCCAATTTTCATCTCTCTCCATTTACCAAATTCAGGGATGTGGTGCTAAAATTAAAGGGGTTGTAAAGGTAAGTTTTTTTATTTGCTAACTAGCTTCCTTTAAGGGAATGCAGTGCTAGTTCACTTACCTGTTCCTTCGATTTCTCTTCTAAATGTCACTATCCCTTGTTTGAAATCCTCGCTTCCTGTTTTCACGGAGCTTGTCACTGTCAGTCGAGCCGTTTTGCCTGGTGGTGACTGATGGTGCTCGCCCCTCCCTTGGACTACAGCCCTGCGTGGAGACGCTCACTACCAGTGGCGGTGCGTCTATAGAGGGTGCCGGAGCGCCGCCCCCTCTGGCTCTCGCACCACCACTGATTACAGTAACATAGATTCATGCATTGCAGGATTTCATGTATTGTTGTTGCTGCCGACTATTCAGATGGCCGGATGGTGAACGCCGACCACCTGAATAACGGCAGCTGTTTGGCTGTATTCGGCTGGTTGGCTCAGGCTGTATTCGGCTTCCGGAAAAGTATCCAGGGGACGTACGGGGGGGGGGGGGGATGCATTCCTTGGATAAGACTGACAGGCGTCTCAGCCAATCACGTTCACCGATTCTGGTTACCGGTAACCTGATTGGCTGAAGCATCATCGAGGGCGGGAGAAGAGGGATGTGGAAGGAGGATGGCTGACCCCCAGAAAGGTAAGTGTCGGACGGGGAGGGGCATTTTACAGGGCACAGCGGCGACAATGGGCACAGTGGCGACAATTGATGGCACAGTGGCTGCGTTTGATGGCATGGCAGAGTGGAGACAATTGATGGCACAGTGGCTGCGTTTGATGGCATGACACAGTGGCTGTGTTTGATGGCATGGCACAGGGGTGACAATAGATGGCACAGTGGCTGCGTTTGATGGCATGGCAGTGGTGACAATTGATGGCACAGTGGCTGCATTTGATAGGCACAGTGAGGCTGCAATTATTTATTTTCGTTTGCACCCCCCCAAAAATTGTGAGCACCAGTCGCCACTGCTCTCTATGTATCAAAGAGACACAGGGGCTGGGGGTTAGTGGGCATGTCTACGACGCCGCAGCCTTAGTTTTAATCTGCACTAAGCTTCACTGCCCAGCCTTAACTCCGCCTCCTTGCTACCTTGAGACTTGGATTCCTAATCGTTAGCTCCTCTAAAGTTTCTTGGTAAAGTTTTGACGTTGCCGCTGTCCTTTCTATTTTGTTAATATATGCGTGCTGGGGAGGCGGGAATGGGCGTTTAATTTGGGCGGCGTGTGGACGAGAACATTGCTCGTTCTCGTTAGATGAAATAGAGAAAAAAGGCACTGCGCATGCGCGATGCCGCCAAGCATAATGGGAAATGTAGTTCCCGCGGGTTGCCGTGACGTCGCTTTGCGCACCGCAAACACGGAAGTAGAGGAAAGAATCGCTGGAGGATAGCAGGAGGGCGATTATTACATACAATTTTAGCAGGTGATAAAATATTTTTGGAGGAAATCATCAACTTATCATAAATCAATATGTAGCAGAGAGTGGTAATAGGTTAAAACATTTCTATCTTTACAACCCTTTTAATTTGAATTGTTTGTGATCATAAAACGAACCATCGTGTAAAAAGAGGTTATGACTAGGGTTGTCCCGATACCACTTTTTTAGGACAGAGTACAAGTACCGATACTTTTTTTCAAGTAGTCGCCGATACCGAATACCGATACTTTTTTTAAATGTGTCCCCAAATGCAGCCATGTCCCCCACATATGCAGCCATGTCCCTCCAGCCATGTCCCCCACATATGCAGCCATGTCCCCCACAGATGCAGCCATGTCCCCCACAGATGCAGTCATGTCCCTCCAGCCATGTCCCCCACATATGCAGCCATGTCCCCCACATATGCAGCCATGTCCCCCACATATGCAGCCATGCCCCTCCAGCCATGTCCCCCACATATGCAGCCATGCCCCCCACATGCCCTCCATTCCCCCACATATGCAGCCATGCCCCCACATCCCCCACATATGCAGCCATGTCCCTCCAGCCATGTTCCCCACATATGCAGCCATGTCCCTCCAGCCATGTCCCCCACATATGCAGCCATGTCCCTCCAGCCATGCCCCCCCCATACCTAGCCGCCAAAAGCCGCCGCCGCACGGAGAACATCACAGCATTCATTTGAATAGCTGTTTTGCCCGCACGTATAGACACTCCCCCTTGCTCGGGATTGGACAGATCACGATCACTCATCCAATCCCGAGCAAGAGGGAGTGTCTATACGCAGCGGGAACACTACAGCTATTTAAATGAAAGCTGTGATGTTCCCGCACGCCGCTTAACCCTTGCAGCGGCTTTCGATGCGGCGGCTTCCGATGCGGCGGCAGTGGCGGGGGGAGTATTCTATTTAGGTATCGGGGGTATTTGCGGGAGTACAAGTACTCCCGCAAATACTCAGTAACGGTCCCGATACCGATACTGGTATCGGTCCCGATACTGGTATCGGGACAGCCCTAGTTATGACCCAGGATTCTCAACTAGGAAGGTCGAGGGGCTCCGGGTCCCAAATCGGCTTCTACCAACCAATGAGGAAACTGGAAAAAAAAACAGTTTTCTCTGAATGACAGAAGTTCCCCGGAGCCCCTCAACCTTCCTGGATGAGTATCCTGGTGGTCACAACCTCTTTTTACACCATGGCAGGGCATACCACCGCCACACTCTTTAGTAGACATGAGCACCGCCGAGAAAATTTGTTCATTTTCGTTTCATCAATTTTTTAGCTTTTTTTTTTTGTAATTCGGAAATTCGTAATTTGGGAAATTTGAGCATTTTCGAATTCTGAATTTTCGGGTTTCCGAATATCGAAATTTTCGAATTTGCAAATTCCGCATTTCTGGAAATTCGTAATTTCGAAAACTCCGAAATCTGAAAATTAAGAGATTTCGGAATTAACGAAATGGTCAAAATTCTGTTAAAAAAACGAATTCGGAACTAAACCAAATTGCACGTGTCTACTTTAGGGCATCCTGCACCGGTGTGATGAGGGTTAGTGCTGCCTGTCACTCTGGACGGGTAGATGAAATGACACTTTGGCTTCCAGGAAACATGCTGCCCATCAACAAAGAAGAAAGCTCCGGTGTGACACCCTGCCAGGGAAGTACGCTTCCGTGTCACACCCAACCTCTTTTATGACGCAAGAGGTTCAATTCTCTAAGAAGCTAGAATCCTCTCAGCTGAGCTGTTCACGTGTTTTGGCGCTCTCTGTTGGTGGAACTTTGCCACTCTCTCATGAGTATGAGTTAGGGTTGTCCCGATACCACTTTTTTAGGACCGAGTACAAGTACCGATACTTTTTTTCAAGTACTCGCCGATACCGAATACCGATACTTTTTTTAAATGTGTCCCCATATGCAGCCATGTCCCCACATATGCAGCCATGTCCCTCCAGCCATGTCCCTCACAGATGCAGCCATTTCCCTCCAGCCATGTCCCTCACATATGCAGCCATGTCCATCCAGCCATTTCCCCCACATATGCAGCCATGTCCCCCCAGCCATGTCCCTCACATATGCAGCCATGTCCCCCCAGCCATGTCCCTCACATATGCAGCCATGTCCCTCACATATGCAGCCATGTCCCCCCAGCCATGTCCCTCACATATGCAGCCATGTCCCTCCAGCCATGTCCCTCACATATGCAGCCATGTCCCCCCAGCCATGTCCCTCACATATGCAGCCATGTCCCTCACATATGCAGCCATGTCCATCCAGCCATTTCCCCCACATATGCAGCCATGTCCATCCAGCCATTTCCCCCACATATGCAGCCATGTCCATCCAGCCATTTCCCCCACATATGCAGCCATGTCCCCCACATATGCAGCCATGTCCCTCCAGCCATGTCCCTCACATATGCAGCCATGTCCCTCCAGCCATGTCCCTCACATATGCAGCCATGTCCATCCAGCCATTTCCCCCACATATGCAGCCATGTCCCTCACATATGCAGCCATGTCCATCCAGCCATTTCCCCCACATATGCAGCCATGTCCCTCCAGCCATGTCCCTCACATATGCAGCCATGTCCCTCCAGCCATGTCCCTCACATATGCAGCCATGTCCATCCAGCCATTTCCCCCACATATGCAGCCATGTCCCCCACATATGCAGCCATGTCCCTCTAGCCATTTCCCCCACATATGCAGCCACGTCCCTCTAGCCATGTCCCCCACATATGCAGCCATGTCCCTCTAGCCATGTCCCCCACATATGCAGCCATGTCCATCCAGCCATTTCCCCCATACCTTACCTTTGCCGCCGAAAGGAGAACATCACAGCATTCATTCGAATAGCTGTTTTGCCCGCGCGTATAGACACTCCCCCTTGCTCGGGATTGGACAGATCACGATCACCCATCCAATCCCGAGCAAGGGGGGAGTGTCTATACGCGCGGGAACACTACAGCTATTCAAATGAAAGCTGTGATGTTCCCGCACGCCGTTTAACCCATGCGGTGGCACGACCGGAGTGCGGATCATCTTTTCTTCATTACTCTCCCAAAGGAGGAAGCCCATTTATCAATAATAAACCAATCACAGCTCTGCATTCGGTCAGATCTTTCTGTACCCTAAAAAAAAAAGAACTCCAGGCAACTAATATAATGTAGACTCATTCTTGTCACATTAGTAGTAGAGACCGTTCCTTAGTATTCGATGGTAATGTCCTCTGCTCTAAGGGCTCACCAATAAAATCCAAGTAACACCAAGAAACAGAGAAGTCACACCCACCTTTTTACCCGTGGCTGCCCCAGACACCTATGAGGTCACCAACACAAGTGCTAGATGGATGGGAGGTGTGGGCAATTAGAGGAACCCAAAATCTAGATTTAAAAAAAATAACCACAGGGCACCAACCACATGATACACATCCTCCATTGGATCCCTCCAAACCCTATAAAATGAATGATGCAGCCTTTCTCAACCAAGGTTCCTCTAGAGCAGTGGTTCTCAACCTGGGGGCCGGGACCCCCTTGGGGGTCAAATGATGATTTGCCAGGGGTCACCAAATCCTGGGCTGGTCCTGAATCCCGCACTGTTCTCCCAGGAAGGGAGATAAGAGAGGAAGGAACAAAGAAAAAGGGAGATAAAAGAAAAAAAAAGCGGAAGAAAGACAGAGGGAGAGATGGGGGGGGGGGACAAGGAATTAGGATAGAGAGAGATGAACGGGAAAGAAAGGAGAAAACAAAGAAAGAGAGGTACATCCTAAAATGTACTATAATGGGTTTTAATACTGTACGAGTGGAAGGGACTCAGGGAGCGCTCAATGTCCATGGATTAGGGGTGCAAATTACTTGTCTTGCCTTGGGTGCTTTCAACCCACGCTATGAAAATAATTTTACTGTTAGGGGTCCCCACAACTTGGGAAATTTTTCAAGGGGTCACGGCCCTAGAAAGGTTGAGAACCACTGTTCTAGAGGTCACTAAGGGTTCCCTGAAATATCAGCAAATTATGTCCATCAGATAAGGAACCACTTACACCAATGTTGGGAATATTCAACTTCTGGCCACCAAAGAGACATTCTTCTCACTGATCACCAATGTAAGGGACATTCTTCCCACTGATCACCAATGTAAGGGACATTCTTCTCACTGATCACCAATGTAAGGGACATTCTTCTCACTGATCACCAATGTAAGGAACATTCTTCTCACTGATCACCAATGTAAGGGACATTCTTCTCACTGATCACCAATGTAAGGGACATTCTTCTCACTGATCACCAATGTAAGGGACATTCTTCTCACTGATCACCAATGTAAGGGACATTCTTCTCACTGATCACCAATGTAAGGAACATTCTTCTCACTGATCACCAATGTAAGGGACATTCTTCTCACTGATCACCAATGTAAGGGACATTCTTCCCACTGATCACCAATGTAAGGAACATTCTTCTCACTGATCACCAATGTAAGGAACATTCTTCTCACTGATCACCAATGTAAGGGACATTCTTCCCACTGATCACCAATGTAAGGGACATTCTTCTCACTGATCACCAATGTAAGGGACATTCTTCTCACTGATCACCAATGTAAGGGACATTCTTCCCACTGATCACCAATGTAAGGGACATTCTTCTCACTGATCACCAATGTAAGGGACATTCTTCTCACTGATCACCAATGTAAGGGACATTCTTCTCACTGATCACCAATGTAAGGGACATTCTTCTCACTGATCACCAATGTAAGGGACATTCTTCTCACTGATCACCAATGTAAGGGACATTCTTCCCACTGATCACCAATGTAAGGGACATTCTTCTCACTGATCACCAATGTAAGGGACATTCTTCTCACTGATCACCAATGTAAGGGACATTCTTCCCACTGATCACCAATGTAAGGAACATTCTTCTCATTGATCACCAATGTAAGGGACATTCTTCCCACTGATCACCAATGTAAGGAGCATTCTTCTCACTGATCACCAATAGGGATGAGCTTCAAGTTCGAGTCGAACTCATGTTCGACTCGAACATTGCCTGTTCGGCAAACAGCGAACAATTTGGGGTGTTTGCGGCAAATTCGAAAAGCCGCAGAACACCCTGTTAAAGTCTATGGGAGAAATCTAAAGTGCTAATTTTAAAGGCTAATATGCAAGTTATTGTCCTAAAAAGTGTTTGGGGACCCGGGTCCTGCCCCAAGTTTTAATAACGGCCGTTTTTTCGAGAGCAGTGATTTTAATAATGCTTAAAGTGAAACATTGAAAGTGAAATATTCCTTTAAATTTCGTACCTGGGGGGGTGTATAGTATGCCTGTGAAATAGCGCATGTTTCCCAAGCTTAGAACTGTGTCTGCACAAAGTGTAATTTCCGAAGGAAAAAAAGTCATTTAAAAAACACTCACGGCTATAATGAATTGTCGGCTCCCGGCAATTCAGAGAAAAGTCATTCATAAAATAATAAAAAAAATAATAACATTTTGTTTATTCGATTTTTCTTAGAACAAAAAGTAAAAAATATTGATATTTTTTTCAAAAATGTCGCTCTATTTTTGTTTATAGCGCAAGAAAAAAAAAAAACGCAGAGGCGATCAAATACCATCAAAAGAAAGCTCTATTTGTGGGAAGAAAAGGACACAAATTTTGTTTGGGAGCCACGTCGCACGACCGCGCAATTGTCTGTTAAAGCGACGCAGCGCCGAATTGTAAAAACGACCTCTGGGCATTTAGCAGCATATTGGTCCGGGGCTCAAGTGGTTAAGCATTTTTAAAATCACTGCTCCCGAAAAAACTTCTGTTTTTAAAACTTTTTTTTTTGCATTGATACATGTCCCCTGGGGCAGGACCGACCCGGGTCCTCAAACGTTTTTTGGTTCTGGTCCGAACTGAACGGGGGGGGGGGGGGGGGGGGGGGTGTTCGGCTCATCCCTAGTCACCAATATAAAGTGAATTCTTCTCACTACCCACCAGTATAATGGGCCTTTCTTTCCACAAGGCAGGCCATCTCCCACAGACCATCAACGTAAGGGGTCCTTTTTCACGATCGTCCAATGTGAGAGATATTTCACTGACCCCCCCCCAATGGACCGGCGCATTTCTCCATTGACCACCAACACTACAAAATGTCACTGTCTGCTTTTCTAGCCATTATAATTATTATTTGTTTCATTTATTACTGAACATTATTTTTTTGTACAGAGCAGTCCTGGGTATAAAATACGTTTCCTGATTCCATTTATTCTTATATCTCAGCGTACTGTCCTGTGAGCTCTAATAATCATTATTCGTTATTTTTCGAGGGTCGCTCCTTGTGATGAAGGTCGAGGAAAGGGGCTGCGATGATGGGAGGCCAACTAGAACAAAAAAAAAAAAGGTACTTTGAATGGTTCTTTTTTTCCACTTGTGCTTTCTAGGAAAGGAAAGTCATAAAAAAAAAGGCCACAGCAAAGGCCGACTCTTTGGCCGCCCATCCAGGACGACGAAGCAAAGCCCCCCCCCCCCCCCCCCCCATGGAGCGCTGGTAACAGGCAACGGGATGGGACGGTGAAAATGACATCTGTGGTAATAAATAAAGGATAAATGTGGAAAAATCTTTGCCAGGACCAGCATCTCTCATTCCCTTTTTTTTTTTGCAGATAGCACGGGGTCCAGAGTCTGTGACTGCTGACCCTACGCCCCCCCCCCCCCCGCCCCCTCGTGGTTCTGGATGTGACCAGGCTAACCCTGGAAACATAAGTATGTGCGACTTACAGGTTTGCATGCAGCTGACACATGTTCAGTTTTTATAGCTGTAGAAAAGAGAAGGAATAAAAGATCAGACAGTTCCGAGGGGGGCGCAGGGGGGGGGGGGGGGGTAAAGTGGCTGGGCTGGTTTAATAGTGGTTAGGTCGGCATGCTTCAGCAGTTCTTTTTGTGTAATGAGAAACATATTGTCAATGGAAATCCCTGGGTTCAGACACAGAGAGGTAATGTAAAACCATTGCCCCTCACCACCCCCCAACCCCCCCACCTCCCCCTTTTCTTCTGTCTTGGGAGGAGAACAGGTCCGACTCTCGGCGATCAGCAATAACAGTTCAGAAGCCGTTTATAAAACCCGCAATATGCTCATTGGCAGCAGCGAGAGTCGGAGTGGAAGCAGCAGACGTGAGGAGTCCTCGTATCAGTCCGATCAATGTACATATCCTGCAAACGGCCTCCCCTCCCTTTGTACCTGGGTGCCCAGTCTTTGGAGGATGCCATGTCAATTTTAGGAAGCAGAAAGCACCTGGCAAGCGAGGCCTTTCCAAATTGCTATGACTGTCCCCCACCACCCCTTTACCCTTGCAGCTCCAGGTACCCTCAGTAGGACGAAGGGTTAGTGAAGGGGAAAGGGTCGGGCAGTTTTCAGAGACGTAATAAAAAGAAAAAAAAAAACAGCTCTGCAAGGTTGGCGCAGGGCGACACAGCTCAAGTATTGCAGGCGGGCATGCCAGAAAATGCCCAGTTTGACATCCAGGAAGCTTGACTGGGGTGGGAGGGGTCAGTAGTCGGCGGTGTATTCTGTCCCGTGTAATCCGCGGCAGAGCAGCGTGAATTCCTTCACCATGTCTCTCATCCTCCGCTTGTTCACCCGCTCCCTGTACAGAGGGTAAAATAGGAAGATAGATTAGGGAGGAGCAACCATATCACATCACACCTGCCACCTCCACGTCCGTGCTTCCCATCACCCATCCTAATCCTGCTGCCACTACGCCAGTGCTCGCCATCACCCATCCTAAACATGACACCTCTACAGCAGTGTTTCCCATCACCTGTCCTATTCCTGCCACCTCTACGCCAGTGCTTCCCTTTACCCATCCTATTCCTTCCACTTCTACACTAGTGCTTGCCATCACCCATCCTAATCATGCCACCTCTACAGCAGTGTTTACCATCACCCGTCCTATGCCTGCCGCTTCTACGCCAGTGCTTGCCATCACCCGTCCTATGCCTGCCGCTTCTACGCCAGTGCTTGCCATCACCTGTCCTATTTCTGCTGCCACTAGGCCAGTGCTTGCCATCACCCATCCTATTCCTTCCACTTCTACACTAGTGCTTGCCATCACCCATCCTAAACATGCCACCTCTACAGCAGTGTTTCCCATCACCTGTCCTATTCCTGCCACCTCTACGCCAGTGCTTCCCTTTACCCATCCTATTCCTGCCGCCTCTACACCAGTGCCACCCATTTCTACACCAGAGCTTACCATCACCCATCCCATTCTTACCGCCTCTACCACAGTGCTTCCCATCACCCGTCCTATCCCTGCCACTTCTACGTCAGTGTTTTCCCTTCACCCGTCCAAATTCCGCTGCCTCTATGCCAGTGCTCGCCATCACCCGACCTATCCCTGCCACTTCTACGTCAGTGTTTCCCCATCACCCATCCTATCCCTGCAAATTCTACGTCAGTGTTTCCCATCACCCGTCCTAATCCTACTGCCTCTACGCCAGTGCTCGCCATCACCCATTCTATTCCTTCCACCTCTACACTAGTGCTTGCCATCACCCATCCTAATCATGTCGCCTCTACGGCAGTGTTTTCCATCACCCATCTTATTCCTGCCGCTCCTACACCAGTGCTCCCCATCACCTTTCCTATTCCTGCCGCCTCTACACCAGTGCTCGCCATCACCCGTTCTATTCCTGTCGCCTCTACGCCAGTGCTTACCCTCACCTGTCCTCTCTACGCCAGTGCTTGCCATCACCCGTCCTATCCCTGCCACCTCTACCTCAGTGTTTCCCATCACCCATTCTAATCCTGCCGCCCTTACGCCAGTGCGTCCCATCACTCGTCCTATACCTGCCGCCTCTATGCCAGTCCTTACCTATCCTATTCCTGCCACCACTAAACTAGTGCTTGCCATCACCTTTCCTATTCCTGCTGCCTCTACACTAGTGCTCGCCATCACCCATCCTATTCCTGACACCTCTACGCCAGTGCTTGCCATCACCCATCTTATTCCTGCCGCCTCTACACCAGTGCTCCCCATCACCTGTCCCATTCCTGCCGCCTCTAGGCCGGCACTTCCCGCCACCTGTTCTATTCCTGACGCCTCTACGCTAGTGCTTGCCATCACCCATCCTATTCCTGACGCCTCTACGCCAGTGCTTGCCATCACCCGTCCTATTCCTGCCGCCTCTACGCCAGCGCTTACCGTCACCTGTCCTATTCTTTCTGCCATTACACTAGAGATTCCCAACACCCATCCTTTTCCTGCTGCCTCTACGCCAGTGTCACCCATCTCTACACTAGAGCTTCCCATCACCCATCCTTTTCCTGCCACCTCTACGCCAGTGCTTCCTGTCGCCTGTCCTATTCGGTCTGCCTCTACACCAATGCCTCCCATCACCTACAATATTATGTCTGCCTCTACACAAGTGCTTTCCATCACCCAAGCTATTCCTGCCACCTCTACGCCAGTGCCACCCATGTCTACACCAGATCTTCCCATCACCCATCCTATTCCTGACACCAGCGCTTCTCATGAATGAATGAATGAATGAATGAATGAATGAAGAACTTGTATAGCGCAGCACATGCGAAGTAAATCGCCTCTGGGCGCTTGTTGTTCCTGTCTCCTTTGAGATCAAAAGAGATGCGTCTTAATCTTTCTCCTGAAGACCAAGTAGTTCTCCTCCAGTCTAATGCTGACTGGTAAGGCGTTCCATAGTCTGGGACCTTGGACAGCGAATCTCCTGTCTCCTTTGGACTTGTATCTGGCTTTCGGTATTTGAAGCCGATTTTGATTGTTGGATCGTAGAATACGATTGGGATTGTACATTTTTAATTTTTCGCATAGATAATGGGGAGCATTCCCATGGATACATCTATGCGTTAGACAGAGTGCTTTAAAAGTGATTCTGTCATTGACTGGTAGCCAGTGAAGGGATCTCAACGAAGGTGAGATTGATTCCCAGGGTTTTTTCCCAGTCACAAGTCTGGCGGCCGTATTTTGAACGACTTGAAGACGAGCGATTTGGTACTTGGGGAGTCCGAGGTAAAGGGCATTTGCATAGTCCAATCTGGAGTTTACAATTGCTCCCACCACGACCGCTATGTCCTTCTTCGGAATAAAAGGCGTGAGTCTGCGTAGTAGGCGCAGCAGATAGTGAGATCCGCTGACTACTGCCCCTATTTGTGCGTTCATTGTCATGTCGGAGTCAAAGATGACCCCAAGACTTTTGACTTTGGTGCTAGGGGTGATGACTTTGCCCAGAATGGGCGGGGGGATCCAGGTTGTTATCGGTTGATTCCTACGCTTGGCGTGAAACAGAAGAAGTTCTGATTTCGCTCCGTTGAGTTTGAGATAACTCTTTGTCATCCAATCCTCTATCAAAGAGAGGCATGTCTCTAGATTGAGGTGGTGATCCTTTTTATTGCTAATGCGGAAGTACAATTGCGTGTCGTCTGCGTAAGAGTGATATAGCAGTTTTTGGCTGCTGATGATTTCAAAAAGAGGACGCACATAGATGTTGAATAACATCGGCGACAGGGGAGATCCCTGAGGGACCCCGCACGATAATGTGCGTTGTTCCGAAGTGAATGATCCTTGCTTGACTATTTGCGATCGGTTTTCCAAAAAAGAGGAGAACCAAGATAGATCGCTTTCTGCGACTTTGGCTACTTTAGCCAGCCGAGTCAATAACAGCTTGTGATCAACTGTATCAAAGGCTGCGCTTAGGTCCAGCAGAACCAGAAGAGAAGATTCTCCTTCGTCAGCGGCCTCAAGAACGTCGTCCCATATCTTAAGCAATGCTGTTTCCGTCCCGTGTCCGGGACGGAATCCTGATTGCAATGGGTCGAGTAAGTTGTGGGTATCTAGATGCTGTTGCAGCTGCTGTACCACTGCTTTCTCCATTACCTTGGAGAGAACATTTAAGCCTGTTATGGGGCGCCAGTTGAGTGGATCCTTAGGATCCAGGGTGGCTTTCTTCAAGATGGGTTGAATGAAGCCCTCCTTCAGCTGGGAGGGCATTATGCCCTCCCTGAAGGATTGGTTAATAAGCTGCGTGACAGGAGGTGCCAGGATGTCGGCGCATTCCTTCAGCAGTTTGGTGGGGATAATATCATTTGGCGCCGTGCTGTTGCGCAGAGTGCCGATGATATTTTTAGTGGTCTGAATGGAGATGGGTTCCAGCGTGAACTCACCAAACTGTGGTGAATTGTTGCCGGTGCTGTGTAAATGACTACGGGGGGGGCTGGGAAGGCAATTGTTCCGCTGAATGCTTTGCCGGATTGCCTCAATTTTGTTAATGAAGCAATCCGATAACTCATCGCAAAATTCTTGTGTATCCGAGTTGGGGGCTTCAAGACATCCTGGATTCATGGTCTGAGTGACCAGCTTGAAGAGTTCGCGGGGGCGATTTAGGGCACCGTTGATAGCCTCAGAAAAATAATTTTTCTTGGCTTCGAAGATTTGCTTGTAGTATTTTCTGGTTATTGCCTTGTAAATCGCGAGGTTCTCATCTGAGGAGCTTCTCTTCCAGGCTGCTTCTGCCCTTCTGCGCTCTTGCTTCAGTAACGCCAGCTGGTTGTTGAACCAGCCGGAGTTATTTTTCCTGATCTGGGTCTTTCGTTTCGGCGCTATCAAGTCAGCTGACTGCAATAGTGCTGTGTTTATGGCCTCTAGTGTTTCTTCCGCTGTTTGGTGCGGCTGAATTGTGTTTATTTTTACCCCTAACGTGGTTTGAAGAGTTCCGAGTGGAGCTTCTTCTGACATCTGGTCCAGTGTGTTGTCACTGGATTTGATGTTTTTGTTAAGGGGGGGAATTCGGAAATAATGAATTTAATTGCATGGTGATCTGTCCATGGCAATGGTTCATTTTCCAAGATTTTTATTTCCAGATCTTGTCTGAAAATAAGATCGAGCGTATGACCTGAAGCATGTGTGGGCCCACATACTAATTGCTGAAGCCCTAATCCTTCCAGGTGGTCGATGCAGGCGTCGGCAATGGGGTCTTGCGGGGAGTTGGCCCAAAGGTTGAAGTCCCCGAGCAGCAAAAGGTGTTTGCTATTCAGGGTATAGGTGGAGACAAAGTCCGTCAAAGATGGGAGCAGCTGCGACTTGGGGCCAGGTGGCCTATAGCAGAGTAGAATCCGGACGGTCTTCTGGCCGTTTACTTGCAGTTGAAGAGTAAGGGTTTCCATGAACGGAAGAGGGTTTTGGAGGCTTGGTTTTGTGATCGCAAGACGCGTCTTGTGGATCACTGCCAGTCCTCCTCCTCTTTGCCCTATTCTGTTTTCCGTAATAATACGGTAGTTTTCTGGCACCAATTCTCCTAGAATGGTGTTACAGTCGGCTGTGAGCCAGCTCTCTGTAATAAAAAGGCAGTCTAGGTCGTGTTGTAGAATGAAATCATGGATTTCAAGTCGGTGTTTTACTGCCGATCTTGTGTTGATCAGAGCACATGAAATGTGCTTAGGTTGGGGTAAACGGCTAAAAATTTTGACGGTCGATCGTCGATCGATCCTCAAAAGGTGCTCAATTCTTAGGGTCTTTTTGGTGATGGCTGGCAGTATTGCGGCGAAATGCCTCAAATTCCCAATGGTTTCTGCGGAGTACCGCAGATTAGCCATGGTCGCCATTCACCGGGGAGAAAAGTCGTTCCTTTTGGTGGCGATGATCAGCTGGTGGTGGGGAGAGGAATCCTTGAATCCTCTCTCCTAGCTATTTTTTATTTGGTCCAGAGGAAGGCAAAAAACACCCTGGCCCAGCTAAGCCAATGTGCTGGGCAGGGAGAAAAAATTCCTTCCTGATCCCTAAGAGGCGATCGGCACAAACCCTGGATCAAATGCTGATATGATTGTGAGGGGCTGGGGTGAAAGGTATTGCTAAAGCTGGGGAAGGGGAGGTGTACCAAGATGGCCGCCGACAGAGGCCCCAGGCTGGGGAGCTAACACTGGCTGGAGACAGCCAGAGAGGGCTGGTTGGGTGAATCGGGGATGGCTAGGGTCTTCCAGGGGTGAGGGGGGGTATGCCAGGTGAATCTGGGGGTGATCCCGAGCGATGTTGCGGTGCGCCGGTAGGCCGTGGTTGAAGCCGCGGACTTTCCTGAGCCGTGGATGCCGCGGACCTAGCATAGGCTGGCGCGGACCGCCGAAAAGGACAGAAATTTGCTGCGGGGGAGGGGTGGCGAGGGGGGGTGCCTCGGTTGTGGTCTGTGGTGAGTGTGGGCTGATTCCTGGCTAAAAACAAGCTGCAGCTTGTCCTGAAAAGGACGGCCGCCCTTGATTCCAGGGGGGGGGGGGGCAGGTTTTACCTGCCAGATGGAGTCCAGAGTAGGTTTGATGGAGAGAGGCTGGAGGAGGCCCGGAGGAGCCTGAAGGAGATCCGGATCCAGATGCAGGTAGGTGGTACAGTAGGAGCTGAGGCTGGAAGGACTGGGGGAGACCCTGCCTGCCTGCTGCCTACGCCTGCCTGGAGCTAAAGCAGCACGCT
Organism: Rana kukunoris; assembly: GCA_029574335.1. Lineage (NCBI taxonomy): Eukaryota > Metazoa > Chordata > Amphibia > Anura > Ranidae > Rana > Rana kukunoris. The sequence goes on from JAJQKJ010001910.1 coordinate 72,383, forward strand.
CCTACTCCTAGGAGCGAGTGCCGATGGGGGCTCCTGCTGCTACTCCGCTGCCTAACTAACTGACTGACTGACTGATCCAGTACGAGATCCAGTCCTCAAGGGGGCAGTGTTCGTGTATGACAAGTAGATCTTCACCCGTCTAGTCCTACTGCCTCTACGCCAGTGCTCCCCATCACCCGTCTTATTCCTGCCACAGACAGAATCACAGTATATATAAAAAATATGTAAAGTGGTTGGAGGGGAAGCTTCAGAATAGCAAAGATGTTTTTATTACAAATAATGTGAGCAGACTGCAGTTCCTCTTTAACATATTTTAGGTTTTCTTAAAGCTTTAGCCGTCAGCAAACCCATCTACACCCAGACATAGGCTAGGCTACACTGACAATTGCATCTCTTTGCTACAGAGACCTGACTACTTGTTGGCAATCATCTCTAGAATGTGCACAGAAATCAATGTGCTGCTAATGAGATGACAGCCAACGAGAAGTTAAAACTCTCAGTACTAAAGTAGTCAGAGCTTAAAATATGTATGCTTATTGCCAAACCTTTCCTGGAGGGGTACAAATGGTTTCCAACCAATCCCTAACCAACCACAGAACAAAAATGATGTGACGGCACCGAGTTCTCACCGCAGGATGTGTTGGCTGAAGTTATCTTTCTGCTCCTGAGTCAGTCGAGGGGACGGGAAGCCTGCCTGCTGCAGCAGCTCTTTCAGCCAGACCACCAAGTAGGAGAAGCAGTTCTTATTGAGACAGAAGATCATGTCTGCGAAAGAATCCATTAGATTTCGGGAGGCCTGTCCACCAATCCCCTGCAGGGAGAGAGAGAGAGAGGGAAAAAGACTTGATCACATGTAGAAGCTACAAGCTGGATCCCCCTACATTGGACTGTCTGATGGTATAAAGGGATCGGCAACCCAAGGCCCGTAGGCCACACACAGCCTGCCCCCCGTAAATGTCTGGCCCGTCTGTGCACGTGATGAATTCACGTGCACGTGGACATTTTAACCCCCAGTCAGCTTTCTTGGGGTAACAACCGATGCAGCTAACAAGTCGCTTGGCTGTTATCCCAAGCAGTGGAAGGGAATGTCACCCCCCCCCCCCCCCCCGGCGTCTAAAGCGGCGGCTCTGCCCAGGCTCCACCGTCCCGCCGGCAGGCCCGAGTGACCAGCCAGCACATCCACCGGCTGGCCGGAGACCTAAATGGAGCTGGAATTGGCTTAAATCGTGCCTCGGATCTAGTAACCCTGAAGCAAGGTAATGACATGATTTCCGGTTTACTGAAGACTTAAAGGGGTCAAATTTGAAAAAAAAAATTACAAAATGCAAAACTGCCAAACTGATTTTAATGCTTTTAAGTACAAAGGAGGGATACTTGTGTACTGTGCAGGGAGGCCGTGCAATGTAAAGGGGCCCAGAGGTACAGGGGCTGTGTAATGTAAAGGGGTCCAGATTATGATCTTCATTTATTAGCAGGTGAATGCGGTCCTCCATGCATTCACATACATTGAATCTGGCCCTTACAGCGGATGTCCGCTCCAAAAAAATATATAAAAAGCCAGCAGCTACAAATACTGCAGCTGCTGACTTTTAATATTAGGACACTTACCTGTCCTGGAGTCCAGCGGTGTCCGCAGCAGAGGAGGAGCGTTCGCTCGTCACCCTGCTGCTCCCCCCTCCATCCACGGTGAGGGAACCAGGAAGTGAAGCGACCGGCTTCACTGCCCGGTTCCCTACGGCGCATGCGCTTGTTGCGCTGCGCCCGTCGATTGGTTCCCGCTATGTGCTGGGAGCCGAGTGTTCCCAGCACACAATGGGGGGTGACGACATGCCCGCATTCTGCCCGAGAATGCTGGGCCGAAAGTAGGTGCAAATACCTGTCTTTAGACAGGTATCTGCACCCCCCTCCCCCCTGAAAGGTGTCAAATGTGACACCGGAGGGGGGAAGGGGTTCTGATCAAGGTGAGTTCCACTTTAGGGTGGAGCTCCGCTTTAAGTGGAAAAGGGTTGCTGACCCCTGGTATAGAGAGAGTAGAGATGCACCGATACCATTTAACACCAAGTACCGATATTTTGGGCCAGATTCTCAGCGGCGATACGACTGAATATCTCAGATACCCCGTCGTATCGCCGTTTTTTTTGCCTCGTATCTATGCACGTGATGCTTAGCATCACTTTGGCATAGATACACTGCAACATCCGACAAGTGTAATACCATTACACTTGCGGATCGTAGGTGTAATGACAACTCCGGCCACTAGGTGGTCTTTTTATGTTGTTTTCTAATTTGCATATGCAAATGAGGCTAGTACACCGATTCCCGATCGCTTTTACGCCGCCCCGTCGTCGCGTACGTCGTTTTCGTCCGCGTAAGGTTACCCCAGCTTCTATGTGGAGTAACCTTACGAAGTTCCGTCGGATGCCATGTTAAGTATGGCGTCGGGTCAGCGTCGGCTTTTTCCGTCGCTTACGTCGTTTTACTAACTCGTTCGCGAATAGGGCATTGCGTAAGTGACGATCACGTCGTTTTGACGTCGGTTTCAACGACGCTTTCCGACATGAGCTGGAGCATGCGCACTGGGCTTTTTCCCCGGCCGGCGCATGCGCAGTTCGTTCGACGCGGGGGCGCGCTTAATTTAAATACAAGCCGCCTCATTTGAATTACGCGGGCTTACGCTGGGCCATTTTCGCTACGCCAACGCAAACTACGGAGCAAATAGTTAGGGAATACGGCACTTGCTCTAGTACGATGCGGCGGCGTAGTGCAAATTGCTTACGATACGCAAGCGAATTTCTATGAGAATCTGGCCCTTTATTTTTTAAGTACTCACCGATACCTATCGTCTAGGAGTAGGAAAAGGGGTGGTTTGGGAGGAAGGGGGGGGGGGGGGTGTTAGGGGATAAGTGAGGACAGGGCAGGGTGGAGGAGGGTTATTGAGGGCAGGGCCGGTGGGGAGTAGGGGGGTAATTGAGGGCAGGGCGGGTCAGTGAGGATAGTGCGGGGGGTAGGGGGGTAAGTGAGGGCCGGGTGGAGGGGAGAGGAGTAGGGGGGTAAGTTAGTGCAGAATGTGGTAGGCACTCACATTTCACCCTACTGAAAAGTTTGGGGTCTGCTGGTCATGAGGCTAAAGGAAATGTTAAGGAGGGAAAGGGGGGGTGTAAAGAATCTGTATTATCCATAGATAGAAAAGTGTTCATTTTTTTTACTTGCAGTAGAAAGCTTGGTAATCTGCTGTAATTCTCACCATCAGGAAAGTTGAGAGCGAACCTTAGAAGGTATTTTTATAAAGTGGTGGATACTTGGAAAGAACCGACTTCCAGAAGAATTTGTAGCCAATCAACAGTAAGAGAATTTACATTTCATTTGGCACAAATCTATACGCAGATATAAAAAGGGGGGCGGAGTCCATGGAGAACTTGGTCTTTTCCGCCGCCTCTCTTCCAAAATCCTAATCTACAGGAGAGAACAAACAAACCAACATTGGTATTTATATTTTCTCACCTCAAGTGTAGCCTGAAGAAGAAATTTGCCCTCATCGTGCACCACTTGTCCCACCGGCGCGATCTCCCCGCACCTCGGCAAAAACTCCATCTGAGACAAAAACATCCGTCAGTCAACCATCAGCTCCAATCACATAATCCCTGCTGGTAATGGAGCCCATCATTCCCTTCAGTCCCAAGAAGCGTTCTCTGATTGGACAAGGTGGAGAGGCAGGAGTGGTGACATCACATTGTACACCTCATCCAATCAGAGAACCTCTTGTGTTCACAATGCAGCTGATCAGCCTCCCATATCATACAGACCCTCCCATTCTGGAGCACTACAGACATCTCGCTGTTCTAATATCTGATTCTACATTTGAATCCATTATTTGGGTATCTATGGATAGATCTAATAGTTGGGAGGATTGTATTACCTTTAGGTTTTTATAAGCTACATTTGACGTTGCTCTTACTTCCTGTTTCATCTACGGGACAGGAAGTGAAGGGTAATCTCCCCGGTGGTACACAGATATAAAAAAAAATCTGACAGGGGTTATAACTCCCCATTACTCTATCCAAAATGTAAATAAAAATGATGTGCCTTTAGTTTTTCTTGGGAATTTAGATACACTGATCAGCCATAACATTGTGATATCCAACCTAATATTGAGTAGGTTCCCTCTTTTGCCACCAAAACAGCCCTGACCCATTGAGGCCTGGACTCCACTAGACAAATCCTCACACTGCCTCCGCCGGCTTGTCTTCTTCCCATAGAGCATCCCGGTGCCATCCCCTCCCCAGGCTAGTGACGCACCCGCCCATGCACATCATGTACCAGAAAACGTCATTCATCAGACCAGGCCACCTTCTTCTATTGCTCCGTGGTCCAGTTCTGATGCTCATGGTCCCATTGTAGGTGTTTTTGGCTGTGGACACGGGTCTCAGCATGGGCCCCCTGACCGGTCTGCGGCTACCCAGCCCCCCCCCTCCATACACAACAAACTGTGATGCGCTGTGTGTTCTGACACCTTTATCACCAATCTGAGCCCCAGCAGCTCTTCTATTGGATCAGAAAACACAGGTCAGCCTTCCCTGACCACCACCATCAATGCGCCTTCCCTCCCCACCTCCATCAATGAGCCTTCCCTCCCCACCTCCATCAATGAGCCTTCCCTCCCCACCTCCATCAATGAGCCTTCCCTCCCCACCTCCATCAATGAGCCTTCCCTCCCCACCTCCATCAATGAGCCTTCCCTCCCCCCACCTCCATCAATGAGCCTTCCCCCTCCACCACCTCCATCAATGAGCCTTCCCTCCACCACCTCCATCAATGAGCCTTCCCTCCACCACCTCCATCAATGAGCCTTCCCTCCCCCCACCTCCATCAATGAGCCTTCCCTCCCCCCACCTCCATCAATGAGCCTTCCCTCCCCACCTCCATCAATGAGCCTTCCCTCCACCACCTCCATCAATGAGCCTTCCCTCCACCACCTCCATCAATGAGCCTTCCCTCCACCACCTCCATCAATGAGCCTTCCCTCCACCACCTCCATCAATGAGCCTTCCCTCCCCCCACCTCCATCAATGAGCCTTCCCTCCCCACCTCCATCAATGAGCCTTCCCTCCACCACCTCCATCAATGAGCCTTCCCTCCACCACCTCCATCAATGAGCCTTCCCTCCACCACCTCCATCAATGAGCCTTCCCTCCCCACCTCCATCAATGAGCCTTCCCTCCCCACCGCCATCAATGAGCCTTCCCTCCCTACCTCCATCAACGAGCCTTTCCTCCCCACACCTCCATCAATGAGCCTTCCATCCCCACCTCCATCAATGAGCCTTCCCTCCCCACCACCATCAATGGGCCTTCCCTCCCCACCTCCATCAACGAGCCTTTCCTCCCCACACCTCCATCAATGAGCCTTCCATCCCCACCTCCATCAATGAGCCTTCCCTCCCCACCTCCATCAATGAGCCTTCCCTCCCCCCACCTCCATCAATGAGCCTTCCCTCCCCACCTCCATCAATGAGCCTTCCCTCCCCACCTCCATCAATGAGCCTTCCCTCCCCACCTCCATCAATGAGCCTTCCCTCCACCACCTCCATCAATGAGCCTTCCCTCCACCACCTCCAACAATGAGCCTTCCCTCCACCACCTCCATCAATGAGCCTTCCCTCCACCACCTCCATCAATGAGCCTTCCCTCCACCACCTCCATCAATGAGCCTTCCCTCCCCCCACCTCCATCAATGAGCCTTCTCTCCCCCCACCTCCATCAATGAGCCTTCCCTCCCCCCACCTCCATCAATGAGCCTTCCCTCCCCCCACCTCCATCAATGAGCCTTCCCTCCCCACCTCCATCAATGAGCCTTCCCTCCACCACCTCCATCAATGAGCCTTCCCTCCACCACCTCCATCAATGAGCCTTCCTCCACCACCTCCATCAATGAGCCTTCCCTCCCCCCACCTCCATCAATGAGCCTTCCCTCCCCCACCTCCATCAATGAGCCTTCCCTCCCCCCACCTCCATCAATGAGCCTTCCCTCCTCCACCTCCATCAATGAGCCTTCCCTCCTCCACCTCCATCAATGAGCCTTCCCTCCCCACCTCCATCAATGAGCCTTCCCTCCCCCCACCTCCATCAATGAGCCTTCCCTCCCCACCACCATCAATGAGCCTTCCCTCCCCACCACCATCAATGAGCCTTCCCTCCCCCACCACCATCAATGAGCCTTCCCTCCCCACCACCATCAATGAGCCTTCCCTCCCCACCTCCATCAATGAGCCTTCCCTCCACCACCTCCATCAATGAGCCTTCCCTCCACCACCTCCATCAATGAGCCTTCCCTCCCCCCACCTCCATCAATGAGCCTTCCCTCCCCCCACCTCCATCAATGAGCATTCCCTCCCCCCACCTCCATCAATGAGCCTTCCCTTCCCCCACCTCCATCAATGAGCCTTCTCTCCCCACCTCCATCAATGAGCCTTCCCTCCCCACCTCCATCAATGAGCCTTCCCTCCCCACCTCCATCAATGAGCCTTCCCTCCCCACCTCCATCAATGAGCCTTCCCTCCCCACCTCCATCAATGAGCGTTCACTCCACCACCTCCATCAATGAGCCTTCCCTCCACCACCTCCATCAATGAGCCTTCCCTCCATCACCTCCATCAATGAGCCTTCCCTCCCCACCTCCATCAATGAGCCTTCCCTCCCCACCTCCATCAATGAGCCTTCCCTCCCCACCTCCATCAATGAGCCTTCGCTCCACCACCTCCATCAATGAGCCTTCGCTCCACCACCTCCATCAATGAGCCTTCCCTCCATCAATGAGCCTTCCCTCCCACATCTCCATCAATGAGCCTTCCCTCCACCACCTCCATCAATGAGCCTTCCCTCCACCACCTCCATCAATGAGCCTTCCCTCCACCACCTCCATCAATGAGCCTTCCTCCTCCACCTCCACCAATGAGCCTTCGCGCCACCACCTCCATCAATGAGCCTTCGCTCCACCACCTCCATCAATGAGCCTTCCCTCCATCACCTCCATCAATGAGCCTTCCCTCCCACATCTCCATCAATGAGCCTTCCCTCCCCACCTCCATCAATGAGCCTTCCCTCCCCCACCTCCATCAATGAGCCTTCCCTCCCGCACCTCCATCAATGAGCCTTCCCTCCCGCACCTCCATCAATGAGCCTTCCCTCCCGCACCTCCATCAATGAGCCTTCCCTCCCCACCTCCATCAATGAGCCTTCCCTCCCGCACCTCCATCAATGAGCCTTCCCTCCCGCACCTCCATCAATGAGCCTTCCCTCCCCACCTTCATCAATGAACCCAGTGGTCTACACATTACAATGTGGTCCTTTTCAAAGTCTCTCAAATCCTTACACTTGGCCCTTTTTCAACACATTACATAGGGGATCACTTTGACTTGCTGTCTAATATACCTCACCTACTTTCAGTCACTACCTGTCAATGGTCAGAATGTTATGGCTGATCGGTGTATATAAACGGTGATGGGTTGCTTGATCCGCTTAACGTTTTTTTAATCATAAAGGGCCATTGCAGTGTATGGCCAGCATAGCCACTCTATGGTACTGATTCATGAAATGTTTGCTACATATAAAGTTTGATTTTCCTACAACAACCAACCAAATTCCAGAAGTAATTTCTTCAATTTAGAGTGTAAAGTGATATAAGGAATCCGATTGGTGGCTATGGTTATTTTTCCCCCAGCTTGCTCTCTATCACCCAAAGCGGTCATGTACGGCATGGGACGATTGCAATGTTACACTCACAAAGAAAGCGCAGCTGGACTTCACCGTGGTCGGCTCCGGGAACTTTAAAGAGAGGATAGCTGTGGGAAATAACGAGGGAGATGTGAAATACATTGAAAGAGAAAAACAAGAATGGGCAGAATGTATTCTTTACATGTAATAGGATCAAAGAAGTCCAACCAAAACATTTAAATTTTGCCTTCAATGGTTCCTCCCTCCCCCCCTCATCAACACGTTAACCACTTCAGCCCCGGACCAGAGTACTTTTTGCGATTCGGTGCTGCGTCGCTTTAACTGACAATTGCGTGGTCGTGCGACGTGGCTCCCAAAACAAGATTTACGTCCTTTATATCCCACAAATAGAGATTTATTTTGGTGGTATTTAATCACCTTTTATTTTTTGCGATATAAATAAAAATAAAGCGACAATTTTGAGAAAAAAAAAAAAAAAAGACCTTCCAAAAGGCTGACTTTATCGAGGAGGGAAACGTATCAACCATTTGGAAGGTCTTCTCACGCTTTAAACAAATTCCTATTGCATTAAAGCTACAAAATAAGCTTGACATCCCTTCGGCATCTTTGAAAAAATAATAATTTCATTGCGGAATATTATAAACGGTCACCCACCACACTGGAACACGGCCTTTACATCCAGCTCAGTTGACAGGAAGAGACATGGTTTGCGCTTCAAGGCCTGTAAAGTGCAACAGACACAGACATGAACACACTATTCACACAGTCTCAGGCATTACCCTTCATTAACTTACCTGTCCAGAGGGGGGCAGCGCGGCTGCCGGGGGTTTTCTTGACAAGTGGAAAGACCAGTCTTCAGTGCCCCTCAGAACATTTGGTAACCATCAGTAATAAAAGCAGAGGAGAGAGCGGCGTCTCCTGTACACAACCGTGCACCTTTGTATGAGCTGAACTAAAAGCAGGATGTGCCAATGACATAACTGCAAACAATATGGCGGCTACCTTGCATGACTGGGCATTGGCCGTACTTCCTGGCACACAGAAGAAATTCACGTTCCTGGCCGCGTCGGTATAGCTATACACACATCATCGCTACATTATAAAACAATGTTGTATCTGTGCCCCGCATTTTACTCCAAGCGTGACCTTTTCCTCCATTCTTGGGAAGGAATCAAATCCACGGCCAGCCCTTCACAACCATCGGACACCATGAATGAGAACGATCCCTTCTCTTCCACACTCAATATGCCAGGCAAAGGGGTTATAATACATCATTTTCATGTCCTCTAGCAAAGCTCAGGATAGTGACAACAGTAGCTTGAATAAGAACTTAGATCTGGCCTGTCACAGCCTAGTTGGGGAATATTGGGGGGGGGTCATCACTTTTTCCAGGGCCCCCGAGGCATGACAACCCAAAGGGAGCCTGAATACTCTATACAAAAATAGCTTACTCCTAAAGAGAACCAGTTGTGACTGTCCATTAAAAAGAATCTGATTAACTGGTCTTATATTATTATTATTATTAGAGGTCACCCGAAGCCTGACAGTCATTTCTACTATCTGACCCCACACACTGTACACTCAGGAGCCGGGGGGTGTTTGAGGTCAGGCAGCTGACAATTCAGCAAATGTTAAAGTGAATGTAAAGGATTTTTTTTTTAAATAACACACATGTCTATACTTACCTGCTCTGTGCAATAAAATTGCACAGAGCGTCCATGGCTCTCTTGCCCCCTGCCGGGGGCTCCTAGCCCCTCCCCTCTGTTCAGTGTTACAATGGGAGGCCACACCCGAGCCCCCGGGGCTGCGTCCATTGGCACAGACAGTGGAACTCCCCCCAACCCCCCACTTCGTCACGGAGCGCAGGGGTGTGCGCCCTGCACGGAGCGCAGGGGTGTGCGCCCTGCACGGAGCGCAGGGGTGTGCGCCCTGCACGGAGAGCAGGGGTGTGCGCCCTGCACGGAGAGCAGGGGTGTGCGCCCTGCACTGAGAGCAGGGGTGTGCGCCCTGCACAGAGCGCAGGGGTGTGCGCCCTGCACTGAGAGCAGGGGTGTGCGCCCTGCACTGAGAGCAGGGGTGTGCGCCCTGCACTGAGAGCAGGGGTGTGCGCCCTGCACTGAGAGCAGGGGTGTGCGCCCTGCACTGAGAGCAGGGGTGTGCGCCCTGCACTGAGAGCAGGGGTGTGCGCCCTGCACTGAGAGCAGGGGTGTGCGCACTTTACAGCGCTCAGGGATGTGCGCCATGTACAGAGCTCAGGGGTGTGAGCCATGTACAGAGCGCAGGGGTGTGAGCCATGTACAGAGCGCAGGGGTGTGAGCCATGTACAGAGCGCAGGGGTGTGAGCCATGTACAGAGCGCAGGGGTGTGAGCCATGTACAGAGCGCAGGGGTGTGAGCCATGTACAGAGCGCAGGGGTGTGAGCCATGTACAGAACGCAGGGGTGTGAGCCATGTACAGAACGCAGGGGTGTGAGCCATGTACAGAACGCAGGGGTGTGAGCCATGTACAGAGCGCAGGGGTGTGAGCCATGTACAGAGCGCAGGGGTGTGAGCCATGTACAGAACGCAGGGGTGTGAGCCATGTACAGAGCGCAGGGGTGTGAGCCATGTACAGAGCGCAGGGGTGTGAGCCATGTACAGAACGCAGGGGTGTGAGCCATGTACAGAGCGCAGGGGTGTGAGCCATGTACAGAGCGCAGGGGTGTGAGCCATGTACAGAACGCAGGGGTGTGAGCCATGTACAGAGCGCAGGGGTGTGAGCCATGTACAGAGCGCAGGGGTGTGAGCCATGTACAGAACGCAGGGGTGTGAGCCATGTACAGAGCGCAGGGGTGTGAGCCATGTACAGAGCGCAGGGATGTGCGCCATGTACAGAGCTCAGGGGTGTGAGCCATGTACAGAGTGCAGGGGTGTGCGCACTTTACAGCACTCAGGGATGTGCGCCATGTACAGAGCGCAGGGGTGTGAGCCATGTACAGAGCGCAGGGGTGTGAGCCATGTACAGAGCGCAGGGGTGTGAGCCATGTACAGAGCGCAGGGGTGTGAGCCATGTACAGAGCGCAGGGGTGTGAGCCATGTACAGAGCGCAGGGGTGTGAGCCATGTACAGAGCGCAGGGGTGTGAGCCATGTACAGAGCGCAGGGGTGTGAGCCATGTACAGAACGCAGGGGTGTGAGCCATGTACAGAGCGCAGGGGTGTGAGCCATGTACAGAGCGCAGGGGTGTGCGCACTTTACAGCGCTCAGGGATGTGCGCCATGTACAGAGCTCAGGGATGTGCGCCATGTACAGAGCTCAGGGGTGTGAGCCATGTACAGAGTGCAGGGGTGTGCGCACTTTACAGCACTCAGGGATGTGCGCCATGTACAGAGCGCAGGGGTGTGCGCACTTTACAGTGCTCAGGGATGTGCGCCATGTACAGACATTGTATGCAGCACTATTAAGAAGGCACCACCACTGCTATGATACATTTCTTTTTTCCTTCTAAGCGTGTGCTAGTGGGCACTTCATCCTTGGCCAAATGTGATCACCATTCCGGAGCCGTGTCTGAGGGGTGGTAATGTTAATTGATCAGGATCTGCAGAGTGTGGGCATTAATCATCATCATGCATCAACTCTCTGAATCATACTGAAAACAAAGAAGCACTTGAACAGTTCCATATTTTGACATATTAGTAAACCATCAACATAAAAAGGGTCAAAAAAGTAAAATGCGTCCTTTTCACTTGTTTTTGCCCCTTTATATTGGTTATATTTTTGAAAGCACAGTACACAGCAATGCGACAACCCATTCAATTTCAGGACTAAATCATCTCGGTCTGGACCTAACCAATCCTGCCTCTCGCTTTATAAAATATTTATAATCCCTGTCCAAGCTGACTGGTCATGGAATTTCCAGTTGCGTTTTAATGACTACACATTCTAAAGAGAGATCGTTTTAGGACTTCAAAAATCATTCCATCCAAGCGCAACTCTTTGGTTGTAGGTGGAACGCGATCGAGAGACCCCCCTGGCATCCTAAATCTCTTGAGAGACACCAATCTCAATTAAGTTGCCCGTACCCGTCAGTTTTAGGTCTGTTTTCGCCTCCGCCCTGTCTCCACCTCCACCGTCTCCACCCCGTCTCCGCCTACGCCCCGTCTCCGCTCTGTCTCCGCCTCCAGTCTACAGTCCCTCCAGCGACACTGACATGAAGGTAATAACTACAGCCCAATACAAAGGGAGGGAGTCGCCTATACGGGGAGGTACCAGAGCTGCGCCAGATAGGAGAGAGTATAGATGTGAGGAAACTTGGGGCACAATCCTGACCCCTTCACTCTGTATGTAGCGCTAGCCTGACCCCCCTCCACCCTGGACATAGGGCAAGCCTGACCCCCCTCCACCCTGGACGTAGCGCAAGCCTGACCCCCCTCCACCCTGGACGTAGCGCAAGCCTGACCCCCCTCCACCCTGGACGTAGGGCAAGCCTGACCCCCCTCCACCCTGGACGTAGGGCAAGCCTGACCCCCCTCCACCCTGGACGTAGGGCAAGCCTGACCCCCCTCCACCCTGGACGTAGCGCAAGCCTGACCCCCCTCCACCCTGGACGTAGCGCAAACCTGACCCCCCTCCACCCTGGACGTAGCGCAAACCTGACCCCCCTCCACGCTGGACGTAGGGCAAGCCTGACCCCCCTCCACCCTGGACGTAGCGCAAGCCTGACCCCCCTCCACCCTGGACGTAGCGCAAGCCTAACCACCCTCCACCCTGGACGTAGCGCAAACCTGACCCCCCTCCACGCTGGACGAAGCGCAACCCTGACCCCTCCGCTCTGTACGAAGCGCAACCCCGAACCCTCCGCTCTGTACGAAGCGCAACCCCGAACCCTCCGCTCTGTACGAAGCGCAACCCCGAACCCTCCGCTCTGTACGAAGCGCAACCCCGAACCCTCCGCTCTGTACGAAGCGCAACCCCGAACCCTCCACTCTGTACGAAGCGCAACCTTGACCCCTCCGCTCTGTACGAAGCGCAACGCCGAACCCTCCGCTCTGTACGAAGCGCAACCCCGAACCCTCCGCTCTGTACGAAGCGCAACCCCGAACCCGCCGCTCTGTACGAAGCGCAACCCTGAACCCGCCGCTCTGTACGAAGCGCAACCCTGAACCCGCCGCTCTGTACGAAGCGCAACCCTGAACCCTCCGCTCTGTACGAAGCGCAACCCCGAACCCTCCGCTCTGTACGAAGCGCAACCCCGAACCCGCTGCTCTGTACGAAGCGCAACCCCAAACCCGCCGCTCTGTACGAAGCGCAACCCTGAACCCTCCGCTCTGTGCGTAGCGCAACCCAGACCCCTCCGTTCTGTGCGTAGCGCAATCCAGACCCCTCCGTTCTGTACGTAGCGCAATCCAGACCCCTCCACTCTGTACGTAGCGCAATCCAAACCCCTCCACTCTGTACGTAGCGCAATCCAAACCCCTCCACTCTGTACGTAGCGCAATCCAAACCCCTCCACTCTGTACGTAGCGCAATCCAGACCCATCCACTCTGTACGTAGCGCAATCCAGACCCCTCCACTCTGTACGTAGCGCAATCCAGACCCCTCCACTCTGTACGTAGCGCAATCCAGACCCCTCCACTCTGTACGTAGCGCAATCCAGACCCCTCCACTCTGTACGTAGCGCAATCCAGACCCCTCCACTCTGTACGTAGCGCAATCCAGACCCCTCCACTCTGTACGTAGCGCAATCCAGACCCCTCCACTCTGTACGTAGCGCAATCCAGACCCCTTTACTCTGTACGTAGCGCAATCCAGACCCCTCTACTCTGTACGTAGCCCTTTGAGGGCAACCATACTGCTAATGCCGCCCCCAATGAATTTGAGTTTGACACCCCTGCTCTAGTAAATAAAAAAGTGTTTCCAAGCCAACAGGGTAGTGTGAGAGCCACATGTAATGGTCACAGAAAGTCTGAAGATCCAGGAAACAAAATAAAAAATCAGCTCACTCACAACCGTCCCCAATAATAAAAAAAAAAAAGTGTGAAATTAAAAATTCCATCACATAATGAAAAATAAAAAACATTTTTGTGTGGACTGACCTTTAAAGTCCTCCTCCTCCTTCCTCAGAGTAATGTCTCAGTTATTACCAGAGATAAAAGAGGACTTCATTTCTACAAACACTTCTACCTCTACGTACTGAGGATACATGGCCTACATTGTATAAAACATATGTAATGCATAGCAACTGAAATAAGACAGAGAATGCAAATTCTGAAAAGGACAGACAACGAGATGAGGGGCTTCCATCTTCATAAAACTAGAAGGTCAAGTCACAATGATCCTAGCTGCCCCCACTTGTGTTATACAGTAGCTGGAAAGGAAAATTTGTGGTTAAACCTTGGTTTGAAAGCAACAACCTACCTTCAGAGGTGGCTAATAAGCCTTGTCCCTAAATATTCTACCCCCCCCCCCCCCCATGAAGTGATCCTGTCCTCTAGGGCCACACAGACCCATAAACTTTTTTTTTAAATTTGTTTCCCGAGAGGCCATCTCAAAGAAAGATCTGGTGCAAAACTTGATGGAGAAAAGCTACATAACTGAAAAGAAAATCATAGCAAGAAACGGGGGGTTGGGAGAGAACAGAAAGATAAATTGAATCAAATAAAGGAAGAAAGAAATCGAAAAATAGGAAGAGAGAGAGAAAGAAAAGTGAATGAAACTCAAAACACACCTGTGCCAGGAGTTGCATAAATGAATCAACAATATCAGGATGGTTCCTGGGTCCTAAAAATATAATAAAGATGTAACTTAAGAGAAAAAATTATACAAACAGCAACTTAATATCATATAAGTCATGTGATACAGAAAAAAGATCACAGGGGGGAGGTGGAGGAGGGAGGAGGAGGAGGAAGGGGGAGGGGGAAAGGTGCTGGGGCCAGAGGAGGGATGGGAGGAAAGAAGGTGAGGAAAGAAGACATGATCAACTCGAAACTGGTCAAAGAAACAAAATCATGAGACTTGAAGAACCCAAAAAACAGAACGAACAAATCAAAAAGAAAGATGCTTTTGACCCTGACCATCCCGCACAATCAGACATCAGAGATGGAATGCGGCAAGAAGGACGACAGAGCCAGTTTTACATCGCTTGTTCCCACGGAGGCCTTAGCGCCCCCGAATGTTTGGAATAAGCTGCAGACTCTTGAGATGGCTGATCGATCACCTTACCATCTGGCTTTCTATGGTATAAAAACCTTTCGTTCTTGAAGTACAATACAGCGGCCTTAATTGATCAGAATGTCTAAAGGAAGGATTTGTCTCATGGCCTGTATTGTCCATATAAAACCAATCATGCTCCCTACGGTTGGTCAACAAATGGACAGACTCATTCGTGAGCAGCTGGCTCCCCCTTTTCCCTATCTTACTGCTCACTATTAGAGGGGACATTATAAGAATGGAGGAGGGGGGCTTGGATGGTTCCTTCATAATAGCGATCCAAATATTTTTTTAGAGCGGTAGTAAAGTCTGCTTTTCCATGGGTAATACCATTCGTCTGCTATGACGAAACACGTTGGGAGGGGGCCAATAGAGATGATGCCATCACCCAAACCGAGACCTGGAAGTGGGCTGTTGCCAAACGCAAGCGGAGGATAAAATGTATTTACTTCAGCAACATATGAGAACTCAGTTTTGCCCTTCACTTTGTATTTTTAATCTATTTTAAATAAATTGGAGGGCTTTATTAACTACACTAGGAGTTTTTTCTACTCATCTATAACGTTTGTGGACATCTTTGAAATGAGGTGTGTGGGGGAGTTTCTTTTGGAGATCCAGGGATATCCCGGTGTCCCGACGAGAAATGCCCGGCCAAGGCATTCCCCTGAATGTTTGGAATAAGCTGCAGACTCTTGAGATGGCTGATCGATCACCTTACCATCTGGCTTTCTTGGGTGTGAAAACCTTTCAATTCTTGAAGTACAATACAGCGGCCTTAATTGATCAGAATGTCTAAAGGAAGGATTTGTCTCATGGCCTGTATTGTCCATATAAAAACCAATCATGCTCCCTACGGTTGGCCAACAAATGGACAGACTCATTCGTGAGCAGCTGGCTCCCCCTTTTCCCTATCTTACTGCTCACTATTAGAGGGCACATTATAAGAATGGAGGAGGGGGGCTTGGATGGTTCCTTCATAATAGCGATACAAATATTTTTTTAGAGCGGTAGTAAAGTCTGCTTTTCCATAGGTAATACCACTCGTCTGCTATGACGAAACACGTTGGGAGGGGGGACAACAGAGGTGATGCCATCACCCACACCGAGACCTGGAAGTGGACATTATAACAATGGAGGAAGGGGGGGGGGGGGGCTTGGATTATTCTAAAACATTTTTTTTAGAGCGGTAGTAAAGTCTGCTTTTCCATAGGTAATACCATTCGTCTGCTATGACGAAACGCGTTGAGGGGGCAATGGAGGTGGTGCCATCACCCAAACCGAGACCTGGAAGTGGGCTGTTGCCAAACGCAAGCGGAGGGTCGAATGTATTTACTTCAGCAATATATGAGAACTCTAGTTTAGCCCTTTACTGTGTATATTTAATCTATTTAAAATAAATTGGAGGGCTTTATTTACTACACTAGGAGAGTTTTTTCTACGTATTTATAACCTTTTTTGACATCTTTGGAATGAGGTGTGTGGGGGACTTTCTTTTGGACATCCAGGGATATCCCGGTGTCCCGACGAGAAATGCCCGGCCAGGACATTCCACTGAATGTTTGGAAAAAGCTGCAGACTCTTGAGATGGCTGATCACCTTACCATCTGGCTTTCTTTGGTATGAAAATCTGGCTCCCCTTTCTTGTCTTACTGATTCACTATTAGAGGGGACATTATAACAATGGATACAGGGGTGGGGGGGCTTGTATGGTTCCTTCATAGCAGCCATACAAAAGTTTTATTTTAGAGCGGTAGTAAGTCTGCTTTTCCATAGATAATACAATTCGTTTGCTATGACGAAACATGTTGGGAGGGGGCCACGGAGGTGATGCCATCACCCAAACCGAGACCTGCAAATTATGATGGAAAATAAAGTATTTGGTGAATATGAAAAGTTCATCTCAATACTTTGTTATCTATCCTTTGTTGGCAATGACAGAGGTCAAATGTTTTCTGTAAGTCTTCACAAGGTTGTCACACACTGTTGCTGGTATGTTGGCCCAGATCTCCTCTAGAGCAGTGATGTTTTGGGGCTGTCGCTGGGCAACACGGACTTCCAACTCCCTCCAAAGGTTTTCTATTGGGGTTGAGATCTGGAGACTGGCTAGGCCACTCCAGGACCTTGAAATGCTTCTTACAAAGCCACTCCTTCGTTGCCCGGGCGGTGTGTTTGGCATCATTGTCATGCTGATGAGAGGAGGTTTGCACTAAAAATCTCACGATACATGGCCCCATTCATTCTTGTATGTACACGGATCAGTCGTCCTGTTCCCTTTGCAGAGAAACAGCCCCAAAGCATGTTGCCACCATCATGCTTCACAGTAGGTACGGTGTTCTTTGGTTGCAACTCAGCATTCTCTCTCGTCCAAACACGACGAGTTGTTTCTACCAAACAATTCTACTTTGGTTTCATCTGACCATATGACATGCTCCCAAACCTCTTCTGGATCATCCAAATGATCTCTAGCAAACCTCAGACGGGCTGAGAAATTGGAGGACTTTATTTACTACACTAGTGAGAGTTTTTTCTACTCATCTTTAACCGTTGTGGACATCTTTGGAATGAGGTGTGTGGGGGAGTTTCTTTTGGAGATCCAGCGATGTCCCGGCATTGATGACATGTACATTGGTTTCATCTGACCATATGACATTCACCCAATCCTCTTCTGGATCATCCAAATGCTCTCTAGCAAACCTCAGACGGGCCCCAGACATGTACTGGCTTAAGCAGGGGGACACGTCTGGCACTGCAGGATCTGAGTCCCTGGCGGCGTAGTGGGTTACTGATGGTAGCCTTTGTTACGTTGGTCCCAGTTCTCTGCAGGTCATTCACTAGGTCCCCCCGTGTGGTTCTGGGATTTTTGCTCACCGTTCTTGGGATCATTTTGAAGCCTGTCGTGAAACTAGTTGAGAATCCCCTTCGTGACCCCCTACCTTTACCGTGATTCTCCCCAGGGGGTTTATCACTCTCGGTGACCTGTATGGACTGTCACAACGTCATGTATTGTATTTTATCGTCTGTGTTTTGATGTCCTTTATTTTTTGATACCATGTCAATAAATTTATAACCTTTTATTCTATTTCCTCTGTGTGAGTTTACCTACTCATCTTTGTACCGCAATAGTCCTACTGCCCCCTTTTCTGTTTGGGTCTTTTGGGGTCCTGCAAGTCCTATCTCTATTCAATACTTTCCAGGACGATGGTACTTTGTTTAAACCCAATATGTGCTCTTTACCCAAGAGGTTTATAATTAATTA
This sequence comes from Rana kukunoris, assembly GCA_029574335.1. Taxonomy (NCBI): domain Eukaryota; kingdom Metazoa; phylum Chordata; class Amphibia; order Anura; family Ranidae; genus Rana; species Rana kukunoris. The sequence continues at coordinate 90,556 of JAJQKJ010001910.1, forward strand.
CTTTCATTATGATTAAACAGAGGAGGGCTGGACAGGGGGGCAGGGTGGCAATTGCCTCCCAGGCCACTCTAACATATATTTAAAATGCTCAAAATGCCCGCTACCATTTTATTTTTTATTCTAGTCTTGGAAGTCGGGCCGACCACTAGCTGTTGCATTCCAGGAGTTGTAGTCCACGCTTAAATCGGTGGGTGGAAAACAGAGCAGCGCAGAGGAAACTACAACTCCCTGGGACTGGATTGTTGGAAGCAGGCAGAGGCAGGGCATGCCAGGGAGTCAGGACGCAGGGCTGGGCGCTGACTGCAACTTGACCCAGGAGCATTACCAGCCCCCTAGGAGGCCGTGGCGTGCAAGGACCTGCTGAGCTGAGATCACTGAGGTGAGAGACCCTGACACCCCATGTAACCTGCCCCAGTGATCAGGCTGCATTGATGGGCACTGGTGAGGCTGCATTGAAAAATCAGATGGGCCATGGATGGTGAGCTGATTCAGTGGTTCAATGGGCTATTTGACTGCACTTGCCCCCCAGGCCTAAGGCTGCCAGCCCTCCCCTGAATAAACACATAGAGTGATGGGCACCAAAAAGGAAGGGGCTGGTAAATGACGTTTACTGACCCCTTTCCCGCTCTCCATTCTGAAACATCCCCCGCAGTAGTTGGTGGGAGAGGAGGGGAAGCCAGCAGCAGAAAGAAGGCAATCCTCAACTTAAGCGGGGGGAGGCATTTACTGTAACTGGCCCCTTTTTCCTTCCTCCAGCAGCTGAATTTCTGCGGGAGGGAGAGGGGGAGAAGCAGGCTTTCAGTGGCTGCAAGAGGGAAAGGGAATCCGCTCCAGTAAATGTCTCCCCTGCTCTTTTCTAGGTTCCATAAGACTGGCCAATCACCTATAGGTTATCTGCAGATTTTCTATGGTCAGGTCTCCAAACTGCGGCCCGGTGGCCGGATGCGGCCCTTTGCTTGATTTTATCTGGCCTTTTGGGTGCTTTTTTATTCATTGACACCAATGAAGGGCAGAATTCCTCCCAATGACACCAATGAAGGGGCTGAATTCCTCCCAGTGATGTGGCAGAAGTCCTTTTAATGATGGGGCAAAAGTCCTCCCAATGATGGGGCAGAAGTCCTCCCAATGATGGGGCAGAAGTCCTTTCAATGATGGGGCAGAAGTCCTTTCAATGATGGGGCAAAAGTCCTTTCAATGATGGGGCAAAAGTCCTTTCAATGATGGGGCAAAAGTCCTTTCAATGATGGGGCAAAAGTCCTTTCAATGATGGGGCAAAAGTCCTTTCAATGATGGGGCAAAAGTCCTCCCAGTGATGGGGCAAAAGTCCTCCCAGTGATGGGGCAAAAGTCCTCCCAGTGATGGGGAAGAGTACCTCCCAGTGATGGGGAAGAGTACCTCCCAGTGATGGGGAAGAGTACCTCCCAGTGATGGGGAAGAGTACCTCCCAGTGATGGGGAAGAGTACCTCCCAGTGATGGGGAAGAGTACCTCCCAGTGATTGGGCAGAGTACCTCCCAGTGATGGGGCAGAATTTCTCCCAATGACACCAATGATGGGGGATTTTGTACTTCTGATGGCCACAGTCCGGCCCCCTCTGGAGGAAAGTAATCTGGCCCTTTGTTTAGAAAGTTTGGAGACCCCTGATCTAAGCTGAACTGTATAGATGGAAGAATCTCCCACTAGCCCAAGCTTCCATATCTTGCTAGTCGGCTCGGCTGGCTCTCACAATACCTGAACATTCTGATTGGGTGCAGGCATTGTTTAGGTTGAGAGCCAGCGGGGGCTGACTAGCAAGATACTGAAGCTTGGCCCAGTGGGAGATTCCTCCATACACACAGTTTAGCGTACATGGAGGAATCTGTTGCACTTTTTCCATCTAACCATAGAAAATCTGCAGATACTCTATAGGTGCTTAAAACCTAAAGTGACAGGGAGGCCACCTGGAGCATGGGCAGGGTTGCCATTGTGACCCCTGAAGCAACACTCATGGTGCAAGGGGGTGACTAGGGTGTGCCCAGGCACACCCAGTGTGCACACCTACGTGGGAGAGACTGATCAATGGTGGGAGGGGCTGATCAATGGTTCTGGCTGTTCAAGACCGCAGGGTTTGGAAATTTGGCAGCACAAGAGAATTAATCCAATTGTCTATAATGGGCAAGTCTGTCTTGTCCTTCCTCCATTTTTATATTGTTTCCGGAAAAGTTATAAGCTGGGCTCATATGGCGATTACACAAAAAGGTGAATATGTACACAACAAAGCAAGAGGAAAGCAAAAATAGCGATAGGCACAGAGAAGAGCAGTGTTCATACACTAATAAATAACAAAAAAGGATGCAATAAACAGAACTGTAAAAGTGCAGGTGATGGCAGCTTCAGATTGGACTCCCCCATACAAAGCTGCGGGACTATTTTCTCTTTTTTTTTTCTTTTTTTTAGACAATGCTGTATTTGCAGACGAGTCTCCGGCAGCACATACATGGTCTCTGGAAACTGCCGACGTCTACTCACAATGTACACTCTGAAGACCACCATACAGCTCGGAGGGCGAGGTCAACATACGTTTGTAATTACTGAAGACTTAACATACCGATAAAATGTGTCGTTTAAATGTTGCCATACAAAAAAAAAAAAACACAATAAAACCCACCGCCAGCCACTCTTACAGACGAATATACGTAGGGAAATTCTCGTAAGACAAAGGCATTTGTTCAACGTTTCTGATCATGCGCAGTCTTTTCTGATAACGAAAACGTTACACATTAAAACAAAAAATAGTTTGTCCCTTCCAGAATTTTCATCCGAAAATTTGGAATCCGCTTTCGAAAGTTGTTGTAACGGCATGGCCCGTGGGACCCAAAGGCTCTTGAAGGGTGTGGGGTACTCCTGTTTCAGCTTCACCAATGGCTCTTGTGTCTAGGGTCATCCTATGTCCACTAGGGGCATAGGATGACTGAGAAATTATATCTCGGATTACATGAGATGGGACAGTAATGATTATTCATGTATTGCAGGATATCTTGAAATGTTACAGGTGGTTGATTCTGAACCCAACAGGTCAATAGGAGACTGTCTCATTCAATGTGGAACATAGAATGTTAAGGGGGTAATTAAGTCTGCTACTGTCATGTAAACTAGCCTTACCCTGGCTTCTAAAAACCTTTTCATTGTGTGATGCTAATCAACACTGTTTTGTGCGAATTTCTATTGATAATAAATGTGTATTGTATAGAAGGTGAGAAAAGCTGGAGTCTTGATGTCGGACTTGTCAGCTGTAGCCAATTAGCTCATGTGGATTGTGTCAGACCCGGTGCGAAAAAGTCTACACAAGATAATGTGTATTGGAGGCTCGTTAGTACCCATTGTATGATGTTGTGGGTGGAGTGTGTCATTGTCCCTTTGATTACTGCAGCATGCTTTTTGGTGTATATAAAGAAGCCTGAGTTTACTATTAAAGGATCTATCCGTTTTGAACCAGAGAACAGAGCTGTGTGTCTCGTTTTCTGGGAAATGCTATGGGCCGTGTTCGTCTGCTGGATTGTGAAGTATTGATTGTGGAGCTGTCTTGGGTTGGTGGGATGGAATATCGTAAACGGCGTTAACCCCTGACCATTACAGTTGTGTACACACTATACGAAAATTCTTTGGATGAAAACATTCGCCCGATTTTCTTATAGTGTGAGCCTTTAACCGCTGTACAACTATGTACGTCGGCAGTATGGCATGGCTGGGAAAAGGGATGTACCTGTACGTCCCCTTTAAATCACGTGCCCGCCGCATGCTCCCTAAGACTCGATGTCCGTCGGGTGTCCACGATCGTGTCACAGAGGCAGAACGGGAAGATGCCCATGTAAAACAAGGCATTTCCCTGTTCTGCCTAGTGACAGCACACTGATTGTCTGCTCCCTGTGATCGGGAGGGGTGATCACTGTCGTGTCACTCGTGGCCCATCCCCACCAGAGTTAGAATCACTCCCTAGGTCACACTTGACCTCTCCATCGCCCCCCAGTGTTTAACCCCTTCCCTGCCAGTGTCATTTACACAGTAATCCATGCATTTTTATAGCACTGATCGCCGGCCCCCCTATCCAAGCACCGCTCTATCTCCCCCTCCCACTTTCCTTCGGTACAAGTTAGTTGAAAGAACAGCCTTTGGGGAGTTAGGGGCGGGGCTGGAAGCGGTGCTGCCGAAAAGGAGTTTAAACAAACCGCCGTTCCGCCCACCCGCTCGGGTCTATAATTTTTTTGGACACGAAAATTGCGTCCGTGCATGTGCGATAAAGCACCGGTGACGTCGGGTGTGTGCTCGGTAAAGCACCGTGAACAGCTGTTTGCTGATGTAGCCGCACCGGAAGTTACGCGGTCGAGAAATATTTCACAGGTCGAGATTTTTTTATTACACTGGCTAGAGAAGGAGCTTGTCCCGGTGTCTTGTCAAACTAGTTCCCCTATCGATATGGTTCCCTGCTTGACTGTGCAGGCACAGACTAAGCCCACGGAAATCTCTGAACCCAGCTGCACACGGCGCATGCGCGGCATCCAAGCTCATTCCTTAACATCTCCGTCGACTTGGAGGATGTTAAAAAAAAGAGCCAGGAGGCCAAGCGAACAAAGCGAGGATGTAAGGCCGACTGGCCACTAACATCAAATTCCACGTCGCCCTGGACCTGTTGCTACAGCTGATCAGGTTCGGTGATTTCCGTCGGCGCAGTCAAGGGGGGAACCATACCGGCAGATCACCGGCTCCAGGTGTCAGTGTGTAGCGAAAGAGAAGTCCCATAAGCTGCACATCAAAACAGACCCCGCTGTGATGTAGTTATGTGGCAACCTCAGCTTGGGCTTCAACCAGACCTTGACTTCAATACATTTTGCTCCGCTCCTCAGAGCGAAACGCGTTGGGACGTGGCCTTATTTGGAGCCCAGACTGACACATAACTACATCACAGCGGGGTCTGTTTATGGGACTTCTCTTTCGCTAGACACTGACACCTGGAGCCGGTGATCTGCCAATATGGTTCCTCCTATCGGTATGGGTCCCCCCTTGATGTGCATTTTCTCCCTTTTATTACACACTCTTAAAGTGGACCCAGCATTAGATCTTTGTGTTCCTGATGAGTCTATAATGCATGCCAAGTAATGTCTCAGTGCAACTACCTACCACTGAAATCACCTGGAACCCCACCAACCCTCCCCAGTCTATCTCCTTTCCTGTGTAGGAGGGGGGCGCCATCTTTGTTCAGCCATTAGCCAGGGTCACCATCTACTTCCTGGACTGGGGTGGCGGTTCAGGGATAACACAATCATATAAATCCTGATGCCGGAGCAGTTTTCTGCAGCCTCTTCACAACCCGATACAGGGGAAAGGGAAGTGGAACGGTATATGAGGCAATGAATGGGTAGGTTCATATACCTCCATCACTTATCTATGTATTAAAAGGGAGGGGGGGGGGGGGGGGGGAATATTTATTCCCATGGTACCTCCATCTTCTGTATATTGAATCTACTCATAGGTAAGAGTGCTTGGGAATTTTCTGTTCCGCCTCTTCCTTTTATTCCCCTCTGTGTCAACCATTCGATTATTTTTTTTAATTTTTTTTTTACTTTTTATTATAAATACATTGGGCCAGATTCTCAAAACAGTTACGTCGGCGTACCTCGAGATACGCCGCGTAACTTCTAAGATGCGCCGGCGTATATCTATTTTCTGTATTCAGAGAACAAGATACGCCGGAATTTTGCTAAGATCCGACCGGCGTAAGTCTCTTAGCTGCATATTTACGCTGGCCGCTAGGTGGCGCTTCCGTCGATTTACACGTCGAATATACAAATGAGCTAGATACGCCGATTCCGAAACGCACTTGCGCCCGGTCGTGATATTTTACGTCGTTTGCTTAAGCGTAAAGTTACCCCTGCTATATGAGGCGTAACTTTGCGTAGGTGAGGCGTATGCAATGTTAAGTATGGACGTCTGGACAGCATCGTATTTTCCGTCGTTTGCGTAAATCGTACGCGAACAGGGCTTTGCGCGAGTTACGTTCACCTCGAAACCAATGAGCATGCGCAGTTAGAAAAAAGCGTCAAAAACGTGGGGTCACAATTCATATCCATAAAACACGCCCACCCCATCCACATTTGAGTTACCTGGGCTTACGCCGGCCCATTTACGCGACGCCGCCGTAAATTAGGACCCAAGTGCTTTGAGAATACGGCACTTGCGTCCAAAGTTGCGGCGGCGTAGCGTAAATAGGATACGCTACGCCGCCGTGAATTAGGACGCAAGTGCTTTGAGAATACGGCACTTGCGTCCAAAGTTGCGGCGGCGTAGCGTAAATAGGATACGCTACGCCGCCGTGAATTAGGACCCAAGTGCTTTGAGAATACGGCACTTGCGTCCAAAGTTGCGGCGGCGTAGCGTAAATAGGATACGCTGCGCCCCGCTCAAAGATACGCTGGGATAAGAGAATCTGGCCCTATTATTTTACTTGCTCCTGATGAATGGGAAAACCCACGAAACGCGTAGGGCTTCCATTATATGCTACATCACTGAAATCATGTGTTTGAGATTCCTTTAGTATGTATCTATCAATTGTAGCAATTTCTATAAGATGACTCATGTTATTAGGCTACATGTCAATACCTTTACCATTATATTATACCAATAATGTATATACATGAAGTATCGAGCTGTTATCCATTGTTATTGAATGGTTATGTTTTTGCACATCCATTCTTGGGTAGTGCGCTTTATGTAGTCCCAACCTACTTTTAATCCGATACAAAGTTACAATGTTGCAATCTGATCACTGGGGGGGGGGGGGGGGGAGAGACTGAGGAAATGCTTCTACCTGCCTGCAGCAGACTGATTGTATTCTCAGCCTAGACCAGTGGTTCTCAACCTTCTATTGCCGTGACCCCTTGATAAAATTTCCCAAGTTGTGGGGACCCCTAACAGTAAAATTATTTTCGTAGCGTGGGTTTGTCAGCACCCAAGGCAAGAAAAGTAATTTGCACCCCCAACCCATGGACATTTAGTGCTCCCCGAGTCCTTTTAATAGCAACTATAATCGCAGGTAGTGTCGCTCACTGCGTCTCCGGCTTCACTGCGTTTCTGACTTTGTTGTGTCTCGTAGCAGTGACACCTATACCGAAATCAGGAGATGGGGTCTCATCCAGCCCCTCCCACTTCAGATTCCTCACCAGTCAGCTGACCTCTAGTCTCTGCCCCCCAGCCATGCCGTGAACTAAATGGGCACCTGCGAGTGGGCGGCTGCGGGCTCCAGGGACAGTCCTGCTGGGTGGCTCCAAAAAGGCTGGGAGAGCGGTGCGGGCTTCAGGAACAGCCCAGGATTTGGTGACCCCTGGAAAATCATTATTTGACCCCGGAGGGGGTCCCGACCCCCAGGTTGAGAACCACTGTCTAGACCAGGGGTGTCAAACTGGCGGCCCTCCAGCTGTTGCAAAACTACAAGTCCCATGAGGCATTGCAAGGCTAACAGTTACAAGCATGACTCCCACAGGCAGAGGCATGATGGGACTTGTAGTTTCGGAACAGCTGGAGGGCCGCCAGTTTGACACCCCTGGTCTAGACAATGTCACTGACTGGAGCTTAGTGACACAATTTCGTTTTTTTTTTTTTAAATAGGAAACATGTTATACTTACCTCCGCTGTGCAGCTCGTTTTGCACAGTGTGGCCCCGAATGCCGTTTTCTGGTGGTTCTCTCGGCTCCTCCCTGCATCAGATAACCCCCTCTAGGAAAGGGGTTACCTTGCGGGCGCGCCTCCGAGTCCTTCATTCGGCGTCCATAGCCGCCGAATGCAGGACCCGCCCACACGCCGTCATTGGATTTGATTGACAGCAGCGGGAGCCAATGGCTGCCATCAATCTATCCAAAGAAGAGCCGAGAACCCGGGGTTTAGGTGCAATCCTCATTAGGATGGGGGGGGGGGCAGAGATCTGGAACACAAAGAGAGTCAATAGCCATAGTAATAGCTTTGAAGAATGAGGTTGTCGGAGTCTAGGTGCACTTTTTTTTAGTAGAACCATCGCAAAAAAATTCACAAAACTAAAAGTATTCGACTTACAAACACTTCGATCTCTGCAGCCTTTTCCACCTGAAAACCCAACGGAACTTTTACTTTAAAATGCACAAAGGCTTAGCGGTGGCTTTCTTTAACCACTTAAGGACCGCCTACTGCACATTTACGTCGGCAGAATGGCACGGCTGGGCACATCAACGTATATATACGTTGATTTTAGTACCCGGCCGTGGGTCGCGCGCGCCCGCGACCCGGTCCGAAGCTCCGGGACCGCGGGACCCGATCGCCGCTGGAGTGCGGCGATCCGTCCCTGGAGCGGAAGAACGGGGAGAGCCGTGTGTACACACGGCTTCCCCGTGCTTCTCTGTGGCCGTAGCATCGATCGCGTCATCCCTGTAATAGGGGGACGCGATCGATGACGTCACACCTACAGCCACACCCCCTACAGTTGTAAACACACACATTAGGTCACACATCCCCTACAGCGCCCCCCTGTGGTTAACTCCCAAACTGCAACTGTCATTTCCACAGTAAACAATGCAATTTAAATGCTTTTTTTGCTGTGAAAATGACAATTGTCCCAAAAATGTGTCAAAATTGTCCGAAGTGTCCGCCATAGTGTCGCAATCACGAAAAAAATCGCTGATCGCCGCTATTAGTAGTAAAAAAAAAAAAATTTATAAAAATGCAGTAAAACTATCCCTTATTTTGTAAACGCTATAAATTTTGCGAAAACCAACCGATAAACGCTTATTGCGATTTTTTTTCCAAAAATACGTAGAAGAATACGTATCGGCCTAAACTGAGGAAAAAAAATGTTTTTTTATATATTTTTGGGGGATATTTATTATAGCAAAAAGTAAAAAATATTGCATTTTTTTTAAAATTGTCGCTCTATTTTTGTTTATAGCGCACAAAATAAAAACCGCATAGGTGATCAAATACCACCAAAAGAAAGCTCTATTTGTGGGGAAAAAAAGACGCCAATTTTGTTTGGGAGCCACGTCGCACGACCGCGCAATTGTCAGTTAAAACGACGCAGTGCCGAATCGCAAAAAGGGGCAAGGTCCTTTACCTGCATTTTGGTCCGGGTCTTAAGTGGTTAAACAAAAAAAAAAAAAAAACTGAAATAACTGCTGTAGAAAAAGTCTTTCCCTTGCCAACATGCTGCAAAGAAGGACCCTTGGTTCTCTGTGGGGAAGCAGTCATCTCTCTGCAAAGGTCTGACTTTTGCTGACTCAGGCCTATAGATCTGCCATCTGTAAAGCTTCTGCTCCTCACTAATTGAGATCTTGAGTTTTAACTTTAGCAAGTAACTCCATTTCTAACTTAGAGCAATGTTTGTCATAGCTAGCTTCAGCTACAGTACAGACCAAAAGTTTGGAAACACCTTCTCATTCCAAGCGTTTTCTTTATTTTCATGACTATGACAATTGTAGAGTTACACTGGAGGCATGAAAACTATGAATGTAACACATGTGGAATTCTATACATAACAATAAAGTGTGACACAACTGAAAATCTGTCATATTCTAGGTCCTTTTGCAGCAGACACATCTCTAGAAGAACTGATAAGAGGAGACTCCGGTGTGAATCCGGCCTTCATGGTAGAATATCTGCTAGGAAACCGCTGCTAAAGAAAGGCAACAAGCAGAAGAGACTTGTTTGGGCTAAAGAACACAAGGGATGGACATTAGACCAGTGGAAATCTGTGGTTTGGTCTGATGAGTCCAAACTTGAGATCTTTGGTTCCAACCACCGTGTCTTTGTGCGACACAGAAAAGGTGAACGGATGGACTCTACATGCCTGGTTCCCACCGTGAAGCATGGCGGTGGAGGAGGTGTGATGGTGTGGGGGTGCTTTGCTGGTGACACTGTTGGGGATTTATACTGAACCAGCATGGCTACCACAGCATCTTGCAGCGGCATGCTATTCCATCCGCTTTGCGTTTAGTTGGACCATCAACAGGACAATGACCCCAAACACACCTCCAGGCGGGGGAAGGGCTATTTGACCAAGAAGGAGAGTGATGGGGGGCTGCGCCAGATGACCCGGACCGGACCGGACCTGAACCCAATCCAGATGGTTTGGGGTGAGCTGGACCGCAGAGTGAAGCCAAAAGGGCCAACAAGCGCCGAGCATCTCTGGGAACTCCTTCAAGACTGTTGGAAGAGCATTTCAGGTGACAAGAGAATGCCGAGAGTGTGCAAAGCAGTAATCAAAGCAAAAGGACTTAGAATATGACATATTGTCAGTTGTGTCACACTTTTTTGTTATGTATAGAATTCCAAATGTGTTACTTCATAGTTTTCATGCCTTCAGTGTGAATTTACAATTTCCATAGTCATGAAAATAAAGAAAACTCTTGGAATGAGGCGTGTCCAAACTTTTGGTCTGTACTGTATATATGCTGGCAGGGTCATGTGATTCAAACAGTGACTGAGGATTGGTCGTACTAAAAAATGTAGTCCTTTCTCAACAAGGGTCCCCTCCTGAGTATGCAAGGAGTTCCTTCAGAGATGATATGAATTCCGAGAGGCTGAAATTTCTCAATTAATGCCCGACATCAATGATCTATTTAGCTACAGTATCTGTACAGAGGGGACATTCTTCCCAATGACCAACGATGGGAGGACTATTCTTTCCACTGATCGGAGTCCTTCTCTCATTCACCACCAATGTAAGGGGCTCCTCTACCAATGACCAAAGTAAGGTGGCACTCCTACTAACCACCAATCTAAGGCAGGCCATCTTCACGGACCACTAATGTGAGGTAGACCTCCACCCACTGGCCACCAATTTAAGGGGACTCCTCGTCTAATGACCACCAATTGTAAGGTGGTCCTTCTTTCACTGACTGTTTTTATCGTTTTCTATGTATATAAAAATATATGTATTCACGCTTTTAATTCTACATGTTTCGCCATGAGGCTTCTTCAGGGGGAAAAAAAAGCCTCACGGCAAAACATGCAGAATTAAAGGGTCACTAAAGGAATTTTTTTTTTTTTTCCGCTAAAATAGCTTCCTTTACCTTAATGCAGTGCTGTTTTCATGTTCTCATTGTTAATTTTTGCTTTGAAGTTGCTGTAATTCTGCTCTGATCTCCACACTTCCTGCTTGTCTGGCTCCTTATAAAAAATCTCATGGCAGTTTTTCACTGTGGTCTATGCTATGTGTCTAAAACACCTCAGAACCAATCAGATTCATTTTAAAAACAAAACGCTGCCCTGGATTTGTTTGTTTTTGTTCTGTGTGTCTTCTGTACTTCACAGAAACATGAAACCAGTTTAAAAACGAAACGAAACTGCAGGCACATTATATGATTGATTTTTATCTGTTTTTAATCATTTTTAAAAGGAATCAGTTAACTTTTATGTCTCTATACCCTGTAATCAGTCATTTCAGCAAAAACATTTTTTTTTTCCTTTAGTGACCCTTTAACCACTTAAGACCCGGACCAATACGCTGGCAAATGACCCAAGGGGTTTTTGCGATTCGGCACTGCGTCGCTTTAACAGACAATTGCGCGGTCGTGCGACGTGGCTCCCAAACAAAATTTGCGTCCTTTTTTTCCCACAAATAGAGCTTTCTTTTGGTGGTATTTGATCGCCTCTGCGATTTTTATTTTTTGCGCTATATACAAAAATAGAGCGACATTTTTGAAAAAAAATCAATATTTTTTAGTTTTTGTTATAATAAAAAACCAATAAACTAAATTTTAGTCAAACATTTAGGCCAAAATTTATTTAGCCACATGTCTTTAGTAAAAAAAAAATCGCATTAAAAAAAAATTAGCTACCTAGCGGGAACAGCGACACTAATACAGCGATCAGAAAAATGATCGCTTAGTGACGCTGGCAATAGGGAGTGAAAGGGTTAACTAGGCAGTGATCAAGGGGTTTAAAACTTTATTGGGGGGGGTGGGGGGGGCTACCCTGACACTAACACTGAGTGACTGTCACACTGTCTGTCACACTGACACTAAATACAGTAATCATACATGTATGATTACTGCATTCAGTGACACTGTGACAGGGGGGAGGGGGGGGCGATCGCGGGGGTTAAATGTGATTTTGTGTGTAGTGTAGTGTAGTGTTAGTGCAGACTTACTTGTAGTGTGGTGATCTCTCCTCAGCGGCGCTTGAAACAAACGCCGAGGGAGAGATCACGTCGCTTCCTCCTTCCTGTGTTTACACAGGAGGAGGAAGTGACAGGTCAGGCGGGCGCGCGCATTGGCTGGGAGCGATCCGGAGGGGGCGGATGAAAACGGATAGCCGCCCCCACTCGTCGGATCGCTCCTGCAGCCGCGCGGACCACCGCATGTACGGGGGGGGGGTCCGATCGGACCCCCGATCCCCCCCAAGGCACCAACGTATATATACGTTGATGTGCCTGTCGGTGCCATTCTGCCGACGTAAATGTACATGCGGCGGTCCTTAAGTGGTTAAAAGCGTAGAAACAGCAATATAACATTGAAAATCATGTCCTTTCATATAAATGGATGGCGGGTGTATTGTATGAATTCTTGTATCCTTTCCCACGCTTTTAATTCTACATGTTTCGCCATAAGGCTTGTTCAGGGAAAAAAAAGCCACCGCCTCACGGCGAAACATGGAGAATTATAAGCGTAGGAACAACATATAACATTTAGGATTGTATCCTTGTCATATAAACGGATGGCGGCTGTATTGTATGAAATGTTTTTGTTCTTTTCTACGTTATATTGCGGTTTCCACCCTTTTTAATTCTACATGTTTTGCCATGAGGCTTCTTCAGGGGAAAAAAAAAAGATGAAGAAGTCTCATGGCGAAACATTTAGAAATAAAATTGAAATAACATTGAAAATTGTGTCCTTTTCATATAAATGGATGGCGCAAGTTATGTACTAAATGTTTTTGTCCTTTTCTATTGATTCCTTTTCATATAAATGGATGGCGGATGTATTGTATGAATTCTTTTATCCTTTTCCACGCTTTTAATTCTACATGTTTCGCCATGAGACTTCTTCAGGGGAAAAAAGAAGCCGCGAGAGAAGCGTAGAAACAGCTATATATCATTGAAAGTCATGTCCTTTTCATATAAATGGATGGCGGATGTATTGTATGAAATGTTTTTATCCTTTTCTATGTGAATTGATAATACATATATTTTTATATAATCTGTGTTCTATGGATTCATATCAAGTGAACCTTTAAAGTCCCACACCTCCCAAAATATTTGTATAAATAAGAATGAGAACCAACACATGGAGGACAATGCAGGATACTGCGATCAGGATAATCTTTTCGTTATTGACATGCGATTATATGTTTAAAACCGCTCCAGTTTCACATAAAGGAAATATTGAACATGTTCTCCTTATATCTTTTTGTAGGATTACAAATTCTGCAATTTCTTTAAAAAAAAAAAAAAAAAATGTATCATTGATCACAAATAACAAAATTTGTCATGAAAAAAATTCTCTCACTTAAAGTGGAACTTCAGTCATTTTTTTCATCTATTAAATCATCTGCCCTTGTTGTTGTTTTAACTTTGGATAGGAAAACATTTTTCTTCGGCCAGTAAATCCCTTATGGAGCCCACTTCCCGCTTCCCTATATGGCCCACTTCCCGCTTCCCTATATGGCCCACTTCCCGCTTCCCTATACGGCCCACTTCCCTATACGGCCCACTTCCCGCTTCCCTATACGGCACACTTCCCTATACGGCCCACTTCCCGCTTCCCTATACGGCCCACTTCCCGCTTCCCTATACGGCCCGCTTCCCGCCTTCTTATATGGCCCGCTTCCCTATACGGCCCACTTCCCGCTTCCCTATACGGCCCACTTCCCGCTTCCCTATACGGCCCACTTCCCGCTTCCCTATACGGCCCACTTCCCGCTTCCTTATACGGCCCACTTCCCGCTTCCCTATACGGCCCACTTCCCGCTTCCCTATACGGCCCACTTCCCGCCTTCTTATATGGCCCGCTTCCTTATACGGCCCACTTCCTGCTTCCTTATACGGCCCACTTCCCGCTTCCCTATCCGGCCCACTTCCCGCTTCCCTATCCGGCCCACTTCCCGCTTCCCTATCCGGCCCACTTCCCGCTTCCCTATACGGCCCACTTCCCGCTTCCCTATACGGCCCACTTCCCGCTTCCCTATACGGCCCACTTCCCGCTTCCCTATACGGCCCACTTCCCGCTTCCCTATACGGCCCACTTCCCGCTTCCCTATACGGCCCACTTCCCGCTTCCCTATACGGCCCACTTCCCGCTTCCCTATACGGCCCACTTCCCGCTTCCTTATACGGCCCACTTCCCGCTTCCCTATACGGCCCACTTCCCGCTTCCCTATACGGCCCCTATACGCTTCCCTTACGGCCCACTTCCCGCTTCCCTACGGCCCACTTCCCGCTTCCCTATACGCCCACTTCCCGCTTCCTATACGGCCCACTTCCCGCTTCCTTATACGGCCCACTTCCCGCTTCCTTATACGGCCCACTTCCCGCTTCCTTATACGGCCCACTTCCCGCTTCCTTATACGGCCCACTTCCCGCTTCCTTATACGGCCCACTTCCCGCTTCCCTATACGGCCCACTTCCCGCTTCCCTATACGGCCCACTTCCCGCTTCCCTATACGGCCCACTTCCCGCTTCCTTATACGGCCCACTTCCCGCTTCCTTATACGGCCCACTTCCCGCTTCCTTATACGGCCCACTTCCCGCTTCCTTATACGGCCCACTTCCCGCTTCCTTATACGGCCCACTTCCCGCTTCCTTATACGGCCCACTTCCCGCTTCCTTATACGGCCCACTTCCCGCTTCCCTATACGGCCCACTTCCCGCTTCCCTATACGGCCCGCTTCCCTATACGGCCCACTTCCCGCTTCCCTATACGGCCCACTTCCCGCTTCCTTATACGGCCCACTTCCCGCTTCCTTACGGCCCACTTCCCGCTTCCCTATACGGCCCACTTCCCGCTTCCCTATACGGCCCACTTCCCGCTTCCCTATACGGCCCACTTCCCGCTTCCTTATACGGCCCACTTCCCGCTTCCTTATACGGCCCACTTCCCGCTTCCCTATACGGCCCACTTCCCGCTTCCTTATACGGCCCACTTCCCGCTTCCTTATACGGCCCACTTCCCGCTTCCTTATACGGCCCACTTCCCGCTTCCTTATACGGCCCACTTCCCGCTTCCTTATACAGCCCACTTCCCGCTTCCTTATACAGCCCACTTCCCGCTTCCTTATACAGCCCACTTCCCGCTTCCTTATACAGCCCACTTCCCGATTCCTTATACGGCCCACTTCCCGATTCCTTATACGGCCCACGTTCCCGTTTCTTGTCTGGTCATTAGCCTAGGCTTATGACACCATGCACAGCTCTCTCTCTCTCTCTCTCTCTCTCTCTCGTGAGAGTTTGCCAGGAAGGGATGGGGGATGAGTCATAAGAGGGAAAATGAGATCTGCAGAGCTGGAGGTGTGCCTCAGGTGTGAACAGGCAGCAGCTTCAGCTGCCCACATTTAAAATGGCTGCAGCTAGACTCAGTGGAGCAGGGAGTCTCCAAACTGCGGCCCGAGGGCCAGATGTGGCCCTTTGCTAGCCTTTATCCGGCCCTTGGGGCACAATTCCTCCCACTGTCATGAGGCACTATTCCTCCCACTGACCCCAACAATGGAGCACTATATTATCCACTGATACCAATGATGGGATACTATTCCTCCTACTAATAGGGGGGATACTCCTCTTCCTATTGCCCACCAACCCTGAGGCCATATTCGTTTTGACTGATGCCGGGTCTGTGACATTTTCTTCCCTTGCTGGCCCCAATCCGGCCCTCCTAAAGTCTGATGGGCAATAAAGTGGCCCTTGGTTTGAAAAGTTTGGAGACCCCCTGCAGTGGAGGGAGGTTTCTGCAGCATATTTGGCAAGTACAGAATCACAATATATATATATATATATATATATATATATATATATATATATATATATATATATATATATATATATATATATATATATATATATATAAAATAATATGCAAAGTGGTTGGAGAGGAAGCTTCAGAATGGCGAAGATGTTTGTTTTTATTACAAAATTACGTGAGCAGACTGCATTTCCTCTATTAAAACCCACATTTAAAAAAAAGTACATGCCCGTCTAAGACCACCCAGACCACAGGGTGACAACGCTGCTGTGTGATTTCGCAGCAGAACGAAAAGCGTTGTCACCCCTTTTTACAGGAAGTGGAAAAATAAATCTGCCGGCAGGATCAGCAGGTGGTAACATTGTGACCCGCTGGGTTATTGCTACTGACAGACTGCATTATATACATCATTTTTTTTATCATGTCCATAGAACGACTTTATTAAATAATCCTGGCTTTATCTTAAAGAACAGCGACTGCTTCCTATTATATTCTTTATATCCTCACATAGGCGATACAAGCATGGCTGCACAACCTCCAACAACCCAATCACAAGAGAGCGATTCGGTCCTGGCAGAACCCGGGGAATAGAAGACAGGAAGCGTTTACCAATGTACGTCTCACCGCCGTGAACTAACCTTGCTGAAACAGGGAGAGCGTCAGCGATGTGACCAGCAGGAAAAGCGCTTTGATCGGAGGGAAGTGCGCCGGCTCGTGTGCGAAGATGTGAACCAACTGCCAAGGAGGACACCAAAAAATATACAAGATTTATAGAAACTGAACAAACCAAAAAAAAGTTTCTATCTGCCGTCCAATCAGATCAATGATTAACCACTTAAGCCCCGGACCAGGTTAAAGACCTTGCCCCTTTTTGCGATTAACTGACAATTGCGCGGTCGCGCGACGTGGCTCCCAAACAAAACTGACGTATTTTTTTGCGCTATAAACAAAAATAGAGCGACAATTTTGAAAAAAAATTCAATATTTTTTACTTTTTGCTATAATAAATATCCCCCAAAATATATAAAAGTACTTTTTTTCCCTCAGTTTAGGCCGATACGTATTCTTCTACATGTTTTTGCTAAAAAAATAAAATCGCAATAAGCGTTTATCGGTTGGTTTGCGCAAAATTTATGGTGTTTACAAAATAGGGGGTAGTTTTATTGCATTTTTATTATTATATTTTTTTATTTTGACTACTAATGGCGGCACTCAGTGATTTTTTTCGTGACTGCGACATTACGGGGGACACATTGGACAATTTTGACACATTTTTGGGACCATTGTCATTTTCACAGCAAAAAGTGCTATAAAAATGCTTACTGCGAAAATGACAATTGCAGTTTAGGAGTTAACCACTAGGGGGGCGCTGAAGGGGTTAAGTGTGACCTCATATGTGTTTCTAACTGTAGGGGGGCGGGGCTGGACGTGTGACGTCATTGAACGTCTTTCCCTGTATCAGGGAACAGACGATCAATGACGGCGCCACAGAGAAGAACTGGGAAGGTTTGTTTACACTCATCTCTCCCCGTTCTTCAGCTCCTGAGACCGATCGTAGGACTCCGGCGCCGATCAGCTTTACGGGTCCCGCGGTCACGGAGCTTCAGACCGTGTCGAGAGCGCACTCGGCTGGGCTTAAAGAACGGCTGGGCTTAAAGAATCATGTCCAGGTACGTGATTGTGCCCAGCCGTGCCATTCTGCCAACGTCTATTGGCGTAAAGGGGTCCTTAAAGTGGTTCAAGATCGGGTCACAAACATTTACGTCGGCAGAATGGCACGGACAGGCAAATCGACGTAAATATACGCCACTTTAAATTTGCCACCGTGTGGGCGCACACACGCCCCTGCCGCAAGCTCCGTGGTCGTGCCCATGGGACCCGCGGACTGGATGTCCGCCGGTGTCCCACGATCGTGTGTCACGGAGCTGCAGAACGGGGACAGGCCTATGTAAACAAGCATCTCCCTGTTCTGCCTAGTGACAGGACACGGATCATCTGTTCCCTGTCATCGGAGCCACGCCCCCTCACAGTTAGAATTACTCCCTAGGACACACTTAACCCCTTCCTCGCCCCCTAGTGGTTAACCCCTTCCCTGCCAGTCACATTTTTACAGTAATCAGCAGGGCTGAACTTACCATTGGGCTTGACTGGGCTCAAGCCCATGGGCCCCACCCAATAGGGGGCCCCTCTAAAAAAAAAAAAAAAAAAAAAAAAACAGCAACCCCTACTTTTTTTTATTTATTTTTTTATAAAAAAAATATGTTTTTTTTTTATATATTTATATATGTTTTTTTTTTTATTAAAGGGCTCAGAGGTCCCCAGGGCCCCATGTGGCAACCCCCCTTTTTTTTTATAAATGTTTATTTATTTTTTATATTTATATTTTTTTATTAAAAGGCCCAGAGGTCCCCAGGGCCCCTGGATGGCAACCTCCCTTTTTTATGCATTTTTTATAAATGTTTATTTTTTTCGGGGCCCGGAGGCCCCCAAGGCCCCCGGACAGCAACCCCCACTTTTTTTATTAAAAAAAATGTTTTTAATATATATATTATTATTATTAAATGGCCCAGAGGTCTCCAGGACCCCCGGATGGCAACCCCCCTTTTTTTTTATAAAAATGTTTACATTTTCTTTATATTTTTTATAAATGTTTATTTATTTTTTATTTATTTATTTTTTTATTAAAGGGCCCAGAGGTTTCTTTTTTCTTTTTAATAAAGGGCCCAGAGGTCCCCAGGGCCCCGGATGGCTATGCCCATTTTTAATAAATATATATATTTTTTCGGATGGCGGCCCCCCCCCCCGCTTCTCAATTTCAGGTGGCAGCCCCCCCCCCCCCTGGTTCTCTGCTCCAGGGGGCCCATGCCTTAAGCTGTGTAAGGAGCCCCAAAATTCCTGATGGCGGCCCTGCGCATACCTCCCAACACGCACGGATTCTGCGGGACTTTCCGCTTCTTCCCGCAGTCCCGCGAAAGGGTTAATTTTCCCGCACTGCAATAGGAGGCAGCATGGAAGCAGGAGGAACCGGAGCGGTGTGTGGAGGACTGTGGCTGCTGAAGGGAAGAAAGCCGACAGCCGGGCTAATGAGAGGTGAGAGAATTTCCCCCTCCCGCTTAACAACTGCAAAACCTCCCCCCAGGAGGAACCGGAGCGGTGTGGGGATGTCTGCTGAAGGGAAGAGAGCCGCCACATTCCGTGCACAGATGAGAGTCACCCCCCCGCTCAACAACTTTAATGCTCCCCCGCTTGACAACTTCAATTGGCCCCCCCCCGCTCAACAACTTCGATCCACCCCCCCCCCCCCCCAGCTCCAGGGGGCCCCTTCAACACTCAAGCCCAGGGGCCCCCACCACCCTAAGTCATGCCCTGGTAATCAGTAATCAGCACTTTTCGCTGTATAAATGTGAATGGTCCCAAAAATGTGTCAAAAGTGTCCAATGTGTCCGCCGCAATATGGCAGTTACAATATTAACAATAATAACAACAATAATAATAACAATAATAAAAAAGAAAAACGCTGTTCGCAGCAATTACTAGTATAAAAAATAAATATATATAATAAAAATGCCATAAAACCCCCTATTTTGTAGGCGCTATAACTTTTGCGCAAACCAAACGCTTATTGTGATTTTTTACCAAAAATAGGTAGAAGAATACGTATCGGCCTAAACTGAGGAAAAACTTGTTTTTATATATTTTTTGGGGGATATTTATTAAAGTAAAAAAATATTGCATTTATTTTTCAAATTGTCGCTCTATTTTTGTTTATAGCGCAAAAAATAAAAAAAAACGCAGAGGTGATCAAATACCACCAAAAGAAAGCTCTATTTGTGGGGGAAAAAGGACGCCAATTTTGTTTGGGAGCCACGCCGCACGACCGCGCAATTGTCAGTTAAAGCGGCGCAGTGCCGAACCGTAAAAAGTGGCCCGGTCATTCAGCAGCAAATTCTTCTGGGGCTGAAGGAGTTAAAGTGTAAGCAAACCCACCTATCATTTTCAGCCAAGGAAGCTGCCATCTTGGCCTCTGTTTAACCTTCAACTGCCGTGGTGCTGCACATGTGATCAGTTATGACACCAGCCATTGGATGGTTTGACAGTTTGGTTGAGAGCACAACCAATGTGACAGTTGGCAATCCCGGCGCGCCGGAAATGTAACTGCTTTTTGAAACTGTTAAATTGATGGGTTTACTTCCACTTTAAGTAGCAATAATAGCATGAGAGAAGAGAGTGGGGGGTTCATCTGTAAAAAATGACTGACCTGTCGTGTCAGATCGATGGCGCAGGCCTGCGGGATAGTGCTGTACATCTGACCCATCATCTCACATAACTGAGGGACCATCGGAGCAAAGTCGTCCAGAAGAGTCTTCACCGACTTCTCAAATATGGCGCACACCGCCTGTCATGGGAAATATAAAGTGTTAACCACTAGGGGAAACTTCCAGGCAGATATAAGAAAGTGCAACGGGGCATTTGTTTTTAAGCGGAGTTCTGCCTTAAAAAATATTACATTTTGCAGCTACAAATACTTTCCTTTGATGTAAAAGACAAATTGTTACAAATGTTTAGACTTCAAGAGGGATTCCACACGCAATTTTATTAAAGTCAGCAGCTACAAATACTGGAGCTGCTGACTTTTAATATTTGGACACTTACCTGTCCTGGGCGCCTGCGATGTCCTCACCCGAAGCCGACCTCTCCCTTGGCTCTCGGGTGGAGGTGCCGCCATCTTCGGTTAGGGAATCAGGAAGTGAAACCTTGCGGCTTCAATTCCTGGTTTCCTACTGCGCATGTGCGAGTCACGCTGCGCGATCCCATTGGTCCCTGCCGTCTTCTGGGACCTGTGTGTCTCACAGAAGACAGCGGAGGGGGGGCAGAGGAGGCACTGGACGTGGCAAAAGGTCACTGCAGTGATCTATGCCCGGAAGTGGAATCTAAAACCTGAATTACACAGGTATCTGCTCCCTCCTCCCCCCCTGAAAAATGCCAAAATGTGACACTGGAGGGGGGGGGGGGAATAACGATCATCTCCCCTGCAGATTGTGTAAAGGGGTCCAGAGGTTCAGTTGTGGAGAGGGGGTACACAGTAGTGACAAAGAGATATTGAAAGAGGCAGGGGACACAGTGGGGTGTTTTTATATTTTAACGTGGGGGGGATGCTTTTAACCGTCACTAGCGGTCGAAGAAAGGGTAAAATGCGACTGTTTCGCCACTGCCGAAGCGCCCATTCATGTGTTAGACCTAAATCATGTGTTAGACCTAAATCCCATTGAGAATCTGTGGCAAGACTTGAAAACTGCTGATCACAGACAGATTGTCTCCCCTGCAGATTGTGTAGATTTCCCACTTACATAGAAATGAAGGGTCTATAATTTTTCTCATAGGTGTATTTTATATGATAGAGACAGAATATCAACCAAAAATCCAGAAAAATCACACAATACAAATGTTATAAATGGAGTTGCAGTTCAGTGAGTAAAATAAGTATTTGACCCCCTTAGTAGTTGGGGGAGGTTCCTTAGTAGTTGGGGGAGGTTCCTTAGTAGTTGGGGGAGGTCCCTTAGTAGTTGGGGGAGGTTCCTTGTTGGGAAGCACAGAGGTCAGACGTTTCTTGTAGTTGGGGAAGGTTCCTTAGTAGTTGGGGGAGGTTCCTTAGTAGTTGGGGGAGGTCCCTTAGTAGTTGGGGGGAGGTTCCTTAGTAGTTGGGGGGAGGTTCCTTAGTAGTTGGGGGGAGGTTCCTTAGTAGTTGGGGGGAGGTCCCTTAGTAGTTGGGGGGAGGTCCCTTAGTAGTTGGGGGAGGTCCCTTGTTGGGAAGCACAGAGGTCAGACGTTTCTTGTACTTGGGGGAGGTTCCTTAGTAGTTGAGGGAGGTCCCTTGTTGGGAAGCACAGAGGTCAGACGTTTCTTGTAGTTGGGGAAGGTCCCTTAGTAGTTGGGGGAGGTCCCTTAGTAGTTGGGGGAGGTTCCTTAGTAGTGGAGGGAGGTTCCTTGTTGGGAAGCACAGAGGTCAGACGTTTCTTGTAGTTGGGGGAGGTTCCTTAGTAGTTGGGGGAGGTCCCTTAGTAGTTGGGGGAGGTTCCTTGTTGGGAAGCACAGAGGTCAGACGTTTCTTGTAGTTGGGGAAGGTTCCTTAGTAGTTGGGGGAGGTCCCTTAGTAGTTGGGGGGAGGTTCCTTAGTAGTTGGGGGGAGGTTCCTTGTTGGGAAGCACAGAGGTCAGACGTTTCTTGTACTTGGGGGAGGTTCCTTAGTAGTTGGGGGGAGGTCCCTTGTTGGGAAGCACAGAGGTCAGACGTTTCTTGTAGTTGGGGAAGGTTCCTTAGTAGTTGGGGGAGGTCCCTTAGTAGTTGGGGGAGGTTCCTTAGTAGTGGAGGGAGGTTCCTTGTTGGGAAGCTCAGAGGTCAGACGTTTCTTGTAGTTGGGGGAGGTTCCTTAGTAGTTGGGGGAGGTTCCTTGTTGGGAAGCACAGAGGTCAGACGTTTCTTGTAGTTGGGGGAGGTTCCTTAGTAGTTGGGGGAGGTCCCTTAGTAGTTGGGGGAGGTTCCTTAGTAGTTGGGGGAGGTTCCTTGTTGGGAAGCACAGAGGTCAGACGTTTCTTGTAGTTGGGGGAGGTTCCTTAGTAGTTGGGGGAGGTTCCTTGTTGGGAAGCACAGAGGTCAGACGTTTCTTGTAGTTGGGGGAGGTTCCCTAGTAGTTGGGGGAGGTTCCTTAGTAGTTGGGGGGAGGTTCCTTGTTGGGAAGCACAGAGGTCAGACGTTTCTTGTAGTTGGGGGAGGTTCCTTAGTAGTTGTGGGAGGTCCCTTAGTAGTTGGGGGAGGTCCCTTAGTAGTGGGGGGAGGTTCCTTGTTGGGAAGCACAGAGGTCAGACGTTTCTTGTAGTTGGGGGAGGTTCCTTAGTAGTTGGGGGAGGTTCCTTGTTGGGAAGCACAGAGGTCAGATGTTTCTTGTAGTTGGGGGGAGGTTCCCTAGTAGTTGGGGGAGGTTCCTTAGTAGTTGGGGGGAGGTTCCTTGTTGGGAAGCACAGAGGTCAGACGTTTCTTGTAGTTGGGGGAGGTTTCTTAGTAGTTGGGGGAGGTTCCTTGTTGGGAAGCACAGAGGTCAGACGTTTCTTGTAGGTGGTGATCAGGTCTCCACACATCTCAGGAGGGATTTTCTCTTCTCTACAGATCTTCTCTAAATCCTGAAGGTTTCTTGGCAACTCCAAGTTTCAGCTCCTCCATACATTTTCTATAGGATTAAGGTCTGGAGACCGGCTAGGCCACTTCATTACATTAATGTACTTCTTCTTGAGCCACTCCTTTGTTGCCTTGGTGGTATGTTTTGGGTCATTGTCATGCTGGAATACCTGTTCATGACCCATCTTCAGTGTTCTGTCTGAGGGAAGAAGGTTCTCATCCAAGATCTTACAATACATGGCGCCGCCTATTGGGCCCTCAATGTGGGAAAGTCGGCCTGGACTTTTATCAGAGAAACCCCCCAAATCCTCATGTTTCCCCTCCATGTGACTGTAGGGATGGAGTTCTTAGGGTCATAGTCAGCATTCTTCCTCCAAACACAGTGATTCGAGTTGATGCCGAAGAGCTGAATTATGGTCTCAGCCGATCCCAGAACTTTCCCCCGATCTTCTCTGAATCATTTAGATGATCATTGGGAGACTTCAGACGTTCTGTACTTGTGTCTTACTGAGGAGGGGACCTTGCGGGGGCTGCAGGATTTCAATCCCTGGCGGTGTATTGTGTCACCAATGGTGTATTTGGTGACTGTGGTCCCAACTGCCTTGAGATCCTTCACAAGCTCCTCCCCCATGTAGTTCCCATGATGATGTGAAATCTTCCATGGAGCTCCAGACCAAGGAGGATGATCGATCGTTATTTTGCATTTCTTCCATTTCGCTCCAACAGTTGTCTCCTCTCACCAAACTTCTTCCTGATGGTCTTGTAGCCCCTTCCAGCCTTGTGCACGTCTCCGATCTTCTCCCCGACGTCCTCCAACAGATCTTTGGTCTCCCCCATGATGGGGAGGTTATTAGCAACTTCTTACATTGACAGGAATGATCTGTGTATCACATGGGCGCCCCCTGTAGACAGTCTGTGGGGGGACAATTATCGTTGGTCGATCGGAGATCAAATACTTATTTTACTCACCGAACTGCAACTCCATTTATAAGATTTGTATTGTGTGATTTTTCTGGATTTTTGGTTGATATTCTATCATATAAAATACACCTATGATAAAAATTATAGACCCTTCATTTCTATGTAAGGGGGAAATCTACACAATCTGCAGGGGAGACGATCTGTCTGTGATCAGCAGTTTTCAAGTCTTGCCACAGATTCTCAATGGGATTTAGGTCTTGACTGTGACTGGGTCATTCTAACACATGAATATGCTTTGATCTAAACCAGAGGTGTCAAACACAAGGCCCGCGGGCCGAATCCGGCCCTCCAAGCCATTTCATGTGGCCCTCGCACCCATGGGCATCCGCAGACATTTTTTCAGAGGGGGGCGCTTCGGCAGTGGCGAAACACAGTCGCATTTTACCCTTTCTTCGACCGCTAGCGACGGTTAAAAGCGCCCCCCCCCCCCCCCCCCCCACGTTAAAATATAAAAACACCCCACTGTGTCCCCTGCCTCTTTCAATATCTCTTTGTCACTATT
Source organism: Rana kukunoris (assembly GCA_029574335.1). NCBI lineage: Eukaryota > Metazoa > Chordata > Amphibia > Anura > Ranidae > Rana > Rana kukunoris. The sequence continues at coordinate 115,155 of JAJQKJ010001910.1, forward strand.
GTGTACCCCCTCTCCACAACTGCACCTCTGGACCCCTTTACATTACATAGCACCCTGCACCTCTGGACCCCTTTACATTACACAGCACCCTGCACCTCTGGGCCCCTTTACATTACACAGCACCCTGCACCTCTGGACCCCATTACATTACACAGCACCCTACAGCTCTGGGCCCCTTTACATTACACAGCACCCCACAGCTCTGGACCCCTTTACATTACACAGCACCCTGCACCTCTGGACCCCTTTACATTACACAGCACCCTGCACCTCTGGACCCCTTTACATTACACAGCACCCTGCACCTCTGGACCCCTTTACATTACACAGCACCCTGCACCTCTGGACCCCTTTACATTACACAGCACCCTGCACCTCTGGGCCCCTTTACATTACACAGCACCCTGCACCTCTGGGCCCCTTTACATTACACAGCACCCTGCACCTCTGGGCCCCTTTACATTACACAGCACCCCACAACTCTGGACCCCTTTACATTACACAGCACCCCACAACTCTGGACCCCTTTACATTACACAGCACCCCACAACTCTGGACCCCTTTACATTACACAGCACCCTACAGCTCTGGACCCCTTTACATTACACAGCACCCTGCACCTCTGGACCCCTTTACATTACACAGCACCCTGCACCTCTGGGCCCCTTTACATTACACAGCACCCTGCACCTCTGGGCCCCTTTACATTACACAGCACCCTGCACCTCTGGGCCCCTTTACATTACACAGCACCCTGCACCTCTGGGCCCCTTTACATTACACAGCACCCCACAACTCTGGACCCCTTTACATTACACAGCACCCCACAACTCTGGACCCCTTTACATTACACAGCACCCCACAACTCTGGACCCCTTTACATTACACAGCACCCTACAGCTCTGGACCCCTTTACATTACACAGCACCCTGCACCTCTGGACCCCCTTACATTACACAGCACCCTGCACCTCTGGGCCCCTTTACATTACACAGCACCCCACAGCTCTGGACCCCTTAACATTACACAGCACCCCACAGCTCTGGACCCCTTTACATTACACAGCACCCCACAGCTCTGGACCCCTTTACATTACACAGCATCTCTTTCCCTTGACTGAAACTCTACACTATATGGACAGTATATTTATTTCAGGTCAAAAAGAGGAACCTCAGAATGAGGGACAAATGGATTTGATTCCAGAAGAGGGACAGGCACTCTTAATACGGGACAACTAGAGGGGAGGGGGCACTGCAGTCACTGCTTAAATTGTCCCCAGGGCCAGTTCGGCCCTGTTCCTGGCTCTCCCTGGAAATTTCAGGGGGGGGGGGGGGGGGGGGCAAACGACCCCCCTTGCCCTATGGAGTGGACGCCCATGCTCGCACCTCTTCTCCTCCAGATCCTTCATTTTTGCTTTCAAGCAATGCATCCAGCTTCTTCCCAGCAGCAGCATAAGGAAAGGGTGTGATGTCACACTGTGATGTAAGGGAGAGTGGGGGACTCAGCTTCTGATGGTGGGGGGATTCTTGTCATCTAATGTAAGGGGGAGGGGATGCGCTGGACATCTAATCTTACAGATACAACTGGCCCTTTTGAGGGCAATTATAATGCTGATGCCGCCTACGATAAAATGGAGTGTGACACCCCTGATATAAACCATTCCATTGTAGCTCTGGCTGTATGTTTAGGTCTATCACAGTGGTCTCCAAACTGCGGCCCGGGGGCCAGATGTGGCCCTTTGCTTGCTTTTATCAGGCCCTTGGGGCGCCATGTCATCCACTGATACCAACAACGAGGCACAGTTCCCCTAACTCCTCCCACCAGCAAAGGAGCACAATCTCACCCAACGGCACCAACAATGGGGCACAATTCTTCCCACTGACATCAAAGATGGCACATTGTTTATTCCCACTGACTTTGGGATCTTTTCTACTCAAAATGGCCACAGTCCGGCCCCCCCTAAAGTCCGAGGGACAGTAAACTGGCCCCCGTTTAGAAAGTTTGGAGACCCCTGATCTATCACATAAAATCCCAATAAAATACATTTATGTTTTTGGTTGTAAAAAAAAAAAAGACAAAATGTGGAAAATTTCAAGGGGTATGAATACTTTTTTAGGGCACTGTACAATATATAAATAAATAATAGCCACATTCCTGTGCCTGCGTGGTGTTGCGTAGAAATGCCCGACGGAAAGTGGCTGAAAATTGGTAATCGCAGATCCGGGTTTTACATTGATCAGGTCCGGGTGGACACCCCCTGGACACAGACAGCCCGTGTCCATGAGGCTCAACAGTTCTGTAAGGAACAGCTACAAACGCAACTGTGCAGGTTTATCGCCGGGACTTACCTCCACCACCTGCGCATCGTTCAGCCAAGTACTGAGAATTTTTCGGATCAACTGGAAGACTTGCTGTAGAACCAGAACCACCTGCAAAGAGCAAAAAAAAAAAAAAAAAACGCATTGTTGATTGTGTATATATCATTTCCAAACACGCTATTTTGCATAAGCGAACGCATACGTGAGCAACGCCCGCGTATGAAAACGGTGATCAGACCACACATGTGAGGTATAGCCGCGATCGGTAGAGCGAGAGCAATAATTCTAGCCCTAGACCTCCTCTAACTTAAAACATGCAACCTGTAGAATTTTAAATTTTTTGCCTATGGAGCTTTTTTAAGGGTTTGTCACCATTCCACGAGTGGGAGCAATTATGACGCGTGACATGTTGGGTATCAATTTACTCGGCGTAACATTATCTTTCACAATACAAAAAGAAAATTGGGCTAACTTCACTTTGTTGCTTTAACTGACAATTGCGTGGTCGTGCGACGATGTACCCGAAAAAACAAACAAAAAAAAAACAAACAAAGGGCCAGATTCTCAGAGGCGTTACGACGGAGTATCTCAGATACCCCGTCGTATCGCCCTTTTTTTTGTCTCGTATCTATGCGTGTGATGCTTAGCATCACTTTGGCATAGATACGCTTCTACATCCGACAAGTGTAAAACCATTACACTTTCGGATCGTAGGTGTAATGACAACTCCGGCCACTAGGTGGCCTTTACGCTGTTTTTTCATTTGCATATGCAAATGAAGTAGTACGCCGATTCTCGATCGCTTTTACGCCGCCCCGTCGTCGCGTACGTCGTTTTCGTTCGCGTAAGGTTACCCCAGCTTCTATGTGGAGTAACCTTACGAGGTCCCGTCGGATGCCGTCGAGTCCCGTCGGACGCCATGTTAAGTATGGCGTCGGGTCAGCGTCGGCTTTTTCAGTCGCTTACGTCGTTTTACTAACTCGTTCGCGAATAGGGACTTGCGTAAATGACTCTCACGTCGTTTTGACGTCGGTTTCAACGACGCTTCCCGACGTGAGCTGGAGCATGCGCACTGGGCTTTTTCCCCGGCCGGCGCATGCGCAGTTCGTTCGAAGCGGGGGCGCGCTTAATTTAAATACAAGCCGCCCCATTTGAATTGCGCGGGTTTACGCTTGGCGATTTACGAGACGCCAACGCAAACTACGGAGCAAGTGCTTTGAGAATAAAGCACTTGCTCTAGTACGCAGCGGCGGCGTAGTGTAAATGGCTTACGCTACGCCGCCGAAAATATATGAGAATCTGGCCCAGTGTGGGGAGAGAGAGAGAGAGAGAGAGAGAGAGAGAGATGTGGGGAAGGGGGAGAGAGAGAGAGCGAGCGATGGGGGGAAGGGGGAGAGAGAGCGAGAGCGATGGGAGAAGAGGGAGAGAGAGAGAGAGAGAGAGCGAGAGCGATGGGGGAAGAGGGAGAGAGAGAGAGCGAGAGCGATGGGGGAAGAGGGAGAGAGAGCGAGCGATGGGGGAAGAGGGAGAGAGAGAGAGCGAGCGATGGGGGAAGAGGGAGAGAGAGAGAGCGAGCGATGGGGGAAGAGGGAGAGAGAGAGAGAGAGAGAGAGCGAGCGGGGAAGAGGGAGAGAGAGAGAGAGAGAGAGAGAGCGAGCGGGGAAGAGGGAGAGAGAGAGAGAGAGAGAGAGAGAGAGCGAGCGGGGAAGAGGGAGAGAGAGAGAGAGAGAGAGAGAGAGCGAGCGGGGAAGAGGGAGAGAGAGAGAGAGAGAGCGCGAGCGGGGAAGAGGGAGAGAGAGAGAGAGAGAGCGGGGTAGAGGGGGAGAGAGAGAGAGAGAGAGAGAGAGAGAGAGAGCGCGAGCGGGGATAGAGGGACGGGGGGGAGGAATAGAGCGATGGGGCGGGAATAGAGCGATGGGGGGGAATAGAGCGATGGGGGGGGGGGGGGGGGGGGGGAGGAATAGAGCGATGGGGGGGGGGGGGGAGGAATAGAGCGGTGGGGGGGGGGAGGAATAGAGCGGTGGGGGGGAGGAATAGAGCGATGGGGGGGAGGAATAGAGCGATGGGGGGGAGGAATAGAGCGATGGGGGGGGGGGGGGGAATAGAGCGATGGGGGGGGAGGAATAGAGCGATGGGGGGGAGGAATAGAGCGATGGGGGGGGAGGAATAGAGCGATGGGGGGGGAGGAATAGAGCGATGGGGGGGAGGAATAGAGCGATGGGGGGGAGGAATAGAGCGATGGGGGGGGGGGGAGGAATAGAGTGATGGGGGGGGAATAGAGCGATGGGGGGGGGGGGGAATAGAGAGAAAAAGGAAAAAAAAATACATAAAATCAAAGGGAAACAAAAATCTGGAAACATATGAATCCCAGAGTTCCCACTTAGATACAACAATGGGTGGAGAAAAAAAAAAAAGGTAAAGTAAAAGTAAAAGGGGGACAAGTTGGGTTGACTCACCGGGTTGGGTCCCTGTACCACCGGTAACTTCTTGACCTCCGCCGCCTCATGCTCATCATCGTGGCAGCTGATGTCCAGCGTGGTGAAGAGGTTGGAGAGGAGGCCGAGGATGTGGATTATTGCCAGTTTATTAGAGGGGTTCGGCTGCAGAGAAAGAAAAAGAAAAAAAAGGGAATCACAAGACGCCAATTCAAAGATCCTCATGAACTTTATTTGCACGGTTGCTGGAAGCAGGAGGGGGGCGCAGTTACATTTTATAAAAACCTTCACAGCCACACTCCCGGCTCCTGCCCAGAATAAACCTTCATGTCCCACCGCAGAAAGTTCCAGAAGTGAAAGGAATAGGACTCAATGCCGAGACGTTCAGAAGCCGTCACCCATAGCAAGAAAACCCTCCAATCTGCACCCCTGTGATTGTATTACTACCGACTTCTCTGACTTTTGGTCTAAGCCACGCCCATCAATATACACCTCACCATCCAATGGGAGTGTCCTTTAATAACCGCTATTCTTAAAAATACTGTATTCTGATTGTCTAAGAGACCAAGAAAAGCAGTTTTACTTAACCAATCCTCTTCTCCCGCAAGCACCTTTGAGCCGCTAGACTGGTCCCCGCCGCCTCATCACCTCTATGCTCCAGTGGCAGGATGCCCTCTGACATCACCAGGACTGCACTGGACAAGGACACTGAAGAACACAGTTCAGTGTGAAGTGTTTCATATCAGCGTGTAAAGGATTCCCAGAGCCTGAGCTATAGAGCTCTATAGACGGCTTTTTTCAACAGCTGATAAGGAGACTCAGAAAATTGTGCACAAAGAAGCACATAGCCCCATCTGCTGGCTACCGGTGGAAATAAACATGTACAGTTACTGTTATTTACAAAGGGCCAGATTCCTATACAATGCCCGCCGGCGTAGCGTAAGCCATTTACACTACGCCGCCGCAATTTAACAGAGCAAGTGCCGTATTCCCAAAGCACTTGCTCCGTAAGTTGCGACTGCGTAGTGTAAATGGCCCGGCGTAAGGCCGCGTAATTCAAAGGGGACAGCTTGTATTTAAATTAAGCGCGCCCCCGCGTCGATCGAACTGCGCATGCGCCGGCCGCAAAAATAGCCCAGTGCGCATGCTTCAGCTCACGTCGGAAAACGTGAATGAAACTGACGTGAGCGTTATTGGCGTAAATCCCTATTCGCGAACGACTAAGGACGGAAAAAGACGACGCTGTCCCGACGCCATACTTAACATGGCATACGACGGAACTTCTTAAGGTTACCCCTCATATAGCAGGGGGTAACCTTTACGCTTACGGAAACGACGGAAACGACGACTGGGCGGCGTAAAAACGTTCGGGAATCGGCGTATTAGGCTCATTTGCATGGGCAAATGAGATATCAACGTAAAGGCCACCGAGCGGACAGAAAAGTAATTACATCTAAGATCCGACGGTGTAAGTGTTTTACACCTGTCGGATCTTCACTGTATCTATGCGTAAGTGATTCTAGGAATCACACACAGATACCCGGGGGAAAAAACAGAGATACGACGGTGTTTCCTGCGATACACCGTCGTATCTCTTTTGAGAATCTGGCCCAAAGTGTTTTTAGTCCTGACCATAAATAAAATATATACACAAAGCCTTACATTCCCTTTAAGTATCATCTGTTGTCTTCTGCAATATAAAAAAAATGGACAGAGCATGCCGAGCAGCACCTTCTGCAATACAAGAACAATGGACAGAGCATGCCGAGCAGCACTCACCGTCTCATCCGCCAACTTCTCCAGTTGCTGGATGTAGGGAGTGATGAGGGAGTGAAGGTTGCTGAGGATCTCCTCCACCTGCAGAGCCGATAACAGGAAGCCCAGAGCCTGCATCAGCCACATGCACTGACTGGTCTGCAAAAGAGAAGATCAATAATGAGGAGGGCCGGGAATGAGAACAGGGCCCCTCCCTTCATGACACACACACAGAGGTCGGGGCAAATCTTCCCCATAAACACTTCACACCGTACATACAACATACAGGGGAAACCCCACCATACAGGGGAAACCCCGCCATACAGAGAGATCCATATTGTATAGACATCCAAATGGGACATCACACCGTACAAGAGAAATCCCACTGTGCAGACACCGCACGGGGCAAATCCCACCGCGCAGACACCGCACGGGGCAAATCACACCGCGCAGACACCGCACGGGGCAAATCACACCGCGCAGACACCGCACGGGGCAAATCACACCGCGCAGACACCGCACGGGGCAAATCACACCGCGCAGACACCGCACGGGGCAAATCACACCGCGCAGACACCGCACGGGGCAAATCACACCGCGCAGACACCGCACGGGGCAAATCACACCGCGCAGACACCGCACGGGGCAAATCACACCGCGCAGACACCGTAGGGGGCAAATCACACCGCGCAGACACCGTAGGGGGCAAATCACACCGCGCAAACACCGTACGGGGCAAATGCCACGTGCAGACAAATCTCCCAATTACCTTGTGAATCTGTTTCAGCAGCACATCCTGCAAAATAGGAAAATAAATATTTTAGTGAAGGAAGTTTCACTCTATAATAGATACATTACAGATATCCAAGCATATAGAGCTTGGTGATCAGTGGGAAGAATGTCCCTTACATTGGTGATCAGTGAGAAGAATGTCCCTTACATTGGTGATCAGTGAGAAGAATGTCCCTTACATTGGTGATCAGTGGGAAGAATGTCCCTTACATTGGTGATCAGTGGGAAGAATGTCCCTTACATTGGTGATCAGTGGGAAGAATGTCCCTTACATTGGTGATCAGTGAGAAGAATGTCCCTTACATTGGTGATCAGTGAGAAGAATGTCCCTTACATTGGTGATCAGTGGGAAGAATGTTCCTTACATTGGTGATCAGTGGGAAGAATGTCCCTTACATTGGTGATCAGTGAGAAGAATGTCCCTTACATTGGTGATCAGTGAGAAGAATGTCCCTTACATTGGTGGTCAGTGAGAAGAATGTCCCTTACATTGGTGATCAGTGAGAAGAATGTCCCTTACATTGGTGATCAGTGGGAAGAATGTTCCTTACATTGGTGATCAGTGGGAAGAATGTCCCTTACATTGGTGATCAGTGAGAAGAATGTCCCTTACATTGGTGATCAGTGAGAAGAATGTCCCTTACATTGGTGATCAGTGAGAAGAATGTCCCTTACATTGGTGATCAGTGAGAAGAATGTCCCTTACATTGGTGATCAGTGAGAAGAATGTCCCTTACATTGGTGATCAGTGAGAAGAATGTCCCTTACATTGGTGATCAGTGAGAAGAATGTCCCTTACATTGGTGATCAGTGAGAAGAATGTCCCTTACATTGGTGATCAGTGAGAAGAATGTCCCTTACATTGGTGATCAGTGGGAAGAATGTCCCTTACATTGGTGATCAGTGGGAAGAATGTCCCTTACATTGGTGATCAGTGAGAAGAATGTCCCTTACATTGGTGATCAGTGGGAAGAATGTCCCTTACATTGGTGATCAGTGGGAAGAATGTCCCTTACATTGGTGATCAGTGAGAAGAATGTTCCTTACATTGGTGATCAGTGAGAAGAATGTCCCTTACATTGGTGATCAGAATGCCATGCTTCTATATGAATGGATAGCAGTAGACGGATGCAGCATTGTGTTACCTGGGACACGGCGACAATGTTGGCAGCGTACGGGAGAAGGTCGTATTTGCATTCCCGGCAGATTTTCTTCAGGGTGGAGACGCTGGACACAGACAGTTCAGGATTCCCCAGAGCGTGGAGGACGAGCGGTAATACCTTATTGATCATGACTGGGTGGTCCGCCAGCCATTCTGCCAGCGCCCCTAAAAAACAGAGAGAGAGAGAAGGCGACATCAGCATTACTGCTCTTCATTCCTCGGATTACAACCAGCTGGCCTCCAGACCCTTTAAATAATCTAAAAAAGTTAATTTATGAACTAAAAATTAATACACATGAGTGCAAATGAATATTCAGTGCCACAAAATTTCCTCTTGGATGTAATCCCCTGCAGTAATTAATTTCCACCACAAGATGTCCTCAGTTTCCCAGGTTGAAATATGCACATTGTTAATAAACCCTGAAGACTGAGGAAATACTGGGAGTGCAGCGCATCATGACCCCGCCCACTAGGGGTGCGTCACCAGAGCACCCGGCATTCCCTGTGTATTGATGCAGGAAATGGGCAGGCTCATCATCACATCACAGCTAGTTAGGGCAAATTGCATGGAAATACACACTGCCGAAGAACGCCCACTCCTCCAGACTGACACCCACCAAGGTATATTGATCTTTGCATAACTCCTCCCGCTGCTTCCACCCGAACTGAGAGCTCTTGAGGGGAGTACTGTGATATTCTCAGGAAGCCATGTCCAGCCCCTCCCACCAGCCATGAATGATTGAATAAATTAATGGGTGACTTGTATAGCGCTACACATGCGAACTGAATCACCCCTAGGTGCTTTTTGCAGCCAGTTTCTTCCTGGCTGGTGCGGTCATTTACCCCGTAGGACTTCTATATGCTTGAATGGGCACCGATGAGGCTGCAATGAGTGGGCACCGAGGAGGCTGCCATGAGTGGGCACCGAGGAGGCTGCCATGAGTGGGCACCGAGGAGGCTGCCATGAGTGGGCACCGATGAGGCTGCCATGAGTGGGCACCGATGAGGCTGCCATGAGTGGGCACCGATGAGGCTGCCATGAGTGGGCACCGATGAGGCTGCCATGAGTGGGCACCGATGAGGCTGCCATGAGTGGGCACCGATGAGGCTGCCATGAGTGGGCACCGATGAGGCTGCCATGAGTGGGCACCGATGAGGCTGCCATGAGTGGGCACCGATGAGGCTGCCATGAGTGGGCACCGATGAGGCTGCCATGAGTGGGCACCGATGAGGCTGCCATGAGTGGGCACCGATGAGGCTGCCATGAGTGGGCACCGATGAGGCTGCCATGAATGGGCACCGATGAGGCTGCAATGAATGGGCACTGAATTGAAGATCAGTTCCCCCAATTATCTTTGTACAGGTCCCCTGTGACACTTGCCAGTTACCGGCTCTGCTTTCCTCACGTTGTGGCAGCGCATAAGGAAAGTACTGCCGATAGCCATCAAGTTGGTGTACATTGTGATCAGCTGTGATTGGACACAGCCGATCACATGGTAAAGGGCTGCTGTGATTGGCTCTTTACCCTGGATCTGTGAACGGCCATGTCTGAAGGACGCATTGATCACAGAGCGCCCCAAATGCACGTGGGGGGTACATGGTTCCAGGAGGACATACATGGACACCCTCCTGGAACAACAGAGCTGCACTGTAGCCGTTTTTCGGCTATAGCGCAGTAAGGAAGTGGTTAATAGAGTCAGGCAGCCAAGTCTGTTTATTACATTTTATTTTTTCGAGTGATCCGCCAGCCTAACTGTGACTTTGAGCCGGCGTTTCTGTTTTCTGTAACCAGAAAACAAGAAACGCCGGGTTGAAGTTCCGATGCGAGCAGCGTAACTGAGTTTCGCCATCGCACCGTTACTTCAACTTAAAAATGGCGCCGGGGGCGTTCCCGCCGATTTACGCTCAAAAAATATGTTAATGAGCGGAAATCGGCAATTCACGATCGAATTCCGGCGCGACGCAATGACGATACGACTTTTCCGGACGGGATACGCGGCGCATAGATATACCTACATGGGGTTGGAGTATCCTATGTTAGGTATAGGCGTCGTCATCGCGTCGGGAAAAAAAAAAAAAACGTCGCTTGCGTAAAACGGTCATGAATGGGAATGTGACGTCATTGACGTTCATTCACAGATTTTGGAGCATGCGCACGGGGATGTTTGGACACTCGACGCATGCGCAGTACGTTGGCGGCGGGATCGCGCGTAGTTAGCATACTACACGCCCCGTACCCGCCCAATTTGAATTCCGCCGGCCAATTTGCGATGCGCTGCCGCAACTTTAGGAGCAAGTGCTTCGTGAATGACAGCACTTGCTCCTAAAATTTCTGCAGCGCAACGCAAATGAGAAGCGTTACTCCAGAGCAAAGATGCTCCCATCTACCTGAATCTGGCCCATAGTGTGCGATTTTATTCTAGTAATCTCTTTTGTCTCCATGAGCCGTCCCCATAATCTTCACGGAATTAGATTGCTCTGTTCTGGGCTCCCCACTGTGTCCCTCACACATCCAGGGGTCCGTCTGCAGGAATTCAACGGAAATGGAGTCTATCACTCAAAAACATTTGCAGAACACAAGCTGCGTGGTTCTTAACCCTTTTTGGACCCCTTTAAGTTAAGTGGAGCCAACACCCCTGTGGTCCTTCCTGTGCTTCAGTTTGCAAATGAACAGGGATCCTCTGTGCAAAGCACTTCCTGTTCGTTCATTCATTCTGCAGCTGAGAAAGGACTGAGGAGTCTGTGTCCTCAATTTCTTTTTTTGGTTTCAAAAGGGAGAGATTGGGTGTCTGTTTAGACCCCGGATATTTCACCAACTCCCCCACAGGGCTGTTCAAGAAAGGTAAAAATAAATAAATAATAATAATAAAAAAATAATAATATTTAAGGAGAGGGAATTTTACAATTATAAAAATAAATATTAACAACTTTTTCCTTGCCCAAAAATGCAGCCTGCCCATGTCTACCAATGCAGCATGTGTCCCCAGTGCAGCAAAATGTCCCACACTTTGCAGCCAGAGTCCCCCCTCTACACTATTGCAGCCAGAGTCGTCCCCCCACACTATTGCAGCCAGAGTCGTCCCCCCACACTATTGCAGCCAGAGTCCCCCCCCCACACTATTGCAGCCAGAGTCCCCCCCCCACACTATTGCAGCCAGAGTCCCCCCCCCACACTATTGCAGCCAGAGTCCCCCCCCCACACTATTGCAGCCAGAGTCCCCCCCCCACACTATTGCAGCCAGAGTCCCCCCCCCCACACTATTGCAGCCAGAGTCCCCCCCCCACACTATTGCAGCCAGAGTCCCCCCCCCACACTATTGCAGCCAGAGTCGTCCCCCCCACACTATTGAAGCCAGAGTCGTCCCCCCACACTATTGAAGCCAGAGTCGTCCCCCCACACTATTGCAGCCAGAGTCGTCCCCCCACACTATTGCAGCCAGAGTCCCCCCCCCACACTATTGCAGCCAGAGTCCCCCCCCCACACTATTGCAGCCAGAGTCCTCCCCCCACACTATTGCAGCCAGAGTCCTCCCCCCACACTATTGCAGCCAGAGTCCTCCCCCCACACTATTGCCGCCAGAGTCCTCCCCCCACACTATTGCCGCCAGAGTCCTCCCCCCACACTATTGCAGCCAGAGTCCTCCCCCCACACTATTGCAGCCAGAGTCCTCCCCCCACACTATTGCAGCCAGAGTCCTCCCCCCACACTATTGCAGCCAGAGTCCTCCCCCCACACTATTGCAGCCAGAGTCCTCCCCCCACACTATTGCAGCCAGAGTCCTCCCCCCACACTATTGCAGCCAGAGTCCTCCCCCCACACTATTGCCGCCAGAGTCCTCCCCCCACACTATTGCCGCCAGAGTCCTCCCCCCACACTATTGCAGCCAGAGTCCTCCCCCCACACTATTGCCGCCAACCTTTGCTGGGTAGGAGAGGAGCCGCCGCGTTGTTCAAACCGCGGGGAACATGACAGCTTTCAATTCAATAGCTGTGTTCCCCCGCCACGTGCGTCATATATACCCCCCCCCCCCCCGTCTGGGAAATTTTGATAGATAGATCACCCATCCAAAGTTTCCCGGACAAGGGGGAGGGGCTGTATATGGCACGCACGGCGGGGGAACACAGCTATTGAATTGAAAGCTGTCATGTCCCCAAAGGTTTGAACAATGCGGTGGCTCCTCTCCTACCCAGCAAAGGTTGGCTGTAATAACGTGGGGGGGACCAGACGGTGGCGGCGGCGGCGACTCTCCTCTCTTGCCCCCCCCCCCCCCCCTGCTCCCAGGCAGCCCACACTTGCCAGCCCTCAAAACTTGCTCGCAGGGTGCGAGCAGTGTAAATTTTGAGGGCAGAGAAGGAGCATGGCTTCTTCCCTTTTGGGCTTCACATCCTCCTGTGGGCAAGGCCAATACTTAGGGGGTCTGCTGAATCCACCCACAAAATAAAAAATAATCTGAAGAGAAGAATAAAAAAAAAAAAAAAACATGTTTACAAATGAGCTTTCCTTACCGATAGTAAACATGACCGTGTCTGCGAGCTGCACGTTGTTGATGTTGATCCGAGGGATGAGGCCGATGAGCCCCGGGACGACGTCCGAATAGTTCACATCCACAGTCTCTGCGATGGACTGGAAGCCATATAACAAAGCTTCTGTGTGCTGGAGGAGAGAACAGATACATTGTTACTAATGCTGCGTATATACGGGGACCGGACACCGCATCCCGACACTCGCCGCCTCCCTGACACTCGCCGCCTCCCTGACACTCGCCGCCTCCCTGACACTCGCCGCCTCCCTGACACTCGCCGCCTCCCTGACACTCGCCGCCTCCCTGACACTCGCCGCCTCCCTGACACTCGCCGCCTCCCTGACACTCGCCGCCTCCCTGACACTCGCCGCCTCCCTGACACTCGCCGACTCCCTGACACTCGCCGACTCCCTGACACTCGCCGACTCCCTGACACTCGCCGACTCCCTGACACTCGCCGACTCCCTGACACTCGCCGCCTCCCTGACACTCGCCGCCTCCCTGACACTCGCCGCCTCCCTGACACTCGCCGCCTCCCTGACACTCGCCGCCTCCCTGACACTCGCCGACTCACAACACTCGCCGACTCACAACACTCGCCGACTCACAACACTCGCCGACTCACAACACTCGCCGACTCACAACACTCGCCGACTCACAACACTCGCCGACTCACAACACTCGCCGACTCACAACACTCGCCGACTCACAACACTCGCCGACTCACAACACTCGCCGACTCACAACACTCGCCGACTCACAACACTCGCCGACTCACAACACTCGCCGACTCACAACACTCGCCGACTCACAACACTCGCCGACTCACAACACTCGCCGACTCACAACACTCGCCGACTCACAACACTCGCCGACTCCCAACACTCGCCGACTCCCAACACTCGCCGACTCCCAACACTCGCCGACTCCCAACACTCGCTGCATCGGATCATGAACGCATTTAAAATTCTTAGATTTATAGCCACTGGAAAAGCAGGCCCAGGCGAAGAGAGAACGGCAGGAGGCTCTTGAGAAAAAAAGTGAATCTCTACACCCCCAAAATGTTAGGGTCTCCCTCCCGCCATTTTTACCAGGGCCTGGCTCAGCTCCCACTCTCCTCATTCTATCCTGAGTACCGAACTATTTCATGCTGTGGCGGCAACGCTGCACATGCTCAGTTTTCTCCCTATCACATCTGAGCAGCCCATGTGACTATAGAGTCATACATGTGGGCGTATACACAACAGCCCACTCCCTCCTCCTCCATGTCCACCAACCACATAAACACAATGGGGGTGAGATATATGTAGATTAATGGTGGCTTCTCCCCCCTCTTATTCTAAGACACGGGCTGGAGGGGCGTGACACAGCCTGTGACTGGCACAAATCCACCCACACCATGTTATTGCCAAAAAAGAGAGATTTAATTCTTAACTACTTCACCCCCGGACCATTTTGCTGGTCAACGACAATTGGTTTCACGGGACACTTTTTGCGATTCGGCACTGCGTCGCTTTAACTGACAATTGCGCGATCGTGCGACGTGGCTCCCAAACAAAATTTACGTAATTTTTTCCCCACAAATAGAGCTTTCTTTTGGTGGTATTTGATCACCTTTGCGGCTTTTATTTTTTGCGCTATAAACAAAAATAGAGCGACTATAAAAAAAAAGAATGATTTTTACTATAATAAATATCCCCCAAAAATATATAAAAAACATTTTTTCCTCAGTTTAGGCCGATACGTATTCTTCTACATATTTTTCGTAAAAAAAAAAAAAATTGCAATAAGCGTTTATTGATTGGTTTGCGCAAAAGTTATAGCGTCTACAAAATAGGGGGTAGTTCTATGGCATTTTTATTAATATATTTATTTTTTTTACTAGTAATAGCGGCAATTTTTTTTGGTAGTGCGACATTATGGCGGACACTTTTGACACATTTTTGGGACCATTGTAATTTTTATAGCGATCAGTGCTATAAAAATGCATTGATTACTGTAAAAATGTCACTGGCAGGGAAGGGGTTAACACTAGGGGGCGAGGAAGGGGTTAATTATGTTCCCTGGGTGTGTTCTAACTGAAGGGGGGGAGGGGACTGACTGAGGGAAATGACATATCGCTGTTCATACATTGTATGAACAGAAGATCGGCATTTCTCCCCCTGACAGGCCCGGGAGCTGTGCTTTTACACACACAGCTCCTGGTCCTTGCTCTGTAACTAGCGAACGCGGGTGCCCGTCGGTTGATCGCGCCCGCCGGGCACGCGCGTCGGCACCAGGGGCAAGCAGGAGGTACCCTAATGGCTGAAATGCGAAATCACGTTATATTACGTGATTTCGCACAGCCGAGCCGACCTGCCGCCGTAAAACTGCGGCGGCTGGTCGGCTAGTGGTTAAACGTATACAGTATCTCACAAAAGTAAGTAGACCCCTCAGAGTCCATTCACACAGGGGCGACAGCTGCCTGACAAGTCGCATTCCCGCTCTGTTCAATGGAACCGTTCTAATGGGAGTGACGCAAGTCACTCCGACTTAGAAAAAGGTTCTTGTACGACTTTGGGGGCGACTTGCATTGCCTCTGAAGTCGTCTTGAGGTGGCCTTGCCGAGTCGCCCCCGAAGTCGTGCTGCCCCGGTGTGAATGGGCTCTCACATTTATGTAAATATTTTCTTCTCTCTTTTCACGTGACAACACTGAAGAAATTACACTTTGTATCTCCAATGTTGTGTAGTGAGTGTACATGGGGGAGGGGTGCACATGGGGGGAGGGATCTTTGTATCTCCAATGTTGTGTAGTGAGTGTACATGGGGGGGGGAGGGGTGTACACAGGGGGAGGGGTCTTTGTATCTCCAATGTTGTGTAGTGAGTGTACATGGGGGAGGGGTGTACATGGGGGGGAGGGATCTTTGTATCTCCAATGTTGTGTAGTGAGTGTACATGGGGGGGAGGGGTGTACACAGGGGGGAGGGGTCTTTGTATCTCCAATGTTGTGTAGTGAGTGTACATGGGGGGGGAGGGGTGTACACATGGGGAGGGGTCTTTGTATCTCCAATGTTGTGTAGTGAGTGTACATGGGGGAGAGGGGTGTACACAGGGGGGGGAGGGGTCTTTGTATCTCCAATGTTGTGTAGTGAGTGTACATGGGGGGAGGGGTCTTTGTATCTCCAATGTTGTGTAGTGAGTGTACATGGGGGGGGGGAGGGGTGTACACATGGGGAGGGGTCTTTGTATCTCCAATGTTGTGTAGTGAGTGTACATGGGGGGAGGGGTCTTTGTATCTCCAATGTTGTGTAGTGAGTGTACATGGAGGGGGGGGAGGGGTGTACACATGGGGAGGGGTCTTTGTATCTCCAATGTTGTGTAGTGAGTGTACATGGGGGGGAGGGGTCTTTGTATCTCCAATGTTGTGTAGTGAGTGTACAGCTTGTATAACAAATAACTCAACACACAGCCATTCATGTCAAAACCTCTGGCAACAAAAGTGAGGACATCCCTAAGTGAAAATGTCCAAATTCAGCCCAATTAGCCATTTTCCCTCCCCGTGTCATGTGACTCGTTAGCGTTATAAGGTCTCAGGTGTGAATAGGGAGAATGTGTGTTAAATTTGGGGTTATCGCTCTCACTCTCTCATACTAGTCACTAGAAGGACAAAGAACTCTCTGAGGATCTGAAAAGAAGTATTGTTGCTCTACATAAAGATGGCCTAGGCTATAAGAAGTTTGCCAAGACCTGCGGCTGTTTTCATACACGGGGGGAATTCATATGTGGGCAGCACACAAAAGGGGATCAGTGCGGTGGGGCGGGAGGATCATTACAGAACAATGCATTGTGTAATTGTGCCTGTGTCTCTCCCTCCAGCAGCTGAAAGCCGGCAAGAAGGAGGCCGGGAGAAACTGTCTTTCAGCTGTTGAAGGGAAAGACACAGACACAGTGCATTGTTTTGTAATTGTCCCCCCGACCTGCCAATCCCCCCACTGTTTGGGTCCCCCTGTATGCCGGGGCCCCCTACAAGTGGTACCCCCTCTCGGAAGCCCTGGATTGGTGACCTTTCTAATCCTTGTTAACAAGAAAACACTATCAGCGCCCAAAGAAATCTCTTTTCCTAATATGTCCCAAAACCTACCTGCCAGGATGTGGGTTGGTCTGAAGAGGTCAGGAGGCGTCCGAGTTTCTCATACAAGTTACTGAGCAGCTCAGAACCCAGCATCTCATAGACATACATGAGGGTATCGGAGATGTCAACTCTGTAAGAGAAAGATACAGGGGGGGGTTACATGCCGGGTGAGGGTGAAACGTGCCATGGGGTTTATGAAATACTCAGAGTAATCCACATTCAGAGACCAGTCACCCATTGGCCGAACACATCTACAGATCTTATGTTACATTTACACATAAGAAACAGTGAGAACTTCCATGAATAAGATGTGACGGGTCCACCACCAGAACCCGGACCTTCCACCAGAAGTATGCATGATGGAAAATATTTGGAAGAACCCTCAAAATAATCTGTAGCAACCTTGAATATAACTGTTTTAGCAAGTGAAAAGAAGACACTCATTGGTTGCTATAAACAAGAACACATCCTCAGGCGCAATGATGTTTCCCGCTGGGCCTATAGCAGAACGATGACTGGACGGGGGAAGAAGAAGGGAAGAAGGAGGGAAAGAAGGAAGGAGGGAGGGAGGGAGGGAAAGAAGGAAGGAGGGAGGGAGGGAAAGAAGGAAGGAGGGAGGGAGGGAAAGAAAGAAGGAAGGAGGGAGGGAGGGAAAGAAAGAAGGAAGGAGGGAGGGAGGGAAAGAAGGAAGGAGGGAGGGAGGGAAAGAAGGAAGGAGGGAGGGAGGGAAAGAAGGAAGGAAGGAGGGAAGAAGGAAGGAAGGAAGGAGGGAAGAAGGAAGGAAGGAAGGAAGGGAAGGAAGGAAGGAAGGAGGGAAGAAGGGAAGAAGGGAGGAAGGAGGGAAGAAGGGAGGAAGGAGGGAAGAAGGAAGGGAAGAAGGAAGGAAGGAGGGAAGAAGGAAGGAAGGAAGGAAGGAGGGAAGAAGGAAGGAAGGAGGGAAGAAGGAAAGAAAGAAGGAAGGAGGGAAGAAGGAAGGAAGGAGGGAAGAAGGAAGGAAGGAGGGAAGAAAGAAGGAAGGAGGGAAGAAAGAAGGAAGGAGGGAAGAAAGAAGGAAGGAGGGAAGAAAGAAGGAAGGAGGGAAGAAAGAAGGAAGGAGGGAAGAAGGAAGGAAGGAGGGAAGAAAGAAGGAAGGAGGGAAGAAAGAAGGAAGGGAGAAGGAAGGAGGGAAGAAGAAAGAAGGAGGAAAGAAGAAAGAAGAAGGAAGGAAGAAAGAAAGAAGGAAGAAAGGAAGGAAGTAATTTTTAGTATCCTTTTAACTGCATACACTGCAATGGAATGCGTTTCTAGCTGCTGCTTCCTGGATGCTTTAGGAGGAAGGCTCGGACCCCCTAACCCCCCCTCCGTATCTACGCCCCAGATTGTGACAACACCAGAAACAATACAAAGTATGATGCTCAACCATTTATGTTTAGGGAAGTCACTTCAATAATTTAGGTGATCATTCTAAAGTCTTTGAAAGATTATGATTTCCGATATCGAATGTCTTTTGTCTCTTTTATTCCAAGGCCCCTTTCCCACTGGGGCGATGGGGGCATCAACGGTAAAGCGCCAATATTTTTAGCGGCGATTTACCGTCAATTACGTGGTGCTATTCGGCCACTAGCGGGGGGCTTTTACCCCCCCTAGCTGGCGAGAAAGGGTTAAAACCACCGCAAAGCGCCTCTGCAGCGGGGCTTTGCTGGCAGTATAGCCGCCGTGCCTATTCATTTCAAAGGGCAGGAGCGGTGGAGGAACAGTATACACACCGCTCCTTCACCGCTCCAAAGATGCGGCTAGCAGGACTTTTTTTTACCGCCCTGCTAGCGCACCGCTCCAGTGTGAAAGCCCCTCGGGGCTTTCACACCAGAGAGTCAGCAGCGGCTGTTTCAGGTCGCTTTAAAGGCGCTATTTTTTGTATTATAACGGTTGCAAAGCGACCCAGTGTAAAGACCCCGCTATTCCTATCAACAGTATTATATGTACAGATATGACAATAAAATAAAACCCATCATCATCTTTATATTCTCTCAGTACCTGTATATTCGGAATTGTTCCTTCTCATCGGAGGACCAGGACGCATACTCGTCGTCAGCGGGGAACTGCGCCTTCTGCAACAACACATCCACCAGCTGGAAATAGACCGGCCTATACACCTGCAGATACACCGTCTGCTTCTCCGTCTCAAAAGACAAGATATCATCCTGTGGGGGGAGGGGAAAGAGGAGGAAAGACTGAGAACGGCCCATGTGATGGACTGGGTTTAGATATATGAGGTGCTGGAATTGATAAAGGTTCAAATTAAAGTGATACTATAGGTTTGTTATTTAAAAAAAAAAAACTAACATGTCATACTAACCTCCACTGTGACCTCGATCCTCCTGTTCTGGGGTCCCACGGCGGCTCTTTAGGCTCCTCCCCGCATCAGATAACCAACCCCCTCTGGGAAGCGCTCTCCCAAGGCGGTTACCTTGCGGGCGCGCTCCCATGTTCAGCATTCGCCGTCCATAGCCAACGAATGTAGGACTCTGAGCCACCCCCGCGCTATTAGATTTGAGCAGCGGGAGCCAATAGCTGCGATGTTATCAATCGATCCAATGAAGAGCTGAGAAGCCATCAAGAGAATGATGGCGCCCATGGAAAATCGGGGCTCAGGTAAGTAAAATGGGGGGGGGGGGGGGGGGGCCGGATACTGCAAGGTGTTTTTTCACCTTTATGCATAGGATGCACGAAGGTGAAAAAACACGAAGGTTTAAACCCCTTTAAGTCAGATGGCAGTGGTCCCTTTCCTGGTGGCACCCCAAGTAGGATTATATGGACCTTTACTAGTATAAAAGGAGAGAGTTCCAAGCTGTAGGGATTGCTCCAGATATAATAAAAGGGGTGTATCAAAAGAATGATAGACGACGCGTTTCAGGGATTATGTACAAATCCTCCTCCACCAAAGATCCCTCAATAAAAAAAGGAGTACCCTAAAAGCTTGCCAAGGTTAGTTGGCTGCCAGGCAACCCAAGTAATCCACTTTTAAAGAGTTAAAAAAAAAAAAAAGCCAACAATACTAAACTAACGATTAATAATAATTAACCATAAAGTTTCTGTACCTTCCCAACAGTTCTATATTTACATGGGAGCCGGCGATGCTCGCGCACGCGGGGAAGAGCCGGCGACGCCCGCGCACGCGGGGAAGAGCCGGCGACGCCCGCGCACGCGGGGAAGAGCCGGCGACGCGCGCACACGCGGGGAAGAGCCGGCGACGCCCGCGCACGCGGGGAAGAGCCGGCGGGAGCCGGCGATACTCCGGCACGCCGGCGGGAGCCGGCGATACTCCGGCACGCCGGGGGGAGCCGGCGATACTCCGGCACGCCGGGGGGAGCCGGCGATACTCCGGCACGCCGGGGGGAGCCGGCGATACTCCGGCACGCCGGGGGGAGCCGGCGATACTCCGGCACGCCGGGGGGAGCCGGCGATACTCCGGCACGCCGGGGGGAGCCGGCGATACTCCGGCACGCCGGGGGGAGCCGGCGATACTCCGGCACGCCGGGGGGAGCCGGCGATACTCCGGCACGCCGGGGGGAGCCGGCGATACTCCGGCACGCCGGGGGGAGCCGGCGATACTCCGGCACGCCGGGGGGAGCCGGCGATACTCCGGCACGCCGGGGGGAGCCGGCGATACTCCGGCACGCCGGGGGAGCTTCTCTCACGTTGTCATTATGGGGGATTTTTTGCAGAATTTTGAGGAAATAATGAATTAAATAATTTGGGAATGCGGCTGTAACATAACAAAATGAGGAAAAAGTGAAGCGCTGTGAATACTTTCTGGAAGCACTGCAAGGGAAGTTCACAGATACAACAAAAGGTTATCTAGAAGCCCCACTGACTGAGCTGAAGGATGATGATGATGATGATGATGATGATGATGATGACGAGGATGACGAGGACTATGATGACGACACAATGAAGAAAGAGTACAAACCTGTAACGTGTACCAGAAGGTCAGTGTCAGGGAACTGGTGGTTTCGTTGACTGGATAATGACCCGGAATACCAGTGCAGAACATGATCATATTAACCAGCGCCAGAAAACTTTGCCAGTGATCCACCTGATCCAAGAGAGCCCTGTGATAGGAGGACAGAGAGAGAAGATTGGAGATTCTGTAGCGGATACAATGAACAGATCTCTGTGACTGATGAAGACACATTGTAGCTTTTTGAAGAAACTCAGACTGACCAATGAGGGACAATAGAAGTTGAATTAGAATATCATAACAAAAGAAGATGTGATTTGCTGCGGGTCACATGAACAGTTCTCATTGGTGGCGAGCTTTGTATTCCGAATTAAATGAATATTGGATCCAATACATTATTTACTGGCGTATAACACGCTCCGTAAGAGGGAAGTCCAAGGAAAAATACTTTGAAGCAAAATAAGGGTCAGTGCCAATCTGCAGCCTCACCAGTGCCTATCATTGTAGCCTGATCAGTGCACATCTGCAGCCTCACCATTGCCCTTCAATGCAGCCCAATCAGTCCCTATCTGCAGCCTCTCCATTGCCCATCATTGCAGACTGATCAGTGCCCATCTGCAGCCTCACCATTGCCCATCAATGCAGCCCAATCAGTCCCTATCTGCAGCCTCTCCATTGCCCATCATTGCAGACTGATCAGTGCCCATCTGCAACGTTGCCAGTGCCCACCATTGCAGCCTGATCAGAGCCCATCTGCAGCCTCACCATTGCTTATCAATGAAGCCTGATCAGTCCCCATCTGCAGTCTCTCCATTGCCCATCAATGCAGCCTGATCAGTGTCCAACTGCAGCCTCTCTATTGCCCATCAATGCAGCCTGATCAGTGCCCTTCTGCACCCTCAACATTGCCCATCAATGCAGCCTGATCAATGCCCATCTGCAACGTTACCATTGCCCATCAATGCAGCCTGATCAGTGCCCATCAATGCCCATCATGCAGCTGATCAGTGCCAACTGTTACCATTGCCCATCAATGCAGCCTGATCAGTGCCCATCTGCAGCCTCTCCATTGCCCATCAATGCAGCCTGATCAGTGCCTATTTGCAACATTACCATTGCCCATCAATGCAGCCCGATTAGTGCCCATCTGCAGCCTCACCATTGCCCATCAATACAGTCTGATCAGTCCTCATCTGCAGCCTCTCCATTGCCTATCATTGCAGCCTGATCACTCCCTATCTGCAGCCTCTCCATTGCCCATCAATGCAGCCTGATCAGTGCCCATCTGCAACGTTGCCATTACCCATCAATGCAGCATGATCAGTGCCCATCACTGCCGTCTGATCAGTGCCCATCTGCACCTTTGACATTGCCCATCATTGCATCCTGCAGTCTCGCCATTGGCGGATTAGGGACATCCTGTTTACTTGGCGCTTAGTCGCACACAGTCCCACCTCCTGGACAGCTCCTCTGATAGACAGGACACCGGTCCAATGCCGTAACATGTGACGTCAATGCTGTGAGCTGCCCAGGAAGCAGGACTGTGTGTGACTGAGCGAGGAGTAAAGAGGAGATCCCGGCTATGTGTAATTCGGCGGCGCTCGCCACTACCCCCCCTTCTCGAGGCAGCCAGGTAAATATCGGCATATAAAACGCACCCACGATTTGCCCTTTATTTTCAGGGGGTGTTATACACCAAAAGTGCGTGTTATACGCCAATAAATACAGTAACTGCTTCCCGTCCGTGTCATTGTAAAATAACGGATGGGTGAGGAACCCTATTGCTGTTAATCAGTGTGTGTGATGCTCGCGTCAACCCGTCCCGGAGTCTGTGGCTTGCGGATTGGGAACCCCCTACGTACCGCGAATGGTTCTCTCCGAGTGCGACTATAACTCGGCAGATGCCGTGCGAGGTCTCGATGTCGCCGTTCTGCACGGCTTGCTGTAGTTGTTCCTGTAGGCCGAGCGCCTGGGGGATGAGCTTCAGCAGCGTGTTGACGTACCTGGAAAAGAGGAAACAACGAGAAATATTACACAGAGAGACCCAATCATCACTGAAAGGGTTAAACATTAAACTGATCATAACTGCAGATCTGGATCCATCCATGAACCCGAAGGAGTTTCCCCCCCCATGGTTCCCATGTGTCAGCCATGATAGGACGGGCA
Source organism: Rana kukunoris (assembly GCA_029574335.1). Lineage (NCBI taxonomy): Eukaryota > Metazoa > Chordata > Amphibia > Anura > Ranidae > Rana > Rana kukunoris. Next base: position 138,359 of record JAJQKJ010001910.1, read on the forward strand.
TAGACGTAGGCACCCCCCTAATGATGCTCTAGAGCAGGGGGCAAGCGACCCCGGAGAGATGGAGATCTACCGCAACATGGAGGAGAACCAAAGATCACCACAAGGGGCAGCACAATTTTTAGTTTAACCACTTAAGCCCCGAGCCTGTTTTTCAGATTCGGTGTTTGCAAGACTAAAACTTTTTTTTTGGCTAGAAAATTACTTAAAACCCCCCAAACATTATATATATTTTTTTCTAACACCCTAGAGCAAGGATCCTCAAACTACGGCCCTCCAGTTGTTGTAGAACTACACATCCCATAAGGCATTGTAACACACTGACATTCACAGACATGACTAGGCATGATGGGAATTGTAGTTCCTGAACAACTGGAGGGCCGTAGTTTGAAGACCTATGCCCTAGAGAAAAAAATGGCGGTCATTGCGATACTTTTTTTCACACCGTATTTGCGCAGCGGTCTTACAAGCGCACTTTTTTTTTTAGAAAAAAAATAATTTTTGGAATTAAAAAATAAGACAACAATAAATTTGGCCCAATTTTTTTACATATTGTGAAAGATAATGTTACGCCGAGTAAAATGATACCCAACGTGTCACGCTTAAAAATTGCACCCGCTCGTGGAATGGCGTCAAACTTTTACCCTTAAAAATCTCGATAGGCGACGTTTAAAAAATTCTACAGGTTGCATTTTTTGAGATACAGAGGAGGTCTAGGGCTAGAATTATTGCTCTCACTCTGACGATCGCGGCGATACCTCACTTGCGTGGTTTGAACACCGCTTTCATATGCGGGCGCTACTCGCGTATGCGTTCGCTTCTGCGCGCGAGCTCGTCGGGACGGGGCGCTTTAACCACTTTAGCCCCAGACCATATTGCTGTCCAATGACCAGAGCACTTTTTGTGATTCGGCACTGCGTCGCTTTAACTGACAATTGCGCGGTCGTGCGGCGTGGCTCCCAAACAAAATTGGCATCCTTTTTTCCCCACAAATAGAGCTTTCTTTTGGTGGTATTTGATCACCTCTGCGGTTTTTATTTTTTGCGCTATAAACAAAAATAGAGCGACAATTTTGAAAAAAATGCAATATTTTTTACTTTTTGCTATAATGAATATCCCCCAAAAATATATAAAAAAACATTTTTTTTCCTCAGTTTAGGCCGATACGTATTCTTCTATAAATTAGCGTTTATTGATTGGTTTGCGCAAAAGTTATAGCGTTTACAAAATAGGGGGTCGTTTTATGGCATTTTTATTAATATTTTTTTTTTACTAGTAATGGCGGCGATCTGCGTTATTTTTCAGTACTGCGACATTATGGCGGACACTTCGGACACTTTTGACACATTTTTGGGACCATTGGCATTTTTTTAGCGATCAATGCTATAAAAATGCATTGGATTACTATAAAAATGCCATTGGCAGTAAAGGGGTTAACACTAGGGGGCGGGGAAGGGGTTAAGTGTGTTCCTGGGTGTGTTCTAACTGTATGGGGGGGGTGGCCTCACTAGGGGAAATCACTGATCTTCTGTTCATACATTGTATGAACAGAAGATCAGCGTTTCCCCCGCTGACAGGACCGGGAGCTATGTGTTTATACACATAGCTCCTGGTCCCCGCTCTGTAACGAGCAATCGCGGGTGCCCGGCGGCGATGGTACCCGCCGGGCTTGCACGCGCCCCCTAGCGGCCGCTTTAGAGCGGACGTATAGCTACGGGCTCTCGCCCAGCAGTGCCACATTCCCGCAGTAAAATGACGACGGGCGGTCGGGATGTGGTTAAAAAAAATATTTTTTTGTTTTCTTATTTATTTGATCATTTTTACACTAAAAAAATAAAAATAATAATAATTATCACTCTTATTCCTATTACAAGGAATGTAAACATCCCTTGTAATAGAAAAAAGCATGACAGGTCCTCTTTAACCACTTAAGACCCGGACCAATACGCTGGTAAATGACCCAAGGTGTTTTTGCGATTCGGCACTGCGTCGCTTTAACAGACAATTGCGCGGTCGTGCGACGTGGCTCCCAAACAAAATTTGCGTCCTTTTCTTCCCACAAATAGAGCTTTCTTTTGGTGGTATTTGATCACCTCTGCGATTTTTATTTTTTGCGCTATATACAAAAATAGAGCGACATTTTTGGAAAAAAAACACTATTTTTTTACTTTTTGTTAAAAAAAAAATCAAATAAACTAAATTTTAGTCAAACATTTAGGCCAAAATTCATTTAGCCACATGTCTTTAGTAAAAAAAAAAAATCGCAATAAAAAAAATAGCTACCTAGCGGGAACAGCGACACTAATACAGCGATCAGAAAAATGATCGCTTAGTGACGCTGGCAATAGGGAGTGAAAGGGTTAACTAGGGCGGTGATCAGGGGGTTAAAACTTTATTAGGGGGGGTGGGGGGGCTATCCTGAACCTAACACTAAGCCCCCTTTCACACTGGGGCGTTTTTCGAGCGTTTTTACAGCGTTTTTCGAGCGTTATTACAGCGTTATCGAGCGAAGCCTCATCTGCAATCCCAATGTGCTGGTAAAGCACCGCTAAGACTCTAAAGTTTTAGGGCGTTTTAGCAGCGCCTCAGTGTGAAAGGGTAAGGCGTTTTTACAGCGCTTTTCAATTAATTTAAATGGAGAGGGGCGTTTTTGGAGCGTTTTTTTCAGCGCTCCAAAGATGCTGCTTGCAGGACTTTTCTCAATGCCTCAGTGTGAAAGGGTAAGGCGTTTTTACAGCGCTTTTCAATTTATTTAAATGGAGAGGGTCGTTTTTGGAGCGTTTTTTTTAGCGCCCAAAAGCTGCTCCAAAGATGCTGCTTGCAGGACTTTTCTCAGCGCCCCGCCAGTTCAACGCCTCAGTGTGAAAGGGTAAGGCGTTTTTACAGCTCTTTCAATTCATTTCAATGTAGAGGGGCTATTTGGAGCGTTTTTTTCAGCGCCCAAAAGCTGCTGCTTGCAGGACTTTTCTCAACGCCTCAGTGTGAAAGGGTAAGGCGTTTTTACAGCGCTTGCAGGACTCAGTGTGAAAAGGTCCATTAAGATGCATGGAGAGCATTTTATGAGCGTTTTAAGAGCGCTATTTTTAACGCTAAAACGCTGTAAAAACGCTTCAGTGTGAAAGGGCTCTAACTGATTTTTACAGTGCCTGTCACACTGACACTAAATGCAGTGATTAAATCACTGCATTCAGTAACACTGTGACAGGGGGGTGGGGGGGCGATCACAAGGGGTTAATATGCCTATGTGAGTGTGTGTCAGTGTTGTGTTGGTGCACACTTACTTGTGATGTCTTCTCTCATCAGCAGCGCTGGGAAACAGCGCTGCGATGAGAGAAATGATCATTTCCTCCTTCCTGTGTAAACACAGGAGGAGGAAGTGACAGCCTGGGAGCGCGCTCCCATTGGCTGGGAGCGATCGCGGGGGGGGGCGGATAACACGGACATCCGCCCGCAGATCCCGGATCGCTCCCAGAGGTAGGGAGACCCCCGCACGCCGCGGAGGGGGTCCCGATGGGACCCCCGAACCGCACTCAGGCGAGGACGTATATGTGCGTGCGGGGGTCCTTAACTGGTTAATATGAGATCCGGGGGTCACAAAGACCTCACATCTCATATTTAGACTTGAATGCAAAAAAAAAAAAAAAAAAAAAAAACGGATACTGTCGTTTTTTCAAATGACAAAAAAAAAATGTTTCTTTAAGACGCTGGGCGGGACTGACGTTTTGACGTCACTTCCGCCCAGCAGAGCTATGGGGACTGGTGGGGGGAAATATTTCCCTCACTTACATCCCCACACAGCAGCCGAGCATACCTGATCGCCTCCGCCGCTACCGTCGGCTACGGTAAGCGGCGGAGGGCCACGGGAGAGGGGCGGGCCCCTCTCCCGCCACCGTTATCATTGACAGGACCGCCCACTAAAGAGATATGGATATCAAGGTTGTGGCGGCAGCTGCTGCCGTTACCGAGATATCCATCTTTAAAAACAGGACGTATATATACAGTGGGCGGGCGTTAAGTGGTTAACGTAGTTCTAAGGCTTAAACATTTTTTACCATAATGAATTCCTTGTATTAAAGCGGAGATCCACCCAAAACGTGGAACTTCCACTTTAACCACTTAAGTCCCCGACCATCATGCAGTTTAAGGACCTTGCCCCTTTTTGCGATTCGGCACTGCGTCGCTTTAACTGACAATTGCGCGGTCGTGCGACGTGGCTCCCAAACAAAACTGGCGTCCTTTTTTTTTTCCCCACAAATAGATTTCTTTTGGTGGTATTTGATCACCTCTGCGGTTTTTATTTTTTGCGCTATAAACAAAAATAGAGCGACAACTTTGAAAAATATTCTATATTTTTTACTTTTTGCTGTAATAAATATCCCCGATACGTATTCTTCTAGCTATTTTTGGTAGAAAAAAAAAAAAAAAACGCAATAAGCGTTTGATAGGTTTGCGCAAAGTTTATAGCGTTTACAAAATAGGAGATAGTTTTATTGCATTTTTATTATTTGTTTTTTACTACTAGTGGCGTCGATCAGCGATTTTTTTTCGTGACTGCGACATTACGGAGGACACATCGGACAATTCTGACACATTTTTGGGACCACTGCCATTTTCACAGCGAAAAGTGCTAGAAAAATGCACTGATTACTGTGAAAACGACAATTGCAGCTTGGGAGTTAACCACTAGGGGGCGGTGTAGGGGTTATGTGTGACCTCATGTGTGTTTCTAACTGTAGGGGGGCGGGGCTGGACGTGTGATGTCATTGATCGTCTTTTCCTATATCAGGGAACAGACGATCACTGACATTGCCACAATGAAGAACGGGGAAGGTCACCTCTCCCCGTTCTTCAGCTCCG
>JAJQKJ010002951.1:0-199735 GCA_029574335.1 Rana kukunoris
CTATAAAATATGCATTAATTTACTGAATAAATGTGACTGGCATTGAAGGGGTTAACACTAGGGGGTGAGGAAGGGGTTAAATGTATTACCTGGGTGGTGTGTTCTAACTGTGGTGGGGGGAGGGGGGGGTGACTGGGGGAGGTGATCGATGCTGGCTCCCTATGTAGAAGAGAAACAGCATCTGTCACCTCTCCCTGACAGGACGTGGAGCTCTGTGTTTACACACAGAGCTCCACGTCCCTGCTCTGTCACCGACGATCGCGTGTACCTGACGGACATCGCGGCCGCCGGGTACACGCATCGAATCCTCGGTGATGCGTCGGGACTGTTTTTCCCTGCCGCGCGCCACAGGGTGTACAGGGTGTACAAGTAAATCACGTCCAAAGACGTGACCCCGGCGCCTCAGGTCCCCGCTGCTGACGTATTCTGTCAATAGCGCGGACCTGAAGTGGTTAAGGTAAGCGCAATGTGAGTTCATTTATCTAAGGAAAGTCACATATTTCACAATTAGCTGCAACACCACGGATGGAACTTTTTATCATTTGATATTTATGCATTTGTACCACGGATGGGACCGTTTATCATTTGATACCTATGCACTTGCACTTTTAGCACGGATTGCACTTTGTTTTTGATAGACTGAATTTGACAGCCTCAGTGTTTATGTATATGCGCTCATCATCATACTACTCTATCACTGTTGTTTTATCGCTTATCACAATTTAGATTGAGCAGCACTTACACCCCCCTTTTTTTCACTTTATTTATTTGGTGGCGCAAGAGCTTCACATATTCATATTACTGGTCACTGACCGGGCCAGTTTTTGCGTTTTTAGCACTGCGTCATTTTAACTGACAATTGCGCGGTTGTGCGACGTGGCTCCCAAACAAAATTGGCATCCTTTTTTTCCCCCACAAAATTAAATATTTTTTCTTGGTGGTATTTGATCACCTTTGCGTTTTTCTTATTTTTGCTATAAACAAAAATATAGCGACAATTTTGTAAATAAAAAGACAATTTTTTTACTGTTTGCTATAATAAATCTCCCCAAAAATATATATAAATGAACTTTTTTGCCCTTCAGTTTAGGCCGATACGTATTCTTCGACATATTTTTGGTTCCAAAAAATCGCAATAAGCGCTTGGTTTGGGCAAAAGTTATAAATAGGGGTTTGTTTTATGTTTTTTTTAGGAATATATATTATTTTTACTAGTAATGGCGGCGATCAGTGATTTTTATGGCTACTGCGACATTATGGCGGACACATTTTTGGGACCTTTGGCATTTTTCTAGCGACCAATGGTATACAAATGCATTGCTTACTTTAAAAATTTCACTGGCAGGGAAGGGGTAACACTAGGGGCGAGGAAGGGGTTGATTATGTTACCTGGGGTGTGTTCTAACTGTAAAGGGGGTGGGACTGACTAGGGGAAATGACAGATCGCTGTTCATACATTGTATGAACAGACGAGCAGGCATTCCCCCCCCCGACAGGACCGGGATACAGGGGAACTCCACACCAAATAAAAAAAAAAAACGGAGTGGGGGTCCCCTCCAGGTGCACAACAGGCTCTTAGATTTGGTCTGGAACGTAAGGGGTTAAACCTACGCCAAAAAAATGGCGTGGGGTTCCCCCCCAGACCAAACCTTATCCCAGGCACGCAGTCTGGCTGGGACAGGAATGGGGGTGGGGACGAGCGCGAGCGCCCCCCACCCCCTCCTGAGCCGCGTACCAGACCGCATGCCCTCGACATGGGGGAGTGTGTGCTTTGAGGGAGGGGGGCAGCTGCCCCCCCACCCCAAAGCACTCTTGTCCCCATGTCGATAGGGACAAGAGCCTCTTCACGACAACCCTGGGCCGTTGGTTGTCGGGGTATGCAGGCGGGGGGCTTATCAGAATCTGAGAGCCCCCTCTAATAAGGGGGCCCCCAGATTCGGGCCCCCCACCCTATGTGAATGAGTATGGGGTACATCGGAGCGCCCCCCCCCTCCTGAGCCGTACCAGACCGCATGCCCTCGACATGGGGGAGTGTTGTCATCTTGTCCCCATGTCGATAGGGACAAGAGCCTCTTCCCGACAACCCTGGCCGTTGGTTGTCGGGGTATGCTGGCGGGGGGCTTATCAGAATCTGAGAGCCCCCTTTAATAAGGGGGCCCCCAGATACCGGCCCCCACCCTATGTGAATGAGTATGGGGTACATCGTACCCCTACCCATTCACCTGGGGGAAAAGTGTAAAAATAAGACTCCACACAGAATAAAATAATTTATTAGTCAGCTGGGGGTCTTCTGCCGGGGCCCCCCACCACCACCCCATTGGGCCCCGGGCTTCGCCGTTTTCTGCAGGGGGTGCGCTTGCCCCCCCGGGCTTCCAGCTGTCTTCCGCCGGGGGGCGACACCCCCGGTCTTTTCCGCCATCGCCCCCACCCCATAAATCTCTTTTACATCGGGGGGGCCCGGCGGAAAAGACCGGGGGTGTCGCCCCCTGGGCTTCTGGCTGTCTTCTGCTGGTGGTGCTCCAGCCCCCCCCCCAGGCTGCTGGCTGTCTTACGCCGGGGGACGACGACACCCCCGGTCTTTTCCGCCGTCGCCCCCACGCCATAGAGCTCTTTTACATCCGGGGGGGCCCGGCGGAAAAGACTGGGGGTGTCGCCACCCCCCTGGGCTTCTAGCCGTCTTCCACCGGGGGGGTGTTCCAGCCCCCCCCGGGCTTCTGGCCGTCTTCCGCGGGGGGGCACCCCAAATTAAGCTCTTTTACATTCGGGGGGGCCGGCGGAAAATGGCAGAGAACACTGGGGGTGTCGCTCCCCCTCGGGCTTCTAGCCGTCTTCTGCCGGGGGGGCTCCACCCTTTCGCTGGCTTCTGGCTGTCTTCCGCCACGGGGCGACACCCGCGGGCTTCTTCGGTGGCCTCCGCTTCTGCCTGGCTCCTCAGCTGGGGCCAGGGCTTCTCGTCGCTGTGTCGCTGTCTTCCGCCGCGGCCTCCTTCACCACGAAGCTCCCTTGCCTATGGGGGAGGGCTGCGGGCTTCGTCGGCTTCTGCCTGGCTCCTCTGCTGGGGCCAGGGCTTCTCTCCGCTGTATTCTTCCATTCGACGAGGTCCGGCGCTGAAATGCAGACAGAGCGGTGCGCAACGACTTATAGTGGCATAGGGCGTGGGCGTGGTGATGCCACCATGTGACCTCAACCCATGTGACATCACTGGGCATAATGGGAATGTGATGTCAAATGGGTAAAGGTCACATGGTGGCATCACCACGCCCTATGCCAATATAAGTCGGTGCCCACCGCTCTGTCGGCATTTCAGCGCCAGACCTCGTCGTGTCAACATCGAATGGAAGAAGAAGCCCTGGCCCCAGCGGAGGAGCCAGGCAGAAGCGGAGCGCACCGGAGAAGCCCGTGGGTGTCGCCCTGCGGCGGAAGACAGTGGAGAGAGGCCCTGGCCCCAGCGGAGGAGCCAGGCAGAAGAGGCCATCGAGAGCCCCCCTGGCAGAAAACAACAAAGCCCATAAGGAGGAAGCTTCGTGGTGATGGGGGTCGCGGCGGAAGGCGGCGGCGAAGACCGGGGTGGGTTGTCGCCCCTCCCCGGCAGAAAATGACGAAGCCCGCGGCCCTCCCCCATAAGCAGGAAGCTTCGTGGTGAAGGGGGCGGCGGCGAAGACCGGGGTGGGTTGGCGGAAGACCCCCGGAGCTGACTAATAAATTATTTTATTCTGTGTGGTGTCTTATTTTTACACTTTTCCACCAGGTGAATGGGTAGGGGTACGATGTACCCCATACTCATTCACATAGGGTGGGGGGCCGGAATCTGGGGGCCGCCTTATTAAAGGGGGCTCCCAGATTCCGATTGGCTCCCGCCCGCATACCCCGACAACCAATGGCCAGGGTTGTCGGGAAGAGGCTCTTGTCCCTATCGACATGGGGACAAGAGTGCTTTGGGGTGGGGGGCAGTGCCCCCCTCCCTCAAAGCACACACTCCCCCATGTCGAGGGCATGCGGTCTGGTACGGCTCAGGAGGGGGGGGATGCTCGTCCCCACCCCCATTCCTGTCCGGCCAGACTGCGTGCCTGGGATGAGGGCTTGGTGTGGATATGGGGGGGGGCCACGCCGTTTTTGGCATGGGTTTAACCCCTCACGTTCCAGACCAAGCCGAAGAGCCTACTGTACCCCTGGAGGGGGACCCGCGCCGCTTTTCAGTTTGAAATTTGGCGCGGAGTTCCCCTTCATGGTCAGCGCAGACTGAAAAACGTTCAGAAATTCCCGTGCGCTGCGTCACGCACAGGAATTTCAGCTACGCCGCAAGGAATTTACTAAGAATTTCTTGGCGTACTGACGAGGGGCACAGGAAGCCCAGAAGTTTCCCTCTGCGCATGCCCAGTATGCAAATGAACCTCGCAAGGTTCAGGCGCACTTTGCAAGCGCACGGGGATCCATTCTCAAAAGTCACTTTCACTTTCGATTCGGCCCGCCACACACATTCAAACACATGTCTCTACACTTCCCCTGCATCACCCCCTCCCTCCTCTAATAAACTCCCGCCCGAATCCCCCATATTTACATTACTAAGTGCCGTACGCCAGGTCTATACTGGCGTACCATGCGTCCTCTCCTGGGCGCATTAGGCATTTTAGTAAATGGGGAAATACACTGCACTGGCAGCGTATCTCTTTTGTAAATGTCAAAAAACACTTTTACTCCTGCTTGTGCACCATGAGTCATGGCGCACAGGCTTGGTAAATGACCCCCTGTGTCTCTATCTATCTATCTCTCTCTAATCATTGTCTGTCTGACTTCTCTCTCTGAAAGCAAGCCGGAAAACACTACAAGAGGCCGCCCGGGAGGCGGCCTTTTATAGTGTAAGGCGTGTGCTAAAGCCCTGAGCCCTAATTGGCCAAAGCACCCAGGCTTTGGCCAATTAGGTCTCTTTGTTTTTTGGGCGCTGTGATTGGCCAAGCATGCGGGGTCATGGTGCATTCTTGGCCAATCATCAGCGCGCAACGACGCAGTGCATTATGGGCCGTTGCGCGTCATTCAAATTTGGTGCGAACGACCCGTTTTGTTCGTTTTTGACAAACGATCGAACGGGAAATGTTCGATGCGAACATGTGTTCGCATCGAGCGCGAAGCTCAACCCTATCTCCCAGTATTTAAGTCTTCTAGCTGCGGCATTCAGCTTCCCTTTCTACACTTAAAATATCCCCTATAACCTCCCTCATGCCATGACTTAACGTAGTGGTGTAGATACATGTTCCTCCCCCACTGCATCAAATAATTTCTTCCATATACACACCTTTCCATAGCACTTATAACATATACCAGGGACTAATGCCCCTTTCACCCCCTGTGTCTGCTCCTTTAAAATGTAGTCCCGTACCCCCCCACACCAAGGTGGGGGGAAGAGAATGGGGGAGAAAAATTCCTCTTCCTTTGTATTCTATGGATCTTTAATTAAACTTCTTAATCTTTTATATGGGTCTGTTTCTCCCTTTGCAATCTCTGTATTGACCCCTACGGGAAACTTGTTGCCACTGTTCCGGCCACTGTAGGGGAGTCCCTGCTTTATATGTTCTCCAGTCTGCAAAGTCTACTGATGGGAGGTCCAATGTTTCAACAAAGAACTGTAATTCATCTTTAGTACGTAAAGTTGCTGTTTTACCACTCCTAGAGGCTGTCAAACTAAACGGAAACCCCCAGCGATAGTTGACCCCCTTAGAGTGCAGGGCTTCCAACAGAGGACGGATCATTCGACGTTGGTTCATGGTCCTACGGGTTAGATATGGGTACAGAGATAAATTTGTGCCATCAAGGAAAATTTCAGGACTACTACGGGCCATTTTCATAATGGTCTCCTTTACTGCATATTTATGTACTCTACATATAACATCCCTGAGTTTCCCCATATTTTAAGTGGTATATGTGGGAACTCGATGTATCCGATCTAACTCGATGCGGTCAGGTGCAGAAGCCCCCAAAATCTGACCAAATACTTTTTGGACGGCTAAGGCCAGTTCGGGTGTCTGAATTGCTTCAGGTAGCCCTTTTATACGGATGTTCTGTCTTCTTTCTCTATTCTCATAATCATCTAATTGATCTTTATATGAGTTTAGGACATTTTCATGGTCTTTAATAGAGTTTTGAACCTCCGCCACTGTCTGTACCATTACCTCCTGACTCTCTTCCACACTTCCCACCCTATACCCCAATGCCCGTGTGTCCTCTCTTAAATCCTCTACCGCTTGCTGGCAGGACTGCTCCACCACACTAATTAATTTCTGAATGTCAGTTTTTGTAGGAAGGGCCCTCAATAGTTACCTAATTTTCCTGATCATGGGGCCCCCTGTGTCCCCGCCCACACTCAAACCACACAAAGCCCCACCCCCAGCTTGCACTGCGTGGATGCCTCAATTCTGTGTTGAACCTGAGATAAACAGTGCACAGGGGGCAGCAGGGCAGAGCATTGTGGAACCATGGCAAAGTATAGAAGTCAGCAGGTCATAGCACAGGGGGTCAGGAGGGCACAATATGTGTGTGTGTGGAGGGCAGGTCACATTATGGAGCACACCAGAGAACATTACAGGTTGGGGGAGCACAGTAAAACACATTACATGGGACGGCAGCAGGGAACATTATAGGGCACATTACATGGGGGGGGGGGGCAGGCAGAGGGGCACAGCATGGAACATGGGGCATGATGGCACATTATGGTGCACAACAGAGCACATTATGGGGCATATTACATGAGGACAAGAGGGCACATTAAGGGGCACAGCAGAGCACATTAGGAGGGATACAATATCATATTATGGGGCACAGCAGGGCACATTATGAGGCATAGCAGGGCATATTACATGGGGGCAAAAGGCTACATTATGGGGCACAGCATGGGGATTTTACATAGAGCGAGAGGGCACATATATGGCACAGTATGGTGCACACAGAAGAGCACACTATGGGGCACTGAATGATGCATCATGGTGCACACAGCAGGGCACATCATATGGCACACAGCAGGGTACATGGCACATCATGGAGCATACAGTAGGGCTCAGGACACATCACAAGGCCCACAGGAGGGAATTGGGCACACAGTGAGGCACATAGTAGGGCATGGGGCACACAGTAGGACACATCATGGGGCACAACACTAGGGTACACAGTAGGGCATATTACAGGGCACACAGTAGGTCATGGGACACATCACAGGGGCACATCATGGGGGCACACAGCAGGGCATGGGGACAGACAGCAGGGCATGGGGGCACACATCAGAGCTTGGGGCAGACAGCAGGCCATGGGGCACAGAGCAGGGTGTGGGGCAGACATCAGGGTATGGGGCACAGAGAATGGCATAGGGGCACAGACCAGGGCATGGAGCAGACAGCAGGGCATGAGGGCACAGAGCAGGGCATAGAGCAGACAACAGGGCATGGGGCACAGAGTAGGGCATGGGGGCATAGAGCAGGGCATGTGGCAGACAGGGTATGGGGGCACAGAGCAGGGCATGGGGAACACATCAGAGCATGGGGGCAAAGAACAGGGCATGAGGGCACAGACAAGGGCATAGTGTAGACAACAGGGCATGGAGGCACAGATCAGGGCATGGGCAGGCAGCAGGGCATTAGGGCACAGAGCAGGGCATAGGGTAGACAGCATGGCAAGGGGGCACTGAGCATGGCATGGGGTAGATGTCAGAGCATGGGGCATACATCAGGACATGGGGCATAGAGCAGGGCTTGGGGCCGACAGCAGGGCATGGGGACAAAGACCAGGGCATGGGGCAAAGAGCAAGGCATGGGGGCAGACAGCAGGGCATGGGGCACAGAGCAGGGCATGGGCAGACATGAGGGCATGGGGCCGACAGCAGGGGGCTTGGAGCAGGGAATATGGTAGACAGCAGGGCATGTGGGCACAGAGCAGGGCAAGGGGGCACAGAGCATGGCATGGGGTAGACATCAGAGCATGGGGAAGACATCAGAACATGAGGAAGACATCAGGGCATGGGGCAGACAGCAGGGCATGGGGCAGACAGCAGGGCATGGGGCAGAGAGCAGGGTATGGGGAAACAGCCACAGACTATAGGGCATGGGGCAGCGTTCAGGGCTTTGGGGCACAGAGCAGGATGCTGAGCACATAAAGGAACACAGAGCAGGATGCTGGGCACATACAGGGGCACAAGGCAGGATGCTGGGCACATACAAGGGCACAGAGCAGGATGCTGGGCATATACCGGGGCACATAGCAGGATGCTGGGCACAGAGCAGGATGTCATGGAGCCCCCTACTGGCCACGGGCCCTCAGGCCGTGCCCGAATTGCCCTTTGGTCAAACTGCCCCTGGCATGGGGCACACAGCACAACAGGGCATGGGGCACATAGCACATCAGGGCACATCGTTTACCAGTCAGCATGCAGAGTAGCGCAGGAAGCATGTGTAATAAGTTCATGTCACTGCAGTCATGCTGCTACCCGGCGGCCCCTCTTGTCTTCTCGTCCATCCCAGATGATGTCACAAGCATATGGGGATGGACGAGAAGATAGGAAGGGCCGCCAGGGAGCAGAGTGACTGCCATCATTTCCGTTACATGAGAGACGCGCTTCCTGCACTACTCTGCATGCTATCCAAATCTCGATCTACCCGTCAGGTGCCACCTGTCAGCGATTGACGGGTAGATCTCCGCGGGCCATTTTTAAGAGGTCCGCAGGCCACAAATGGCCCATGGGCCGGTACTTTGAGACCCCTACACTAAAGGCTGAAGATAATGGTCAATATTTTTCCCCACTTTTGAGGTAATGGAGGTAATACTACTCACAGTTGGACTCCCAGGTGGTCGCTCACTATTTTTGTGGATTTTTAGGAGGTAATACATAATCAGTATTTTGGAGGTAACAGGGACCAAATAACTTTTTTATTTTTCCAACTTGGCCTTAAATTTAGTCATGGGATCCTACTTCAGAACTTGATAAATATCCATCAGATAAAGTAAAAAAGTGAAGTGCTACCTCCTTAATATCAAAAAGTAAAATATTACAGTGGCGTCTCCAGCTTTCATATTTAGGGGGGGCACACATGGGGGGACAGGGACAAAAGTAGGAGGGCCAACTATAAAATGCAATTATATATATATATATATATATATATATATATAAATAAGGGCCAGATTCAGAGACGTTTGCGTAAATTTCTGCGGGCGTAGCGTATGCTCTTTACGCTACGCCTCCGCAACTGTTGGGGAAGTGCCTTATTCAGAAAGCACTTGCTCCATAAGTTGCAGCGGCGTAGCGTAAAGTGTCCGGCGTAAGGGCACCTAATTCAAATTAGTAATGTGGGGGCGTGATTCATGTAAATGAATCATGACCCCATGTAATTTACGTGTGCCGTTCGTGGACGTATCCCAGTGCGCATGCGTGAAATCACGTCGCAAGTTGTCAATGTAAACTACGTGAACGTAAATTACGTCCAGCCCCATTCTCGAATGATTTACGCAAATGACGTAAACAACGTACAATAACATTGGCTGCGCCTCATGTAGCAGGGGTAACTTTACGCCGGACTAACGCTTACGCAAACGACGTAAACTACGACGCCCGGCCGCAAGTATGTTCGTGAATCGCCTTATATCCCTAATTTACATATTCGACGCGTAAATCGACGGAAGCGCCACCTAGCGGCCAGCGTAAATATGCAACTAAGATACGACGGTGTAACAGACTTATGCCGCTCGTATCTTAGCAGAATTCCAGCGTATCTTGTTTTCTGAATACAGAAAAAAGATACGCCGGCTCAGAATAGACTTTACACGCCGACGTAAAGGCTATCTGAATCTGGCCCATATATATATATATATATAGATATATATCCTGGGGCCCTTTACTACGATCCCACAAAGGGCCCTTTCACATGTTTTGCAGTGAGCTCCCTTCCTACTATACTGGGGCCCCCCAGGGTGGCAGAAAACAAGAGATATATGTCACCAGCACACCAAGAAAATATAAGGGTACAAAGCAGTGGGAGAACTCTCAGGGTTGCAAAGGTTGTCTTGCCACCAGGCCCTGGTGTTCTGCCACTGTTGGGTTCCCCAGCTGTCCTGTCCCTGCTATTGACAGCGCTGGTCTGGCATCTGTCTCCTTGGCAGTGGCGGCAGTCTATTAGGACCTAGTGTTGGTGACATTATGGATGCATGCAAGGGAAAGGCTGGCACTATTGGTTATCCAGAGCCGAGCCCCCAGCTGGTCACCTAGCAGCAGTAATGCTGTATAACCTTCTCTGTTGACATGCTGATTGAATGTGATGTGATCCAGGTGATGCTCCCAGTATTTATTAGCATCAAGAGTACAACCACATATATATATATATATATATATATATATATATATATATATATATATATAAAATCAACCGTATGTTCCGCAGCCATGTGGGCTCTATGCCTGTAAAGTGTGGGCTTTGATCAATAAAATCACTGATATTTAACACTAGGATTTAACTAGAAGCAGCTAAGCAACCTGCAGGGAGCTCAACTGTCAACCAATAGTGATGGGCTCGGGTGTGTTTGAAATCCCACATGCCCGATCCCGCCAGGAAGGAACTTCACAGTGCGAATCACAGCCACTGAGACAGTCCTGATCTGTGCAGCTGCAGACCGGGAAATATCTCACTGCCTGTGATTAGCGATGTGCAGTGTGGGCTTCCTGGCAGGCTCTGGCATGTGGAATTTTGAACATGCCCAGCCCATCTCTAACAACAAATTGTGCTGGCCCTCCTGTACATCAGCCCCATAAAGTAGCCAGCACTGGGTTCCTATGTGCTGCCGCCGCTGCAATGGAGACAGAGACCAGCGCTGTGAATAGCCGGGACAGGACAGCAACTCTGCTTGTTCCACCACTGGTCCACACTGGGAGGATTCCCCCATCCACCTATAATGTGTAGATGGGGAAACTGGATCATTTCTTTTTTTTTTTTCATTTAACCTAATAGTTAAATGAAAAAAAGTGATCAATGTATGGGCTGCCTAAGAGCTAAGACCAGTCATAGACAGTTTAAATCTCAGCTGGTTCAGCAGGAACTGGCTGAGATTTGAACCATTAATGAGCAGATTCTCTTATGATTATCACTAGTGGTTGCTGTATAGCCACTAGTGATAATCACTGTTTGTCAGGAGAATATAATTGCTGGGCAGGAGGGATATTCCCCTGTCATCACTGTCTGTGCTGATGGGGGAATCATGCAAGTTGCCTAACTGAAAGTGAAAGTAAATTGTGACTGTCTTGAAAGAACAGGAGAGGGGGAGGGAGACAGATGGGAGAGAGAAGGGATGGAGCTAATGCAGTTTAGTAATGCAGTTCAGTCTGCAGTACACACACTTACCCATGGTCCAGGCTAGAATCTCAGGCATCATTCACGCACAGCCAGGAATGCTGCTGATTTTCATATTTACCGCACACACTTCCCCTCTCTTCAGATACAGCACACCGGGATAGTGTGGGCGGGACTGGAGAAGCTGTATTCCTCCCTTCTTGTATGTGAGGAGAGTGAGTGGGTGGGGTGGCTGGACTCGCTGGGCTGTAAAAGAATGTCATAGACTGACACTCGGCTCAGCTTGCAGTCACCACTCTCGGAATTTACGGGCTGGTTCTTCTGTCCTCCTGTCCTAAGGACGGGAGAAATCAGTCTGTTTTTTCAGCAACTGAGATGAAGGCTTGGGCCCCCCCCCCCCCCCACAGTGCTCATGAAGTCCTTTCTGCAACTCGCTCTTCTCCATGCCAATGAGGATGCAGAGGAAGGAGCAGATCGGGCGCTGTGGTTGTGTGATCGCTCGCATTATGCAGTGTCAGCGAGCAGAGGGAGGGGGAGGAATTCCCCGCAGAGCTGACTGGGGACGCTCTCCCTCTCAGGAGAGACTGTTACTCCAGCGGCGGCCCAAGCAAAATTAAAAAAAAATGCACAAAAAAAATGAAAAAATACTTTTTTTTGGGGGGGCACATGGTGGGGCACAGCATAATGTTAGGGGGTCAGGGCCCCCTCTGGCCCGCCCTAGGGTCGCCATTGTTCAAAAATAACAATGATGTAAAATCTCCAACAGTAATAATGGTGCCATCCAGTGGCAAATGTTGATAATGTGATTAGAAACTTAGGGCCAGATTCACGTACATCTGCGCATTATTGGACCGGCATAGCGCACCGCCTTTACGGCAGACTGGCGCAATGTAGCGGCGCAATCACCCTATTCTTGTTGGTTTTGCACAGAAATTTGCGCCTGCGCAACGTTATTTCTGAGGCGCAAGGCGAAGTAATACAAATTGGGAAGGACGTTTGCGTGTTACATTAAAATGAGCCAGGACCACATGCAAATAAAGGGCCGGCCGGCTCGCGCATGCGCGCTTGAAGCAGACCATGGTCAGCACCTCTGTGCGCATTCTCACAAATCGGGAACGGCGCAATCAGTGAAATTGGAAGTGGACTAGGGCAAAATCGGGAACTACGCAGACAGCATAAATAGACAGACAGAAACGCTCTTCCTTTGCAAAAGTACATCCCTTTGTATCCCTCCCTATACAGCAAGGTGCTTTTGTTCTGTTGTTAGTTGCGTTGTGGTTTGTCTTTGTAAAATTTGTGGACTGTGTGATCTAGTGTTTGTTAGAAGATATTTGTAAGTGATTTTTGGTGACTGCTTGTGAGAGTTTTTGGTTGATAGTTTTTTGTTTGTTTGTTTTCTTGCTTGATTTTTCCTGCTTGTTTTTGTGAGTGATTTTTCCTGCTTGTTTTTGTGAGTGATTTTTCCTGCTTGTTTTTGTGAGTGATTTTTGCTGATTGTTTGGGAGAGAGTTTTTGTATGAGTATGACGGAGAGAAAGAGGAAGTAAAATTTTACTTTGGGGGAGAAACAAATTCTTGCCCGGGCCATTTCCTCCACGGCCCGGAGAGTGCCAACACCACCCCGGCCAGGAGGCGTGATATCTTGCAGAACATTACTGACGAGGTGAATGCATCGGGGGGGGGGGGGGGAAGACCCGGACACCCATGGTCCAGGCTAGAATCTCAGGCATCATTCACGCACAGCCAGGAATGCTGCTGATTTTCATATTTACCGCACACACTTCCCCTCTCTTCAGATACAGCACACCGGGATAGTGTGGGCGGGACTGGAGAAGCTGTATTCCTCCCTTCTTGTATGTGAGGAGAGTGAGTGGGTGGGGTGGCTGGACTCGCTGGGCTGTAAAAGAATGTCATAGACTGACACTCGGCTCAGCTTGCAGTCACCACTCTCGGAATTTACGGGCTGGTTCTTCTGTCCTCCTGTCCTAAGGACGGGAGAAATCAGTCTGTTTTTTCAGCAACTGAGATGAAGGCTTGGGCCCCCCCCCCCCCACAGTGCTCATGAAGTCCTTTCTGCAACTCGCTCTTCTCCATGCCAATGAGGATGCAGAGGAAGGAGCAGATCGGGCGCTGTGGTTGTGTGATCGCTCGCATTATGCAGTGTCAGCGAGCAGAGGGAGGGGGAGGAATTCCCCGCAGAGCTGACTGGGGACGCTCTCCCTCTCAGGAGAGACTGTTACTCCAGCGGCGGCCCAAGCAAAATTAAAAAAAAATGCACAAAAAAATGAAAAAATACTTTTTTTTGGGGGGGGCACATGGTGGGGCACAGCATAATGTTAGGGGGTCAGGGCCCCCTCTGGCCCGCCCTAGGGTCGCCATTGTTCAAAAATAACAATGATGTAAAATCTCCAACAGTAATAATGGTGCCATCCAGTGGCAAATGTTGATAATGTGATTAGAAACTTAGGGCCAGATTCACGTACATCTGCGCATTATTGGACCGGCATAGCGCACCGCCTTTACGGCAGACTGGCGCAATGTAGCGGCGCAATCACCCTATTCTTGTTGGTTTTGCACAGAAATTTGCGCCTGCGCAACGTTATTTCTGAGGCGCAAGGCGAAGTAATACAAATTGGGAAGGACGTTTGCGTGTTACATTAAAATGAGCCAGGACCACATGCAAATAAAGGGCCGGCCGGCTCGCGCATGCGCGCTTGAAGCAGACCATGGTCAGCACCTCTGTGCGCATTCTCACAAATCGGGAACGGCGCAATCAGTGAAATTGGAAGTGGACTAGGGCAAAATCGGGAACTACGCAGACAGCATAAATAGACAGACAGAAACGCTCTTCCTTTGCAAAAGTACATCCCTTTGTATCCCTCCCTATACAGCAAGGTGCTTTTGTTCTGTTGTTAGTTGCGTTGTGGTTTGTCTTTGTAAAATTTGTGGACTGTGTGATCTAGTGTTTGTTAGAAGATATTTGTAAGTGATTTTTGGTGACTGCTTGTGAGAGTTTTTGGTTGATAGTTTTTTGTTTGTTTGTTTTCTTGCTTGATTTTTCCTGCTTGTTTTTGTGAGTGATTTTTCCTGCTTGTTTTTGTGAGTGATTTTTCCTGCTTGTTTTTGTGAGTGATTTTTGCTGATTGTTTGGGAGAGAGTTTTTGTATGAGTATGACGGAGAGAAAGAGGAAGTAAAATTTTACTTTGGGGGAGAAACAAATTCTTGCCCGGGCCATTTCCTCCACGGCCCGGAGAGTGCCAACACCACCCCGGCCAGGAGGCGTGATATCTTGCAGAACATTACTGACGAGGTGAATGCATCGGGGGGGGGGGGGGGGGGAAGACCCGGACACGGTCGGGGATTGAAAAGAAAATCAATGACCTCCGGCGTCTGGTCAGAAAGAAGCTGGCCAAAATGGTAGCCCATGCCAGGGCCAGACCTTCCATAGACAACAGGTGGAGGGCCTGCCCGGCTATGACTCAAGTCATGAAGGCGTGATGCCAGGTAAGGTTTTTTTTCCCTATCAGGTGTGTAGCATGTGTGGGGGAGGGGGTGAAAGGGAATATGTGGCAAGTGTGTGGATCCTCCAACCTGTGAATGTTTTGTGTCATCCACAGATGAGCAGGAGGGTGCTGGGCCATCTGGGCTGACCGCAGCATCCCAGCCTGATGAGGACACCCCGACAAGGCCAGATTTCTCGGAGAAGGTTGAAGAGGAGGAGGTTGAGGAGGAGGAGTTTGAGGAGGAGGAGGATGTCATGTCAGCCAGTGGATTGTTATTTTTGGAGGAGTCTTCCTCTCTGGCTGGCAGCAGCCAGCCCTCCATAAGGGCTAGCCCCTCCCACCCCTCCCCCAACAGGGCTCCTCTCCCAAGGGCCTCCCCTTCTCCCCGGCCACAAGCCTCAGCTGGAGGCAGGAAGTCGTCCCAGAAGACCAGGGGGGTGGCCGAGCTTATGCCCGCCAATCTGAGAAGGGACCAGGCCCTTCAGACCCGCCATCTGGGACAGGTCAGCCAGACCTTGGGGCGGATGGAGGAGAGCCTGTCCTCCATAAAGGATACGCTTGGGGACCTGGACTGCCACTCCCGGGCTCTTACAAACTGCCTAAACGCACTGCAGACTACAACAGCAGACGTTGGGCAGGATGTGAGGGCCCTCACCCAGGCACTCCAGCCCCCCAGTGCCACAGAGCACATATACCGCAATCGGAAGCATTGGCATTCCATCAACGTACAGGTGATAGCCGATGCCAAATACCTCATATGGCACGTCCGTGCCAAAGACCCCGGGTCCAGCCATGACAGCTACATCTACCGTCAAAGCAACATCCCAGAAGATTTTGAGCAGGACATGTATGGGGACAGCTGGCTGGTTGGTGAGTGACATGGGTGGCAGCCATGACTATCCCCTCCCATGATGCACAACAGAAGTGGCACATGCATGACTACCATCCTCCTGTCTTTTCCCTTACAGGTGACTCTGCATATACACTGGGACCCCATCTCATGACTCCTTTCCGGAACCCCCAAACCAGAGGAGAGAGAAGATACAATGAAGCACACATCAAAACCCGTGCAGTGGTGGAGCGCACATTTGGCCTCCTGAAGTCCCGTTTCCGATGCCTGGATAAGTCTGGGGGGGCCCTATTGTATTCCCCCAACTTTGTGGGTCAGATCATTGGTGCATGTTGTATTCTGCACAACTTTGCCATGCGAAAGGGCCTGCACATTGCCCTACGTGATGACCTGACCCCCCAACCACACAGCCCCCCCCCGCCAGAGGAGACCCCGTCAGCTGATGGAAGAGCAGTCAGGAGGGTCCTCGTGTTACGAATCTTTGACCGTTAAACACACACATACAGCATGGCACACAGACAATGCACGCGTGTACACCACTGATGTCCCTAGATCACACACACCACATGCACATCGCATTGGATTAGCCCAAGTCCAGCATGTAGGCCTTGGGAGCAGCAACGCCACGTCAAGGCCCCAATGATGTTGCTGTCCATTCATACACCTTTCACACATCATTCATACAGCCGTGGGGTTAACTTCACCACCACGGCCGAGGGTGACACCCCTTACTGTCAGGAGTGCCACCCTCTCACATTCACACACCATTCACACTGCACCGTGTTCAGTATCCAAAATAAAATAAAAAAAGCTCTTATCCAGAGCATAATAAAAAATAAAAAAAGCTCTTATCCAGAGCATAATAAAAAATAACAAAAAGCTCTTATCCAGAGCATAATAAAAAATAAAAAAAGCTCTTATCCAGAGCATAATAAAAAATAACAAAAAGCTCTTATCCAGAGCATAATAAAAAATAAAAAAAGCTCTTATCCAGAGCATAATAAAAAATAACAAAAAGCTCTTATCCAGAGCATAATAAAAAATAAAAAAAGCTCTTATCCAGAGCATAATAAAAAATAACAAAAAGCTCTTATCCAGAGCATAATAAAAAATAAAAAAAGCTCTTATCCAGAGCATAATAAAAAATAACAAAAAGCTCTTATCCAGAGCATAATAAAAAATAAAAAAAGCTCTTATCCAGAGCATAATAAAAAATAACAAAAAGCTCTTATCCAGAGCATAATAAAAAATAACAAAAAGCTCTTATCCAGAGCATAATAATAAAGAAAAATTAAATTAATGGGCCTGGCGGGGGCTCTGCCTGGTGCCACGGGTCCTGCCCCTCACTTGCCTGGGGGCAGCCACAGATGGGGGGGGGGGCAGCAGGTTGAGGAGGAGCATCCCCACGTCCCTCCCTGGCTGCCTGCATGCCCTCCAGGGCAACCGCTATGCGGGTCTGCACAGCAGTCTGCGCCTCGACAGCAAGGCGCAGGGCATGAACCTCCCCCACAAGTTCCGAGGTGTTTTCCTGCAGCTCCTCCAAGCTGGTCAGCGTTGCTGCGCTGTTAACAGCAACATCCTGGATGGCATCTGTAATATTGTCCGAGGATGCCAGGCTGTCGGCCAGGCGCCTCATCTCCTCCACGACCTCGGCCAGGTGCTGATTTTGCTGGTCCTGCTGTCTGACCAGCTCTTCCGGCAGGACCTTGGATACACCCCTGGTCTTGCACGTCGCCTTGCGGGGAGTGGCAGGGGACCGGGCATAAGGGGAGGATGTTGAGGGGCCGGAGATGAGGGGGGGGGAAAGAGAGGGACTGGAGAGGTTGGAGGGGGACACTGAGGGGTTCGCTACAGGTAGAGGAATAGCCTGGGCTGGTCCGGCCAACCCACCATCCTCCTCCACAACAACATAGAGGGCCTGGTCCTGGACTACCACACCCTCCTCAACCACCTCCTCCGTTGAGGTGTGCCCACTTCCCTCCAAGTCCTGTTCCAGGGGGGCAGCCAGAGGGACTGTATCTTCAGGGGATGGATCCTGATGGGCCCTGGCATCAACAGATGGCCCCGCTCCCCCCTGCACATCTGTGGATGACACAAAAGATGCCCATGTTGGTGGACCCACACACTTGGCACATGTTCCCTTCCACCCCCATACATGTACACAACAGATAGAATCTAAAACACACTTACCTGTCCTCACGGCTGGCTTCTGGGACTCATAGCCCCCAACTCCCTCTACCTGCTCCGCCTGCAGGCAGCGGGCAACCACCTTCTCCTCCTCACTCAGGCGGACAGGGCAGGGTGGGCCCCCTCCAGTGCCCCTGGCATGCCGAGCTATGGCAGCCAGCTTGCCCTTCACATGACGCCGCAGGTCATTCATTTTCTTCTGAATGTCCTGCGGTGTCCGGACCTCATGAGAGAGGGCATTGACCTGGCACGCGACCCTCATTAAAATCTGATCCCTCCGGGACTTGCTGGTCCGGGCACTGTCAGCACCATGGAGCCGCGAGTCATACTTCTCCATGGCCCTGACGACAATGGCCCTCTCCTCTGGGGAGAAATTCTTCTTCCTCCTCTCCTTAACCGCGGTTGTCATCTTGTCCAGCACAAACTTTGGCCGTCACTATCAAAAAAATGGGAGACGTTTGCGCTGCACGGGCGCATGTGTGGGCGCATTATATACCCTGCGCCGGCGCATCGTAGGGAGGCTTTGCGCATGCGCAGAAGGCATCCACGTCACGGCGCGGGTCATCCATGTCACGGCGCGGGTCATCCATGTCACGGCGCATGCTCCGTTCGTCCCGGCCTGCATTTGCATGGGGTCACGCTTCATTATAATGCAACACGCCCACTTTCCTCCTACTTTGGAGTTGCGCCGGATTACGCCCATGATTTTACGCGACGCAGGCGCATCTTGGAGCGCATTTACTTAGGGAATACGGTACTTGCCACTCCGTGTTACGTCGGCGTAGTGCATCTGAGATGCGCAACGCCTGCATAATTAGGCGCGCATCTACGAGAATCTGGCCCCATGTATGTATAAAACCAAAATGTACTTAAAGTGAAGCAATACTTTTTTTTCACTTCTCAATGGATGTACTGCATTGCAATAGTCATTTTCAGGCATAACTGATATTAATAATGCATTGATAACTAAAATAGACACAATATTCAAAGAAAAATTGTAAGCTTATCCCATCTGATTATTGTCGCAAGGCCAGAGCAGCTGAGAGTATTTATTGTAGTAGGAAGGATTAACTACTTCAGACCCGCGCTATAGCCGAATGACGGCTACAGTGTGGACCTGAAAATCCAACTGGACATCAATTAACATCCGCCCCTTAGGGCGTTCCCCAAGCGCGCTCCAGAGCGCGCAGCGGGGAAATTCTGTGTTGGCCGTGTTGGCCACAGATCATGGCGAACGGCCAATCAGAGTGGCCGTTTGCTATGCGATCTGTGCGGCCAATGAGAGATGATCTGTGTCCCTTGTACATAGGGACACAGATCAGTCACCTCCCCCAGTCACACCCCCCTCCACCTACAGTTAGAACACAATGCAGGGAATATATTTAACCCCTTCCTCACCCCCTAGTGTGAACCCCTTCAATGCCAGTCACATTTATACAGTAATTAGTGCAGATCGCCGCTGTGCTGCCCCAATAGGGGCATACAATATGAGATGCATAGCCTCAGTTAATATTAGCATTGTTATATAGATTAGAGTTTATATAGTGTGGTTTGCCTAACTATTTTCTCATAGCTAAATCTATGTGTTATCCTATGCTGCCATCTAGTGGCCCTTTGTTGCAATGTACATGTTTTTTTGTGATTCTTTATGAGTTACGACATATTTCCAGTGTATGTATGCCCCTCCCTTCTTCCTGTGTGCAGTACTTCCTGTGTCATCGCCACAGCTAGCAAGCCACATGTAACAAGGACACACATGTAATCTGCACAGTACGTAGGAAAGGCATCATCTTTTGACCGCACAATACTATCTGCTGTTCCTGTTATCTGCTGTAACCCCTGAAGTTAAAGAATAAACACCTCTTTTGAATGAATCGGTATTGACGAGTTCAGCTATCTGACAAGGATTGTCCGCAGTGAGTATATCTGCTTATACAGGCCAGGCATAGAGGTCTCAGCAAGGGATATATCGCTATCACAACAATCGGAGTCAGAATAGTCAAAAGATGCATAGAATTCTTACAGCCTGCTGGGTATATGTGTGTGCCTAATCTGCAATCAAGCTCAGTGCCAGCCGCCATCTTTTGAAAGCACATGGTCGCACAAGCTTACTGCACTTCATGTGAATGTTGAAAGCTGTTTCTCTAAATTGAACTGTGTTACCCCACCTGTCTAAGCTGCTGTTTGTCTTCTTAAAGAGACAGTACCATTTTTTACAAAACCGTGAGAAATGTCTAGACAGAGCTCTGAAAACTTTTTTATGGCTGAACCAACGCAGATTCATCATGCCTCTGAACCCGCAGACGTACAGGGAGCAGACTCTGTAGATATTGCTAAACAGAGTGTAAGACCCAAGTGTACAATAAAACCAACACAGAAACTCAGAGAAAACTATGAATACACTAGAGATGAGTTCTCCAGCAAGCTGTCAGACCTCTGGAACAGAACTTCACACTGCATGTCAGTTTTGCCACACTTTAATGATCAACCAGCTGAATTAGGAGACTCTATAGATCACCTAACTGCTGCGTATGAACGTTACCAGAGGCTGTCTGCAAAATACACTGCTTACTTGCAAGACTGTAATATAGAGGACTCTTCAGCAGAATTGACCAAGACTGATGCACTGAACCAACAAAGGGATCTCTTAGTGCAAAATGCTCAGTGTAAGGCAGAACTCCGCATTGCTCAACTGCAAGAGACCAGATCTCACAGATCAATATCAACCAAGCACACTGCACGTTCTTCTAGATCCTCTCGCTCCAGAAGTTCAACATTAAGCGACAAGCTAATAGAGGCTCGCGCTGATGCTGAATCCAGAAAAGCGCAAAGCTCCCTTGCTAAGAAAGAAGCAGAGATGGAAGCCCAAAGCAAAGCTCTTCAAGCAGAGATGGCAGCTCGCCAGGCAGAGATGGCAGCTCGCCAGGCAGAGATGGAAGGTCAGAGCAAAACTCGCCAAGCAGAGATGGAATCCCAAATAGAGATTCTGCAAATAGAGAAAGAGGAAGCAGGTGCGCTAGCAAGGCTGAAAGACCTTGAACAAGCAATGGGTCAAAGTACTAATTCAGACTGTCTTATACCAGCAGAACTGGAAGATCCAATTGAACGCACCAGTGAATATGTGCTAAAGCATAATGTTTACAAAGATACAGAGTCATCTCCTGTACCTCCTACTAACAACACTGTTCTGACTCTCAACACAGAGACCTCTCAGCTCCAAATGCCTGAGCCTCCTCAAGTCCACAACACAAGTGCATCTATGTAGCAAACCACATCAACTCCTGCCAACAACAAGGTGACTTCCAGCGACAACCGCAGCTCAAGCCACAGCCAGCAGAAGCCTTAGAGACTACACCAAAGTTAAGCGCTCATGCAACATCATTTTATCCTGGTAAACCTCACCCTTCTTCACCAGAGAACTTTCACACCCAAGGGGTTCCACAAGTTACTTTGGCACCAAAGAGTGAGAGATCAGGCTTGAATGACTTCGCCAGATATATGGCACGCCGTGAGCTCATTAACACTAGCCTCTCAAGGTTTGATGACTGTCCAGAGAGCTACAGGGCCTGGAGATCAACCTTCAAGGCTGCTATTGCTGATCTTAACCTTACTACCAATGAGGAACTTGATTGACTCATAAAGTGGCTGGGGCCAGAATCTGCAAATCGTGTTAAAAGTCTGAGGACAGTACATGTTGACCACCCAGATGCAGGTCTTGTTGCTGCATGGGCAAGACTTGAGCAAGCATATGGTAGCTCAGAAGCCATAGAAAGCGCTCTATTCAAGAGACTGCAAAACTTCCCAAAAATAGGGAACAAAGACTATCGCAAGCTCCAAGATCTAAGTGACCTCCTCATGGAGTTAGAGTTGGCAAAGACAGACCCACGTCTACCTGGACTAAGCTTCCTAGACACTGCTCATGGTGTCAATCCACTGGTGTCTAAACTGCCATATGGCCTGCAAGAGAGAGGCTCAAGGTACAAAAGAGACTATAACGTATCTTTTCCTCCATTCTCATATTTTTGCAGGTTCATCAGTGAACAAGCCTGGATGAGAAATGATCCCAGCTTCAGCTTCAGTGAACCCAACTTGCCTGCTTTATCATCATCATCATCATCACAAAGGTATGATAACACAGCAGCTAAACACAGAGACTTTCATAGAGCAATAACTGTTAAAAGGACAGACATCTCACCACCCGTATCCTCTCATGCATACCAGAGTGATTCGGTTGATAGAGATAAAGATCCTAATCGTCAGTGCCCTATTCACAAGAAGCCTCACCCTCTTAAGAAATGCCGAGAGCTGAGAGCAAAGACTTTACAAGAACGCAGGGAGATTCTCCAGAAACTTGGAGTATGCTACAGGTGCTGTGCTTCTTATAGTCATTTTGCCAAGGACTGTAAAGTTGTCATCAAGTGCACAGAATGCAGTAGCGAAAGACATGTGACAGCTATGCATCCTACTCCATTTACAGACAGCCCACAGCAGCTACCTACCTCCACCCCTCTCTCAAATCATGGCGGGGAGCAACAAAGCCACGCTCTAGCCAAGGAGAATGTTTCTTCTTCATGCACAGAAGTCTGTGGAGAAGGTTTAGATCACAAGTGCTGTGCCAAGATATGCCTTGTTAAGGTATACCCAGAGGATCAACCTGAAAAAGCTGCCAGAATGTATGCCATAATAGATGAACAGAGCAACAGATCCCTGGTCAAGCCTAAATTCTTTGAGATCTTTGGCATTGAGGGTCATGCCACACCTTATACTCTCAGAACCTGTTCTGGTCGTGTAGAGACTTTCTGCAGAAGGGTCGATGGGTTCATGGTGTCTCATATCGAAGGGAAAGAGGGCATACTCCTACCAACATTAGTTGAGTGTGACCAGATACCAGACGAAAGAGAAGAGATTCCTACTCCAGAGGCTGCATATCACCATCCTCACTTAAGGCACCTTGTTGATGAGATTCCCGCAATGGACATGAATGCTGAAATCTTAGTCTTGCTAGGAAGAGACATTCTCAGAGTACATAAGGTACGTGAGCAGTGTGTTGGACCTGAGGATGCCCCTTATGCACAAAGACTTGATCTAGGCTGGGTAATAGTGGGCGATGTATGCTTGGATAGAATGTGTACGTCATCTGAGATCCACTCCTTCAAAACTTACATGTTAGGAAATGGACGTGCATCCCACTTCAAAGAGTGCCCTCACCATTATGAAGTAAACGAGAAGCCTCTTGACATCATCCAAGTACCTGATGTCACTCCTATCCTTTGTGATGACAACCTAGGTACCACAGTGTTTTGTACCACAAGTGACGACAACAAAATAGCCTTGTCAGTTGAAGACAGAGAGTTCATCAAAATAATGGACAAAGAATTCTTCAAGGATGAGTCTAACAGCTGGGTTGCACCATTGCCTCTTCGTGCTGCAAAGGTCAAACTGCCAAACAATCGTGAACAGGCTTTATCCAGATTCAACTCACTTCAACGAACACTAAAGAACAGGCCTGAAATGAAGGACCATTTCATTACCTTTATGAAGAGGATCTTTGACAATAAGCACGCTGAGCCAGCTCCACCTCTTCAAATACACGATGAGTGCTGGTACCTACCTTTCTTCGGAGTGTACCATCTACGTAAGCCAAAACAAATCAGGGTAGTGTTCGACTCCAGTGCCAAGCATCAGGGCGTATCCCTGAACGATATTCTTCTCACTGGTCCTAACCTAACCAACAACCTTGTAGGTGTACTCATGAGGTTAAGAATAGAGCCAGTTGCCATAACTGCTGACATTGAACAAATGTTTCATTGCTTTATTGTACGAGAAGACCATAGGAACTTCCTAAGGTTTCTGTGGCACCGTGACAACAACATGGACAATGAGATGATTGAATACCGCATGAAGGTTCATGTTTTCGGAAATAGCCCCTCACCTGCCGTTGCAACATACGGTTTACGAAGGACTGCTCTTGATGGAGAACAGGAGTATGGTGCAGATGCTCGACATTTCGTCGAGAGAGACTTCTATGTGGACGATGGACTTAAATCTTTACCTACAGCGGAAGAAGCCATAGACCTGCTCCAAAGGACACAAGGTCCTGAATTCTTGCTGCCTGATCCAGAAGAAACCACGGCTGATGTCTTCAGTCTTCTAGAACCCGACAAAGATCCAAAGGTTCGTCCTGAAGTTAAAACCCTTGTCACCAGAAGTGAACAAAGACGTGCCTTGGGCTGTCAACGCTTTGAACGTTTCTCTAAGTGGACAAGGCTGGTACGCACCACCGCAAGGTTAGTTCATATTGCACACTGCTTTCACACGAAGCCCACAGAAGCTCACTGTCAAGGTTGGCACATGTGCCAAAAGCTTCTTTCTGCAAAAGACATTGCTGAAGCTGAACTGATCGTAATACGCAGTGTACAACAGGATGTCTTTGGCTCAGAAATCAGACGTATCCGTGACAAGGGGGACATTCCAAAAAACAGTCCAATTGCTAACCTGAACCCATTCATTGACAATGATGGCATGTTAAGGGTTGGTGGACGCTTAAACAAGGATAAGTTCAGTGAGCAAGAACAGAATCCTCTCATTATACCTGCTCGCCATCACATCACCACTTTGCTCATACGGCACTACCATGAAGGGGTGAAACACCAAGGTAGACACTTCACAGAGGGAGCCATAAGAGTTGCAGGCATTTGGATTATAGGAGCAAAAAGACCAATTACAGCTACACTGCACAGCTGTGTTCAGTGCCGCAAACTAAGAGGGAAACATCAGCAACAGCAAATGTCAGATTTGCCAGCTGACAGGTTAAGTACTGACCCACCCTTTACTCATGTTGGTCTGGATGTCTTCGGACCATGGATGGTAACAGCCTGCAGAACCCGAGGTGGCCAAGCAAATAGCAAGCGATGGGCAGTGCTGTTCACCTGCATGAGTGTACGTGCAGTACACATTGAAGTAATAGAATCTATGGATGCCTCAAGTTTCATCAATGCTCTAAGACGGTTTCTTGCCATCAGAGGACCATTTAAGACACTAAGATCCGACTGTGGAACTAATTTCGTTGGAGCTTGTCGAGAGTTACAGCTCAACTCTAGGCCAATACAAGACCTTTTAGCTGAAAGAGGCTGCACATGGATTTTCAATCCTCCTTATTCTTCCCACATGGGTGGTTCATGGGAGAGAATGATAGGTATCACGCAAAAAATACTGGACTCTATGCTCATGGACTTGAACTCCACAAGACTTACCCATGAGATTCTAACCACCTTCCTGGCAGAAGCATCTGCCATAATCAATTCAAGACCACTTGTTCCAGTGTCTACAGATCCAGAGACCCCAACTATCCTTACTCCAGCCACTCTTCTTACCCATAAGCTTGGTGTAACGGAACTATGTATTCTGCCTGTACATCTATAATAATCATGCAGTGGTATATTATGAGGTGTGAACATCCTCTGTCTGTAAAGATGTAGATTAGAACTGAATCAGCCTGTCTCTGGAAACCTCTCTTTAGTATGCTAATTCACCTCTCTATTCCCAAAGGTTAATTGATCTATTGTGTGTGTGAAAGACCTGTGTTTATCCTTAAGAGATTGTATATTGTATTCCAAATTAGCAGTATCCGGCCAGTTGTATTGAAATAGCATGTCACTTATGTTCAGAAGAACTGTCAGGCTTTGCGGAGCCGAAATGTTTAGCTACGGAGGGGATTATCTGTGATTGAATTGTATTTGAGAAAGGAATGTGGCTTCTTTAGCCTGGTGACAGTGTGTCTAACTTGAGGCCCCCCCTGTGGAGGGAGGGGGCGGAGAGTTCCATTGTTCCTTGATTATTCACAAGTTTGTAACTATATTTAAACCAAGAAATGTACCATTAAAGTTAGTCCACTGGACCCTTCAAACGTAGCCTGTCTCGTTTATGGAAGGGAATGCAATGGGATTTATTCTGTGCCTCTTACAACTGGACCTAACTCTCCCTCTGGATCTCGTGGATGGGCTTATACTGGACTTACTTATATAGCAACTTGCCAGGGAAAAGGACGTCGTCAGCGGCTGATACCCTCTCCCTACATGGGTAGCCGTTACATTGGTTGGCAGCGGTGGGATGGTCCTTTTATCCAAGGAGCAAGTTCTGAATGGAGTCTCAGTATGCCAGGCTGAAAAGAACCACACTAAAAGAGTTATTGGAGAGTCGTGGTAGGAGTGCCAGTAACAGACCACGGAGGGAGCTGATAGGTGACCTGCTGGAGCTGGACCAAATGGATGTATCCATGGAAGGAGCGGAGCCCCTAGCACCTGTCAGTGAGGAAGATGTAATTACGGATATTGTACAGCGGAGATTATCCTTGTATCCAGAAACATCCACGGAACTAATAAACCAGCTGTTCCGGGAAGCAAGAGAAGAGATTCAAACCAAGAGGGGACAAGAACTGGAACTGGTAAGAGCTAGACAGCCCATTACACACGCAGCTCCTACTTCCCCACCCGCTGCTACAGGAAAGAAAATACCGTTCACTGCATTTAAAGCTTTTGTAGAAAGTGAGGAGGAAATAGATGGATATTTGGCGGATTTTGAGAGGCAGTGCTCACTACACCAGGTACCACCAGACCAATGGGTCACTATTTTGTCTGGAAAATGTCGGCAAAGCCAATGAAGCTTTTCGGGCGCTTGCTCCAGAGGATATTTTACAATATCAGCAAGTGAAAAAGGCGCTGTTAACCCGATATGCCGTAACTCCAGAAACCTACCGCCGCCGCTTCCGGGAATCCAAGAAGAAGGCTGTGGACTCCCACATGGAATGGGCCAACCAGTTACAAAGGGTGGCATCCCATTGGGTCCAAGGGTGCAAGGCCAACACCGGAAGAAAGTATTGCAGCTATTCCTAATGGAACATTTCTTCCAAGACCTGGCCGCAGACATACAGGACTGGGTACGAGATCGCCGTCCCGCTAACTTAAACGAGGCGGCGCGGCTAGCAGATGAGTACACGGAAACAAGGAAAGTAAGCCAGGGTACTACACGCCTGGCTCATAAGGTAGAACCGTGTACTCCAACCGACACCCCACGCCCAGAGTTTCGCGCTCCAGTCCCACCAGGACCACCACGTCCTCAGGGGCCTAACAACTACCCCCGGGATTCGTCTAGGGTGACGTGCCATCACTGCAGCAACACGGGACATATTGCTCGTTTTTGTCCTTTGAGAGCTACAAATAACAACTGGAGACGCCCAACACCCAACACAGAGGTCACTCCATCACAGCCCTCTGCGGCCCACTGCCTAGAGACTGAGGTGAGCCCTGAGGAATGTCTGGGAATTTTGTATGAGGCAGACCCAATACAAGCGGCCTCTCCAGATAACTGTCAGCATCACCGTCAGGAGGTACGGGTGAATGGACAAGTAGCACAAGGCCTAAGAGATACCGAGGCTACTATCGCTCTGATTCAAAAGCAACCAGGGCACAAAAAGTCAGACTGTTCATTAAATGTACCCAGGCAGTCACAGTCATGGAGACAGCCAGAAAGGGGGAACCCCCACACATCCATGCCTGCGGCCCACGGCGTTGGGGAGGTAGAACATTGGGGTGTTCTGCATGAGGCAGATCCGATACAAGCAGCTAATCAGGACAACAGGCAGCAACACAGGCAGACTGTCTGGGTCAATGGAAAGGCAGCCAACGGGTTACGCGATACGGGGGCCACGATGACACTGCTACAGAAGAAACTCATCCCAGAGAGCCAGCACACCGGAGACACCGTAGCCGTAAGAGTAGCAGGAGGCACCGTCTTCTGGCTACCCGTTGCCCCGGGTTCATCTGGATTGGGGGGTTGGTTCGGGACATGTGAAAGTGGGGGTGATGAAGGATTTGCCAGCAGATGTCCTACTGGGGAATGATTTGGCCCCCCTTGTTTCTGCGTACGCCCCGATGTGCCCCGCTGAAGCCTACACAGTGACTAACTGTGCCCCAACCTGCGTTGCTGGAACCAACTTGCTTGCTGCTGAGACCCGGGTAAGACTACCTTCCCCGACATGTACTGTAGATCCGGCCCAATATCACAGTCTAAAATGGGAATGTGACAAGTTGGCCAGTGAGAAATCGGAGATGCAACGACACTACGTCATGTATTATGAGATGTCCCGTGGCTTGAACATTGAAATGCACAAACAGGCTGAAATTGTCAGAAGGTTAAATGGGATTTGCGCTCAGGTGGTGCCTTATCTCTCCCAAGAGCATCAGCAACAGGTCCTGGGAGCCATTGAGAGAGCAAAGCAAGTGACTGTTCTAGAACTGAATTCCATTATTCACCTTCACCATCAGCTACCGACCTGGCAGATTTAATGGCAATGCCGATGGACTGTCCAGGCAAACGGAACTTTTACCCTAACAGCAGACCGGACATCCCCAAGTTGACCCGAAAAGGATCAATCCGGGTCTGCCGGAGTGTTCCACAAAAGGGGAGCAGTGTAACGGAACTATGTATTCTGCCTGTACATCTATAATAATCATGCAGTGGTATATTATGAGGTGTGAACATCCTCTGTCTGTAAAGATGTAGATTAGAACTGAATCAGCCTGTCTCTGGAAACCTCTCTTTAGTATGCTAATTCACCTCTCTATTCCCAAAGGTTAATTGATCTATTGTGTGTGTGAAAGACCTGTGTTTATCCTTAAGAGATTGTATATTGTATTCCAAATTAGCAGTATCCGGCCAGTTGTATTGAAATAGCATGTCACTTATGTTCAGAAGAACTGTCAGGCTTTGCGGAGCCGAAATGTTTAGCTACGGAGGGGATTATCTGTGATTGAATTGTATTTGAGAAAGGAATGTGGCTTCTTTAGCCTGGTGACAGTGTGTCTAACTTGAGGCCCCCCCTGTGGAGGGAGGGGGCGGAGAGTTCCATTGTTCCTTGATTATTCACAAGTTTGTAACTATATTTAAACCAAGAAATGTACCATTAAAGTTAGTCCACTGGACCCTTCAAACGTAGCCTGTCTCGTTTATGGAAGGGAATGCAATGGGATTTATTCTGTGCCTCTTACAACTGGACCTAACTCTCCCTCTGGATCTCGTGGATGGGCTTATACTGGACTTACTTATATAGCAACTTGCCAGGGAAAAGGACGTCGTCAGCGGCTGATACTCTTCTTACCCAGAAGCTTGGGTTAGTTCCTGTGCCACCTGGAGACTTTAAATCAGGAAATCTGTGCTACGATCAGTGGAAGCGAGTACAACACCTTGCCAACTGCTTCTGGAATCGTTGGAATATGGAGTATCTTTCTACTCTGCAAGGACGCAGGAAATGGCAGCGCCTGAACCCTAACATCCAAGTTGGAGATCTCGTTCTGCTTAAGGATCAGCAAGCTGAAAGAGTCGAGTGGCCTATGGGACTTATTGTAAAGACCGTTCCTAGTGATGATGGTAAGGTACGTAAGGTGGAGGTGAAAGTTTCAAGACAAGGGACTGTAAAGACTTTCATCAGACCTATCACGGAACTCATTTTGCTCTTGCTGTTTGGAGACTGAACTTACTTGGGTATGCTGTTGGATCCTACCTGCGACTTCGAGAAGGAAGTATCTGGAACTTTAGTTGTCACAACTTGAAGCCTTATATTATAGTTGTTGTTGCATTATATGCATGTTCTTTATTATGTCTTTCAGGTTTTCAAGACATCAAGCAAATTGCGCTGTTGTTTATTTGCATAACTACCGTTGTATTATGTAAATAGTGGCATTACCATGCCAGACGGGGAGTGTGCTGCCCCAATAGGGGCATAGAATATGAGATGCATAGCCTCGGTTAATATTAGCATTGTTATATAGAGTAGAGTTTATATAGTGTGGTTTGCCTAACTATTTTCTCATATCTAAATCTATGTGTTATCCTATGCTGCCATCTAGTGGCCTTTTGTTGCAATGTACATGTTTTTCTGTGATTCTTTATGAGTTACGACATATTTCCAGTGTATGTATGCCCCTCCCTTCTTCCTGTGTGCAGTACTTCCTGTGTCATCGCCACAGCTAGCAAGGCACATGTAACAAGGACACACATGTAATCTGCACAGTACGTAGGAAAGGCATCATCTTTTGACCACACAATACTATCACCGTTCATCTGCTGTTCCTGTTATCTGCTGTAACCCCTGAAGTTAAAGAATAAACACCTCTTTTGAATGAATCGGTATTGACGAGTTCAGCTATCTGACAAGGATTGTCCGCAGTGAGTATATCTGCTTATACAGGCCAGGCATAGAGGTCTCAGCAAGAGATATATCGATATCACAACAATCGGAGTCAGAATAGCCGCCATTTCTAGTAAAAAAATAATAATAAAAAATAATAATTCTGTCCTCTATTTTGTAGATGCTATAACTTTTGCGCAAACCAGTCGCTTATTGCGATTTTTTTCCAAAAATATGTATAAGAATACATATCGGCCTAAACTGAGACTTTTTTAAAAGAAAAATTGGGATATTTATTATAGCAACAAGTAAAAAATATTGTATTTTTTTTTTAAATTGTCGCTCTTTTTTGTTTATACCACAAAAAATAAAAACCGCACAGGCGATCAAAGGACGTCAATTTTGTTTGGGAGCCACGTCACACGACCGCGCAATTGTCAGTTAAAGCGACGCAGTGCCGGAAGCTGAAATTTCACCTGGGCCGGAGGGGGGTATATGTGCCCAGTAAGCAAGTAGTTAAGGTACAGGCATCTTCTGTTTCACTAGTCAAATTTTGAAAAGCGAGACACCTTCTTGCTGGCTAATTGGGTGTGCTACAAGTAGAAATCAGAGTAGGAACATGACTTGATGGTGATGTCAGAGTCAGGGCTGGTGCAAGGATTTTTGACACCCTAGGCGAAGCCTCATTTTGATGCCCCCCCCCCCATTCGCTCCCCCCCCATACCCCCCTGCACATCTGCCCCCCCCCCCACACCAGCTCCCACTCTGTACCCCCCTCACACATCTGTCCCACACACCAGTTCCCACTGTACCCCCTGCACATCACCGCCCCCCCACCAGTTCCCACTCTGCCCCCCCCCACACACACACAAACCAGTTCCCCCTCTGTACATATTTTTAATTTGTGAGTGGGTGCAGGCTGCAGCACTGAGCAGTCCTGCAACAAATACAGCCACACTTGCGTCCATCAAATACAGCCACAACCGCGTCCATCAAATACAGCCACAACCGCGTCCATCAAATACAGCCACAACCGCGTCCATCAAATACAGCCACAACCGCGTCCAATCAATCACATCAGTGCCAATCAATGCAAATCAAGCTCTGGGGGGGGGGGGCAGATATTTTAATATACACACATACACACATACATTTAAAAAATAATTATTGTCATCACATACACAAAAGATTTACTTTACTCACCACACCAACTTGAACGGTGAACCCTGTGGTGGCTGCCTGCCCTCGCTCACACCACCTCTGCTGTTGTACAGTGGCACTGGCACGGTGCCTCCCTCTTCAATGCTCCACTGTCCACCTGTCCCCCCAAGCCCGGGAGCTGCCAGTACTACTAATCCCATGATGCACCGCGCGGCATCAGGCTCCACACACTGTGACTGACAGGACTCAGGAGAGGGGGGGTGGCGGGGGGCACTGTGCTGCGGACGGTACACATCCTCCTGTCACACACAGACAGTCAGTCATTGTGGACAGAGAGAGAGTTGAGAAGGGAGGGGCTGCTGCTGCCTCATGTGAGTTGGCTGTTTCTGCTAAAAAGGAGGATCAATGCTGGACAGTGGACACGGACGGTTGGTGACAGAGGAGATGTCTGTATCTATCACACAGACTGACATCACATGAAACAGCGGAGGGGGGAAGGGAATCGGATCTGCAGCCGGGACGGGACCTAATTGACACACGCTGATGTGACTCAGAGCGGAGAACTCGAGCCGCGCGCGGGGGGTCTGCCTAGCGGGCGGCGCTGCTTGACATGTCAGGGCTGAGGGCGCTGCCAGCATTTTGTGGAGGACAGTGCTGGAAACGGGAGTAATGGCGGCAGTGCGCTCTAGGCGGTCGCCTAATCCACCTAGTGGTAGCGCCGGCCCTGGTCAGAGTTGGAAATGGACTGTCAGGCATGCAGGTATTTTCTGTTTTACAAATCAAGTCTTCAAAGATGAGGCACTTTCTTGCTGGAGAATTGGGTGTACTACAAGTAGCAATAAGAGTAGGAGCGGGACGTGGTGGTGATGTCAGAGGTGGAAATGAACTGTCAGTTAATGATGATATAGGATCTAAATGCCCCCCCTGCCCCAAAGCAC
This sequence comes from Rana kukunoris, assembly GCA_029574335.1. Classification (NCBI taxonomy): domain Eukaryota; kingdom Metazoa; phylum Chordata; class Amphibia; order Anura; family Ranidae; genus Rana; species Rana kukunoris. The sequence continues at coordinate 32,136 of JAJQKJ010002951.1, forward strand.
CCACCCCCCCATGTTGAGGGCATGTGGTCTGGTACGGTTCAGGAGGGGGGCGCTCGCTCGTCCCCACCCCCTTTCCTGACCGGCTGGGCTGCGTGCTCGGATAAGGGTCTGGTATGGATTTTGGATAGAAGAAGATCCTGGACTGCCACACTCTTTAAAACGACGTCTTTATTGTACAAATAAAATCCCAAAAACAACCAAAGCGATGCAGTCAAAATGAAGTGAACAACAGGAAAAAGGTGGCTGACATGTTTCTCATCATGTGATGCTTACTCATAGCTAGTGAACAATAACAAAAACTGTGTTTAACCACTACACTACCGGCTGGGGTCAATTGACGGCGGGACGGTAGTCCTATTGTTCTGACAGGACGTCATATGGTGTCCTCGTCTTTCACAGCCAGTAGGGGGCGCGCGCACCCCCGCCGTGTTACTGAGAACACAATGCGCGTGCCTGGCGGTCGCGAAGGCCGCTGGGCACCCGCGATTGCCCAGTAACTGAGCAGGGACGTGGAGCTCTGTGTGTAAACACAGAGCTCCACATCCTGTCATGGAGAGGAGACCGATGCTGTGTTCCTTGTACATAGGGACACAGATCGGTCACCTCCCCCAGTCAGTCCCCCTCCACACACATTAATAATCACTCCCAGGTTACAAATTTAACCCCTTCCTCGCCCCCTAGAGTTAACCCCTTCACTGCCAGTCACATTTATACAGTAATTAGTGCATATTTATAGCACTGTTCGCTGTATAAATGTGAATGGTCCCAAAAATGTGTCAAAAGTGTCCGATGCGTCCACCATAATGCCGCAGTCCCAATAAAAATCGCAGATCGCCGCCATTTCTAGTAAAAAAAATAAAAACTATAATTATGTCCCCTATTTTGTGGACGCTATAACTTTTGTGCAAACCAGTCACTATACGCTAGTTGCGATTTTTTTTACCAAAAATAGGTAGAAGAATACGTATCGGCCTAAACTGAGAAAAAAATAAGTTTTTGTTTTAAAAAAATTGATTTTTATTATAGCAAAAAGTTAAAAAAAATTGTGTTTTTTTTAAATTGTCGCTCTTCTTTTGGTTACAGCACGAAAAAATAAAAACAGCAGAGGTGATCAAATACCACTAAAAGAAAGCTCTATTTGTGGGGAAAAAAAACACGCCAATTTTGTCACGTCGCATGACCGTGCAATTGTCAGGTAAAGCGATGCAGTGCCGGAAGCTGAAATGTCGCCTGGGCAGGAAGGGGGTATATGTGCCCAGTAAGCAAGTGGTTAAAAAGAGGAGGGGAAAAAGGTGAATGGGGTGTTTCACCAATTAGTTAGTCAATAGAACACTTTGATGAACCCTGATGTGTCACACATGGAATACTACAATGTATGGGATTAAATGAAAACCGTTTTTTCGGTGTAGGGGTTTCCCCTTAAAATCTATACCAGACCGAAGGGTCTGGTATTCTCTTAGAGGGGGAACCCATGACGTTTTTTATTTGGCGTGGAGTTCCCCCTCAAGATTCATACCAGATACAGTGCCTGGTATTGTCGGAGATCAAAGTTGGATGCCTGTTTATTGAAGTCGGACGCATGTCTGACTTCAAGTTGCAGGGCAAAGTCGGATCCAAAGTAGTACGACTGTCATGTCGTACCAGTGTGAACCCAGCCTGAATAGCCATTCAAACCCCTTTGTGTGAACTTGTGTGCATGTTATCAGTCTAAAATCACCAGAGTATGTAAACTTTTGATCGGGGTCATTTGGGTAGTTTTTGTTGCCATTATGATTTAAAAAGAGTAAACACAGTTGATTGATAATAAATGTCTTCAGCCAAACACTAACCATGAGTGAAAGAAATGTTTTTGTGTTATTCATATTCTCTGAAAAATTGCCAAGAAATCATACATTTTGTCAGGGTATGTAAACTTATGAGCACAACTGTACACACAGAATAGGAGGCACAGCTCTAGGGTACTTTCAGTGCACAGATGATCCGCCATCCCTGGAGGGGCAGCAGGGCCTGGAATTCATAGCAAGGTCAATGACGCATTGTTGCACCCACTTAAATGATTAGGAAAAGTGGCGGGGCAGATGTTATCTCTTCCCCAAGAAAGCTGATAGTTGGCTTATCCCTCCTCTTATGTTAGGGTCAGAACCGACCCGTTTTCAGGTTTTGAATGTCTATAAGTATCACATAAATGTGTTTATTGCATCAAGATATTTTTACTTTGTCAGGAACCTCTATTTAAACAATGTAATAGAAAAATAATCCTTTTCACTAAATTATAAAATACTGTGGTGAAAATTAAGACGTTTATGGTGTTAGGGTCAATTCTTTTTTTTTTTTTTTTTTTAATCAGAAAAGTTTTTATTGCTCACAAAACATACAGGGAGAATAGATTACAGTGCGACATGACATGCGTGGCAAGTATATTACTATACACAGAAGCTTCTCCATCAACATTTAAACATTTGGTGGCTGCACCCGTTAGCAACTTAGCATGCCCCTAAATCCTTCCCCCCCAATACTATGCAGGTCTAAGTACCACCCAACAACCTCGTCTGTACCAATTCCATAGGGCTCAAGCCTGGGGTGGCAAGCCACGCATCCCATAACTTATCAAATTTGCCTGCAGTACCCCTATGCTGATATATGTACTTTTCCATGATAAGCGCCTTGCCCATGTGTTGTATCCAGAATTTAAGTGTGGGGGGTGTCTCCATTTTCCACTTCAGGAGAATGGCCCTCCTGGCCTGGAATAGAGCTCTGTTAAAAGCTAGTCGTGTCAACTCCTCTGTCACCACTTCCTCCAGTACACCAAGCAGGCAATGGACCGGCTCTAGGGGAACGGAAGTCTGGAACACCAGATTGAGCGTGTCCAGAACTCCCTTCCAGAACCTATGAAGCCTGGGACAGCGCCATAGCAGGTGAATCAAATCCTCAGACATCACCCTGCACCTGTTACACATCTGGTCTGGGACCCTACCCATTTTGAAAAGTTTTACCGGGGTATAGTGGACCCTCAGAAGGATGTACAACTGTGATACCTTCTGTGCCACATTTAACGAGCAGCTGTTGACTGCCTGCATCGCCTCCTCCCACATTTCTCCTGACAATGGTCCAACATCAGCCTCCCAATGAACCGCCACTCTCATGGGGTGCGCCTCTAAAAAGGAGCCAAGCAACATGTTGTAACATTGAGAAATGATGCCTTTAGTCTCAGAGGCGGCCCGCAAGATGCGGAAAACCGGAGTGGGTGAATGAACCCACTCCACCGCATCCCCATGGGCCCTAATTGCATGTTGCAGCTGCAAGTAATTAAAAAAACATAGATTGAGGAAGCCCATATTTGGACCTTAGGGTGTGAAATGGAAGCAGCGTACCGCCATGGAAGATCTATTTGAGAAAAGTTATGCCCAAACGTTGCCATCTGGGGCCCTGATCTATTTTGGCCAGTTCAATATATGAATTATTTTCCCATATCGGGCTGAATTCAGTGAACCCCGTGACTCCCTGGAGCTGCCTAGTCTTATTCCACACCTTTTGGATGAGTGCGAAAGTGGGCATTTTCTTGTTGGCTTTCTGAAACCGCTGGGCCTCAAGTCCCTCAGGTATCGACGTAGCCCCCGAGCCAAGCAGCAGGAGCCTGGCCGAGGAGCCGGTCGGGGACATGGCGCCGATCAGGTGCTGCAGCTGTGCCGCCAGGTAATAAATCCATGGGTTGGGAAGGGCCAATCCCCCTCCCTCCTTAGGGCGCTGCAATTGTTCCAACTTAATCCTTGGGGCTTTAATGTGCCAAAGTAACTGCCTAAAAGAGAGTTGACCACTCGAAAGGTTTTTAGGGTAATGACTACCGGGGAATTATGGAGTAAGTATAGCAGCTGTGGCATCAAGATCATTTTAATGAGGTTGGTCTTACCTGCCAGGGACATTCTAAGTCTGTTCCATATGTGGATCTTGTCTCTGAACCGAGTCAGTAGGGGAAATACGTTTAAACGACAGTAATCAGTTACCTTGGGGGAGACGTGTACCCCCAAGTATTTAAAGGAAGATACTACAGGGACAGGACATGTATGGCCACCAGCGGTCGGGGGAGTCCCGTCCAGAAACATCAAAGCAGACTTAGTCCAATTTATGGTGAGGCCTGAAAAATGACCAAACCCCGCCACAAGGGACATCACCTGACCCAGGGACTCTGCCGCATCCTCCAAAAATAGAAGCATGTCGTCGGCGTAAAGCATGATTTTCTCATGCATGTCGCCATAGCGGAAGCCCCTAACAGCAGGGCAGTTCCGCACCAGGGCCGCCAGAGGCTCGATTGCCAGTGCAAAGAGCAGGGGGGACAGGGGACATCCCTGCCTGGTCCCCCTGCCCAGAGCAAAGGCCTGAGACATCCTGTCCGACAACCGCACGGCCACCTGAGGCGCACCGTATAGCAGTCTCACCCATCTAAGGAAGTTGGGGCCGAAGCCAAACTTGTCCAGCACAGCCCACAGATACCGCCAGCCAACACTGTTGAAAGCTTTATTAGCATCAAGTGACAACAGTGCTCTGCGGCCGACGGAATCCGAGGGGGTCTGCATGTTGAGGTAGAGTTAGGGTCAATTCTGACCCAGTTATAATATAGGATTATAGGACACTAATAAATGCCAAAACTGAAATCAAACACTCTCTGCTTAGTAACACTGACAGCCAATCACCTCTCAACCCTGTGAGCTGTAGTTAGGGAGGGGCCTATCTCTTTGCCTGCTTGTCTGCTTCTCTAAATAAAGTAAAGAAACATAAGACCAATACATTTCAGAGTTGCTGACTTTATTTTACCATTTTTTAAATTTGAAAATGAGAGGTATGCTATCAAAAGAAAGGTCTAAGGGGTCACACCAAAAATATTAAAACCAATCTTTTCAAGGATAAAGAAGCCTAGCAAGGTAACCAAGAGGTAAGAAACAAATTGGATGATAAATAATTGTTCAGAGGGGATTTTATGGCTGATTTAAGACACGGGGTAAAAACCGACCTGTTAACATAATGGATAGTAACAGAAAGCTAACATAAGAGGAGGGTTAAGAAGTGTGAACACACACTATAGAAGTACACACACCATAGCAGCCAGGAGTGCATGTAAATGCTTGCACATTTAATTGTAAATGTTTAACTGTTTCTTTCGACTACTTTCCAAGCTGAATGACATTGTTTATGAACCAACTTCAGCTGCAGCCTCTGTCTAGTCCTGTCCTCAACAAATTGTGGTGTAGTGACAGAGCTTGATCTTTGAGAAAACACTTCCCATGCTGGGCACCCAAAGCAGGAGCCGCTTCTGTAGCCTTGTCAGTTCGGAGTAAGGGAGGCTTCTTCTCCAAGGTACCAGTGACATGACCCAACTGAGGGAGGGCTTCTCCTTACTCTAAATTTCCCCAGTCTTGTGAGTATGTTTTATGAATAGGGAAGCACTGGACTGAGTCGGAAGAGCTGTACTGTGGCAGAGGGGGGTGGTTCTGTGCTGTAAAAGGGAATCTGTGCTGGGGGAATCTATACTTGAAGTAGGGTTGTACTGATACCAGTATCGGTATCGGGACCGATACTGAGTATTTGCAGGAGTACTTGTACTCCCGCAAATACCCCCGATGCCTAAATAGAATACTCCCCCCCCGCCGCCACCGCATCCAACCCTCCGCATCGAAAGCTACGGCCGCATGGATTAAACAGCGTGCGGGAACATCACAGCTTTCATTTGAATAGCTGTAGTGTTCCCGCTGCGTATAGACACTCCCCCTTGCTCGGGCAAGGGGGAGTGTCTATACGCGCGGGCAAAACAGCTATTTAAATGAATGCTGTGATGTTCTCTGTGCGGCGGCTTGGTATGGGGGACATGGCTGGAGGGACATGTCTGGAGGGACATGTCTGGAGGGACATGGCTAGAGGGGCATGGCTAGAGGGGCATGGCTGGAGGGACATGGCTGGAGGGGCATGGCTGGAGGGACATGGCTGGAGGGGCATGGCTGGAGGGACATGGCTGGAGGGACATGGCTGGAGGGGCATGGCTGGAGGGACATGGCTGCGGGGACATGGCTGCATATGTGGGGGACATGGCTGCATATGTGGGGGACATGGCTGGAGGGACATGGCTAGAGGGACATGGCTGGAGGGACGTGGCTGGAGGGACATGGCTGGAGGGACGTGGCTGGAGGGACATGGCTGGAGGGACATGGCTGGAGGGACATGGCTGGAGGGACATGGCTAGAGGGACATGGCTGGAGGGACATGGCTGCATATGTGGGAGACATGGCTGGGGGAACATGGCTGCATATGTAGGAGACATGGCTGCATTTGTGGGGGACATGGTTGCATATGTGGGGGACATGGCTGCATATGTGGGGGACATGGCTGCATTTGGGGACACATTTAAGTATCGGTATTCGGTATCAGCGACTACTTGAAAAAAAAGTATCGGTACTTGCACTCGGTCCTAAAAAAGTGGTATCGGGACAACCCTAGCTTGAAGGGAGGTCATTTTTGTTGTTGTACGCAGTCTCCCCAGACCCTGCGCTCTATGTATTATGTACGAATGTACATTGTACCGCTGTATGTTATGCACTCCTCACTCATGCTCTCTGTGACTTCCACAGTCCTGACCCCTATGCTCTGTACGTTATGTACGTTATTTACTCCTGACCCCTGTACTCCGTATGCTACACACTCCTAACCACTGCTCTCTGTCTTCCGAACTCCTGACCCCTGCATGCTGTGTGTTTCACTCCCGAACCCTGCACTGCTGTCTATGCATTATGCACTTTGTCTTAAGCACTTCTGACCCCTACACTATACACTATATGTGACATGCTTACATTTTAAGCCCCTCCTACTGTAAGCAACGTTTTGCCACATAAAGAATTTACTATCCCCACCACCTATTTTTTTACCTCTGAGTTCCCAAGGCTGAGGTGCCCCCCCAAAAGAAAGTATCTACGGCCATGTGCCATACTTTGCTTTTCACTCCCCTCTTCAGACAATACCACATCCCCATTCCTTCCTAATGAGTGTAGATATACAGTACCCCTGCATATGTTAATATAGTAGCTGCTTTCTTCATCCTTCTTTTCCATGTTCTCTTGTCAGGGAATGCAGAGGATGTGTGTGCATTGGGCTATAGGCTGCATGAGATCTGAAAACCTGGAAATGTGTGTACACAAGAGTGATGCTGCAGATTTCACAGAGCTGCTGATCCTTTTTTTTCTGTTATCTGGCGCCATCTGCTGGTGTTACAGGCATTGCCAATTTGTCACAGGTACAGTAAATACACTCATAACAGTGACACATTGTTTTCAAGGGTGGCTTGGAGATGTAGTACAGTAGTAGTTACATGATGCAGTTGAAATCATTGTAAACCACACCTGCTTGTTGATTTTATAGAGTTTTTTTTGTTATTTTGTAGAATTTATTGCGCCGATAGTGAGAGTATGAAAAGTAAAAAAGATCTGTAAATAATCTTTCTTGCCAAATATACAGTAAAACCTTGGTTTGAGAGGGTTTTGCAAGACAAGCAGAATTTTGTAATACAAACGATGTCTTGATTTAAGAGTAGCATCATGTCACAACTAAGTATAAAATAGAAGAGAGGCGCCTCTAAGTGTAGCAATATGGTTACATTTAACCACTTAAGGACCGCCTACTGCACATTTACGTCGGCAGAATGGCACGGCTGGGCACATCAACGTATATATACGTTGATTTTAGTACCCAGCCGTGGGTCGCGGGTGCGCGCCCGCGACCCGGTCCGAAGCTCCAGGACCGGGACCGCGGGATTCGCGTACCCGATCGCCGCTGCAGTGCGGCGATCCGTCCCTGGAGCGGAAGAACAGGGAGAGCCGTGTGTAAACACGGCTTCCCTGTGCTTCTCTGTGGCCGCAGCATCGATCGCGTCATCCCTGTAATAGGGGGACGCGATCGATGAAGTCACACCTACAGCCACACCCCCCTACAGTTGTAAACACAACACATAGGTCACACATCCCCTACAGCGCCACCTGTGGTTAACTCCCAAACTGCAACTGTCATTTTCACAGTAAACAATGCAATTTAAATGCATTTTTTGCTGTGAAAATGACAATTGTCCCAAAAATGTGTCAAAATTGTCCGAAGTGTCCGCCATATTATCGCAGTCACGAAAAAAATCGCTGATCGCCGCTATTAGTTGTAAAAAAAAAATAATTCATAAAAATGCAATTAAACTATCCCTTATTTTGTAAACGCTATAAATTTTGCGAAAACCAACCGATAAACGCTTGCGATTTTTTTTACCAAAAATACGTAGAAGAATACGTATCGGCCTAAACTGAGGAAAAAAAATGTTTTTTTATATATTTTTGGGGGATATTTATTATAGCAACAAGTAAAAAATATTGAATTTTTTTTAAAATTGTCGCTCTATTTTTGTTTATAGCGCAAAAAATAAAAACCGCAGAGGTGATCAAATACCACCAAAAGAAAGCTCTATTTGTGGGGAAAAAAAGGCGCCAATTTTGTTTGGGAGCCACGTCGCACGACCGCGCAATTGTCAGTTAAAACGACGCAGAGCCGAATCGCAAAAAGGGGCAAGGTCCTTTACCTGCATTTTGGTCCGGGTCTTAAGTGGTTAATGAAGGTACAACATTTAGCAACTCACATGGTTGATAATTAAAAGAAGCACATCTAAGTATGCAGGCATCCAGGATAAAGCTGTCCACGTAGACCATCCTCCTCACCATCATCAAAGTACTCTCTTCCACTCTGCACTCTATGAGGGGTTTAAGCCTCGCTTTCAGATCGCTCTATTGCAGGGTAGTCTTCCCGGTCACAATTGCAGACTGACAGCGGTGAGAGCCGGCGGTGCGGGGGATGATCTATGTGGACAGAATTTCCCTGGATGCCTGCATACTTAGATGTGCCTCTTTTAATCATCAACCATGTGAGTTGCTTAATCATGTTGTATCTGCATTAAATATAACCATATTGCTACACTTAGGCCCTGTACACACGATCAGACATGTCTGATGAGACTTGTCTGACGGACCGTTTTCATCAGACAACTCTGAACTTGTCTGATGGTCTGATGTGCGTACACACCATCGGACCAAAATCCGATCAGACCAGAACGCGGTGACGTAGAACACGACGTGCTGAAAAAACGAAGTTCAATGCTTCCAAGCATGCGTCGACTTGATTCTGAGCATGCGCGGGTTTTTGGTCCGATGCTTTTGTGTACTAACCATCGAACCTGTCCGACGGACATGTTCCATCAGACAGGTTTTAAAGCATGTTTTAAAACTTTGGTCCAATGGAAAACGGTCCGATAGGCCGTAAACACCATCGAACTGGTCCGATGAAACCGGTCTGCAGACCAGTTTCAACGGTAATGTCCGATCGTGTGTACGCGGCCTTAGAGGCGCCTCTTTTCTCCTGTATATTCTCTAGCTCCTGATGGATTTTGCTTCTAATATCCACGTGGAGGCTGCCATTTGTGGATGGACATTTTATAGTTACACAACCTGGTCACATTGCTATAATCTTATAAACTGAAGGACCTATGAATAAATGGTTGTGGAACAAATCATTTGAGTTTACATTATATTTCTTATGAGTTTGGAATATTCGGTAGTATAAAAAAGAAGATAGGCGCCTCTGCAAGTGTAGCAATAAATGGTAAGTACAATTTAATACATAAAACCATAATTAATGAAGGTACAACATATAGCAACTTATTGATACACTTAGAGGTGCCTCTCTTCTTTTATACCCTGTAAAAAAAATGCTTTGATATAAAAGTGCTTTGGATTACAAGCATGTTTCTGGAACGCATTATGCTCGCAATCCAAGGTTTTACTGTATACAGTATTTGCTATCAAATTTGGCAAAGAAGGAGTAAATTATATTTAGTCTTTAAATGAAGGAAGTCTAAGCTCAGTTTCACTAAAACACGGTTAACCCCGTTAACTGTCAAATGGAAGCTACTGTTGTTTTTAACCCCTTCCAATATGGTTACATTTAATGAAGGTACAACATATAGTTATTGCTACACTTAGAGGTGCCCTTCTTTTATACCCTGCCCAAGCATGTTTCTGGAACGCATTATGCTCGCAATCCAAGGTTTTACTGTATACAGTATTTGCTAGGCAAAGCTTTAAATGAAGGAAGTCTAAGCTCAGTTTCACTTTAACCCCGTTAACTGTCACTAATTCCATACAGGGCGTTTTCACAGTTTTTAGTTTTCAGCGCTGTTGCACTTTTAATGACAATTGCGCGGTCATGCAACACTGTACCCAAATGAAATCTTTATGTTTTTTCCCCCCCCACAAATAGAGCTTTCGTTTGGTGTTATTTGATCATCTCTGCGGTTTTAATTTTTTGCGCTATAAACAAAAGAAGAGCGACAATTTTGAAAAAAACACAATATTTTTTACTTTTTGATTTAATAAATATTAAAATGTAAAAAAAATCAGTTTAGATCTATACGTATTCCTCTGCATATTTTTAGTAAAAAAATCGCAATAAGCGTATATTGATTGGTTTGCGCAAAAGCTATAGCGTCTACAAAATAGGGGATAGATTTATGGCATTTTTATTTAATTTTTTACTAGTAATGGCAGCGATCTGCGATTTTTTATTGTGACAGTGACATTGCGGCGGACATATCGGACACTTTTGACAAGTTTTTGGAACCATTTACATTTATACAGCGATTAGTGCTATAAAACTGCACTGATTACTGTGTAAATGTGACTGGCAGGGAAGGGGTTAACACTAGGGGGCACTGAAGGAGTTAATATGTTCCCTAATGTGTGATTCTAACTGTAGGGGGAGGGGACTAACAAGGGGAGGAGACCGATGTGTGTTCCTCTGTACTGGGAAGACACATCGGTCTCCTCACTGCTTACTGTTTACACACACAGATCCACACTCCTGCCGTGATATCGGGCAATCGCGGGTGCCCCGGTGGACATCGTGTAAGCCTGGCACGCGCGTTGGGTTACGAGCATTGCCGCGCGCGCCCCCTAGAGGGCTGGGAATTAAGAATGTCATATGACGTCCACCCAGAGAGAAGGAGGGTTCCTGCCGGCTTCATTTTATTATGGCCCGGTATGGAAGGGTTAAAAAACAAAATAACAAATATGGGCATAGCCATACAATCCACCTCTTTTTTTTGCATTTTCCTCAATAGTATGTTCTTATCTTGGCTGCATCATTTGGTTTGCCTGCTTCACCTCTTGATGTTTGTGACTTAAAGGGTTACTAAAGGAAAAAAAATGTTTTCTTTAAAATAACAAACATGTTATACTTACCTCCACTGTGCAGTTGGTTTTGCACAGAGTGGCCCCGATCCACGTCTTTTGGGGTCCCTCGGCTGCTGTTTTTGGTCCTCCCCGCACGAACTACACACGTTCATGTGAGAGAGCTTGCATGGTGATGAGTCCTTGCGGGCACACCCTGATACAGCGAGTGCTCATAGCCGCTCACTGTATCACTTGGCCCGCCGCATCACTAGATGTGATTGACAGCAGCGCCAGCCAATACTCATCTGGCTCCTATCCCTGATGAAGTCATGTGACCAGTGACGCAACACATCGGGTGGAGCCTTGTGACGTCAGTTCCGGTGGTGTTTTTACGGAAGTGCGGTGAGGAGGCAAGTGTGTCACTACTCCCATTGCTTTTTACTGCATTTTTTACCCTCACTTGATGTAAGCAGCTTCTTTTACTAAATAAATTTCCTTTTCATTTGGCAATATTGCACTATGGCTGTTCTTTGTTTCCTTTGAGCACCATTTATACAAGAAGTGTCATTCCTAGGAGCGAGGTGTTTCCTCTATATATGGAATTACCCAAGATGTTTCAACGCCAGGTATTTATACCCTTTCTAACCAATGGGTTTGCTTTTGTGAGAGGTGAGTGTAACGGTCAGGGGTTAACGCGTACGATATTCCATTCCACCAACCCAAGACAGCTTATCCATCACTCCGACAATCCAGCAGACACGACTCATTGGAGACACAAGCCCTGTTCTCTGGGTCAAAAAAATGAATGCTTTAATGGTAACTCAGCTTGTTATATAGAGTTAGAAACCAAATCCGGACAATGACTCAACTCCACCCACAACATGACACAAGGAACTTCAATACACATTCCGTTACCAGACGTTAATTACCAGACATTCTGACTCCGCGATAGGCCACTCTCCTTTGAGGGTGCCAAGACACATTCCATATTATCATCACTTGAACTTTCACACAATACAGCGTCATTAGCATCACACAATGAGAGGTCCTTCAGAAGCCAGACTTAATTAGCACAATAGACAATAGAATGCAATCACAGCAAGCTTTTATCACTACAGCCAGGTAGCTGGAGGTGATTAACATCAATTGACATCTTTCAATTAACCTGTTGAGTTCAGAATTAACCACCTGTAATATTTCAAGATATCCTGCAATACATGAATTATCATTAATGTCCCATCTCATGTAATCCGAGATATAAGTTCTCAGTCATCCTATGCCCCTAATGGACATTGGATGACCCTAGACCCAAGAGTCATTGGTGAAGCTGGCACAGGAGTACCCCACATTCTTTAAAAGTCTCTGGGTATCACGGGCCATACCGTTACAGTGAGCCATCAGTGCATCTGTGTCCAATGTAGTTAATTTGTCAATAGGAAAAAACATCCATCATGGCCAAAAAACTGCCTAGCAACCGAAAGGTGATAGGTTGCACACAATAAAATAAAAACTGTAGCCAATGTCATCAGTATGTTTTGCAACAATAAGGTTGCAAAAGTCTTGAGAGAGCTCTTTGCTTTTACTTATCATAAGTTTGTTGTGTGACACCTTGGTAATGAGACACTTTTTACAGGCCTTTATCAGTTGAGACTGAACCAGCTGATATTAGTTTGCACTGACAAGGGTCAGGATTGCTTTCAGCTAGTGTCTTGGCTTTCCATGCCTTTTTGCACCTCCCTTTCTTCAGGTGTTCAATACCTTTCCCCTGTGTCATTCCATTTTATTACACATAACTTAATATCTAAACTTATTTGTTTTGGTTTCTTTGTATTTGTGGTGAACATTTCATGTCAATAGCACCTTTAGAAATATAACTAGAAAACTGGTGACGTGTTTAATACCTATTTTACCCGCTGTAAAAAGTGTGTGTGTATACACACACACAAAAATGTAGGGAACGGGGAAACATAAAAGCACTCACATGTAGCCGACATCCGAAATAATTGAATCAAAAATAGAAAAATACTACATAGGGTAGTAGAGAGGCGGACTTTTTCAGGCAATCACAAGGACATAAAAGTTAAGAAAAAATATTTAATTATATATCATAAAATCCAAAAACAAAGAATAAAATATACAAAAACAGGGTATACAGAGTATATATAAGCAATATTAGCTTGCATCTCGCCTATGCGTTTCGCCTAGCGGCTTCTTCAGGGCGAGTTTGAGAGAGGGCTGGTAGTATATAATTGCTAATTTCATACATCTGCAAAAAGAAGAAATACATAAACAAAACAGTTTTTAAAAAAAGTTTTTTTTTAAAAACACTGAGAGTCAATGAGCAACAAGGGATCCCCAAAAGAACAATACCAAAAGAATTGCTATCCATCCGATTATATCGAAGATGAAGTAAATATCCGTATATACGTGTATATATACGTGTATATCTATTTACTAGTTTTCGCTCTCTATCTTTTTGTAGATACAAAATACATTTGTTCATCCTTATATGATGATTCGCTGCCAACCATAGGATATATTTTTTCGTGTATTTTGGTGTACTTTGTCTGGTAATTCTTTACTATTATTATCTTTCAATCTGTTGTCTATAAATTCATAGCAGAATTTAAACATATATGACACCCTTTCTGCGCTGTTTCTTTTTTCTTTTTTCAGCCGCATTGAGCTCTTACAAGCCATACGGATATTTACTTCATCTTCGATATAATCGGATGGATAGCAATTCTTTTGGTATTGTTCTTTTGGGGATCCCTTGTTGCTCATTGACTATCAGTGTTTTTTAAAAAAAACTTTTTTTAAAAACTGTTTTGTTTATGTATTTCTTCTTTTTGCAGATGTATGAAATTAGCAATTATATACTACCAGCCCTCTCTCAAACTCGCCCTGAAGAAGCCGATAGGCGAAACGCGTAGACGAGATGCAAGCTAATATTGCTTATATATACTCTGTATACCCTGTTTTTGTATATTTTATTCTTTGTTTTTGGATTTTATGATATATAATTAAATATTTTTTCTTAACTTTTATGTCCTTGTGATTGCCTGAAAAAGTCCGCCTCTCTACTACCCTATGTAGTATTTTTCTATTTTTATACACACACACACACACACAAAGAGGTGCACTGGCAGACATCCTAGATCACCAGAGAGTGCATGGATGCTGATGGAACACACTATTTGATCAAGGGGAAGGACGCCACAGACACTGACTGGTTGCATTGCCATCAATAAACAGAGGGAGTTCATCTGCTGCCAGAGAAGTTGATGAGAGTCCGCTGGCCAATCCCCACGACACTTTAACAAAGAGGAACAGTGTTGTCTGCAAGTAGTACAAAGCCAGTGCTTTTATCTGTGTTGAGTGGACATTATCTTGAGTGTTCTGACATAAGGGTTGTGCCCCAATGAGCTGGCCAGCAGAAGAGAAAAAGTATGTTACGATTGCTGAACTGTTAGGCCTCTTACACACAGATCAGTTTTTCTTCAGGTTTTTCTTTTCAGTTTACCAAAACTATGTAGTACAAGGGCCTGCCTGATTGCATACAAATTGAGACTCTTGAGGTTTGACCTCATATTAGATGGATTTGGTAAACTGAAAAGAAAAACCTGAAGAAAAACTGATCTGTGTGTAAGAGGCCTAATGATGAAGGAACTCTCCTTGGTAAGGACTGCCCTAGTACAGGTCTTAGGAGGGGTTTAGGAGAGGTTGCTCTTTAAACCAATTGTTTGTTTCACAGTATACTCTGGTCGGGGCCGGAGAAACAGCGGCTCCTTCAGGGGTAAGCACAACATGGCCATGTTGTGTTTACCCCTGAAGGAGCCGCTGTTTCTTGGGCCCCCTGTTCCTGTGCCTACAACTCTGTAAATAACACCACGCACTCTGACACACCTAGTTTGGTGGGGAATATTAATTGCAGATGTATATCCTCTACCCTGAACAACAGTAATGACACAGCAAATAGTTAAACAGTAGCAAGAAATATACTGCAAGTAGGTGACCAGAGTATACTGTGTAATCCATAAGAGGAGTACCAAAAAGTTTGCAAAACGTAGTGTTAAGAACCGGATGATAAGTTTAACACTTTTGTGTCAACCGTATCTGTGCAGTTATCTAGATCCGTGTTTCTCAACTCCAGTGCTCAAGGCGCCCCAACAGGTCATGTTTTCAGGATTTCCTTCAGATGAAACAGCTGTGGTAAATACTTAGGCCCCTTTCACATGGGGCAGTGGAGGTGCGCTGGCGGTATAGCGTCGCTATACCACTGGAATTGCCGCGAGTTGCGGCCGCTAGCGGTGCAGTATTAACCCCCACTAGCGGCCCTGAAAGGGTTAATACCGCCCACAATGCGCCTCTGTAGAGGCGCATTGCGGGTGGTATTGCCGCGGTCTCCCATTGTTTTCAATGGGAAAGAGCAGGTATACATGCCGCTCCTCTCACCGCTCCAAAGATGCTGCTGACAGGAGATTTTTTTCTCTCCTGCCAGCGCATCGCCTCAGTGTGAAAGCCCTCGGGCTTTCACATTGAGGTTGCTGGGGCAGGAGTTTTTCAGGCGGTATAGCAGCGCTATTTTTAGTGATGTACCGCCTGAAAAACTCCTCAATGTGAAAGGGGTCTAAGGCAGTGAAACTGATCAAATCACTTGTGCAAACTTATGGAAAGCCTGAAAACATGACCTGTTGGGGCACCTTGAGGACTGAAGTTGAGAAACACTGATATAGATCTGCATGCAGGACTTTATCAAGCATATGCTTGTTGAGAAAATGTACCTGGGATGCTGCGGTGCCACACCTTTTACCTGCGGCACATTAGGCTACAGATTTTAAAAAAAAAACAGAGAAAATACACGTGCACACAATACGAAAATCAGAAGTGAAATTTCATCTGACTAAAGATCTGCCGATTTTCGTATCGCTAGTATGGTGAATTCGACAGCCGATTATGTTTTTTTGTCCGACAAAAGCTGGATGTGCAGCTTATACATTGTCGTACATGAACTCAACATCCGATTGTCCTTTAATTGGTACAGTTTTCATACGAAAAAAAAAAAAAACGTAAGCGCAAGACTACGCATGTTTAGAAACGTATGTGTTCTATGGTGAGTAACCTCTTCACTTTTAACATGAGACTAGCATGCAAAAAAAAAAAACGGACGAACGGTCCTCAGAAAATTTTATCTTGTGTACAAAACTAAAGTTCCAGTAAAGACCTAGAAAGGGAATGGTAAAAAAAAAATGACAACGCAGAAAGACTGCAGTTGATATATGTTCGCTCTGCATTTGATTCTGTTTGATGCAGCTGGATTGGATGTAAATAGCAAGAGCAGGGTAGATGCAGTGTAATTGTGGTTGCTATGAATAATTACTGTTTATCATTCTCCTTATTTAGCTGCTTTTACTTTTTATGTCAGTATTTACAAGCGTGATCAGATACATAAGGTGAAATTTCTTTTTTTAGATCACGTTTAATGCTTTTTTTTTCTCTGTTTTGAACGGAAGAACGAGGCCAGCCAATGAAATCACGGAGGTGTTGCTGTCTGAGCCAGTCTAAGTATGCTCTGCAGCATTTCCTTGTCACACACCCACACAGGGTAGTGGTGGATACACAGCAAGAAGAGGTAAAGAGATGCTGCAGGTTTTAGTCTTCACTGTCTATAGCTCCAAAATGATGTGGTAACTCCTGTCCTGAAGTTGAGAATTCAGTCTTCATGTTTTGCACTTTTTTCAGAAGGAAATCCAATAAATGATTATTTATTTTACTGTAGAAGCTGATGTGAACGGAGCCTTCACTAAATGTACTGCCGCATTGAAGAGAGGAGAACAACCTCACCAGCTTTTCCTGCAGGCAAGTAAACAGATTAAGGTGTTTAGGACACTAAAACTCAACTTCCAGGTTTCCGGACTTGATGTAATCTACTAATATTAAATTATTTTCCTCTAGCGCAGGCACTTGATTCTTATAGCATATAGTAAAATAACCAGATGTATTTAAACTGTGGCAGCCAGAATCTGGAACAGTTGTGCATAGTAACCAATCTGCTTCTAACTTCAGCTTGGTCAGTTGCTTTGAAATAAAAACTGGAAGCCGATTGGTTGCCATGCACAGCTGCTCCAGTCTTAGTAAATTCTCTTCTGTGTATGTGGCATGAAAAGCAATACCAGTTTTGTGTTAAGAAACTGCAATGACCGTTGTTACACTACAAGTTGGGTAGCTGAATGTACTTGTATTAGTCAGGGCCAGATTAAGAACATCATGGGCCTGGTGCTGAGGATTTTGGTGGGGCCTTTTATAAATTATAAATAAATGTGAGGGAATGACATCAACGCAGCCTGGCCAAGGCAAGTGACCAAAGGCACAGAACCCAGAAGGAAGACCGGGTGAAGATGGAAGCGCCCGGGCCCGCCTGATTCATCACAGCACAGCACTGGAGGGCTCAGTCTGAAAATTTAAGTGTACCCTAATGTGCTAATATGCTGTGCATACTTGTACATTGTGGCACAACCTACCCCAGGGCCTCTAAAAAGTAGTAATGTCAGGAAAGTTTACTACCGCTTTAATATCACAGGATCCCAGGAACCTCTCATGGGGCCCCCTACTGACCCAGTGGCCCTTGGGCAGTGCCTAAGTGCATAGTTGCCAACATTTAAAAAATATTTTCAGGGACATTTTTTTCACAAGTGCTATATTTAGAGTAGCTGAGATGTTCCTCTATACATTACAGTAGTAATCACAAAATTAAATGAGTACTAATAATAGGAACAGAACAAATATGAGAACTGAGATTTCCTTTAGTTGAACTAACAAAAGTGTGTCCATTCTAGAGCTGGTAACATTGAGAGTATTCAGTATAATTTTAAAGAACTATTTTTGTAGCTAAGAGACATAGGGGAGGAGCACTATGTACAGGAGAGGAGTGTGTAGGGTATGACAGTGGGCACTATGTACAGGAGAGGAGTGTGGAGGGTATGACAGTGGGCACTATGTACAGGAGAGGAGTGTGGATGGTATGACAGTGGGCACTATGTACAGGAGAAAAGTGTGTAGGGTATGACAGTGGGCACTATGTACAGGAGAGGAGTGTGGAAAGTGAGACAGTGAGCACTATGTACAGGAGTGGAAGGATGTTTAGGGCCTGCGTAGTGGTTAGGCGGGTCATACATGGATTGAAATGATGCCAATTATGCAGAGACCAGCCATAGTCAATCTATGTATGGGCTAGCTGGTTTTACACAAGTCAATCTATTAATCGACTTGAGTACAACTAGCCTGTTTTTCCCAAAACAATCAGTGCTACCAGCTATAGTTATCAACATTGATCATTGTACTCATTGGTAGAACACAATAACACTACAGGAGTGATTCTACCATCCACAGGTCAGCAGATGAGAGGGTGTGTGTGGGGACAGGCTGGGGAGAGATACTAGTCAGTGGCTGGGTAGGCACTGGCTAGTATCAGAGCCAGATACACACAGGTTACAAACGTCGTGATCGTTAGAGCGAGAGCAATAATTCTAGCACTAGACCTCCTCTGTAACTCTAAACATGTAACCTAAAAAAAATGTAAAGCATCGCTTAGGATACCAAAAAAAAAATTGTGCTAACTTTAGTGTTTTTTCAATGAATGAAACAGTTTATTTCCAAAAAAAAAACATGTTTGAAAAATTGCTGCGTAAATACCGTGCTAGAGCTGTACAATTAATTGTTAAAAAATCATGATCTCTAATTCAACCCCCCTGACGATCCCCAATGCAGAGTTTGCCGATTCTTTCATATAACAAGTGGAGAGACTTTCAGCTGTCAAAAGAAAATATCTGGCCAGTTTGCCAAGTTTTTAACAGGAAACATTGTAACTAATGCTTTCTTCTTAGATCAGAAGGATAAACTTCTGTGTGTGTAAAGAAAACATCTGGGCATCTCAGCCAAGTTTGTAACAACATGAAACATTGTAACTAACTTCCTTCTTAGATCAAACTTCTGTGTGTAAATGCAAGAAAAGTAACCACTTAAAGTCCAACACTTGTTTCTTAAGTTAAAAAGCATCAATTTTTTGCTAGAAAATTACTTGGAACCGCCAAACATTATATACATTTTAGCAGAGACAAAAATGGCAATTGCTGCAATATTTTATGTCACACTGCATGTCTACTACAATGAATAATAAAAACCATAAAAACAACAGTAAAGTTAGCCCATTTTTTTTTTTTAATCGTTTTAATGTGAGAGTATCGTGATCTATCTTCTAAGCAAAAAAATTGCAATTCTCATTTTAGCCAGAATCGTGCAGCTCTATACTGTGCAACATAAAAAGTTGCAAAGACCACCATAGAGTAATTTTCTAGCAAAAAACAAATGATGATTTTTTTCTCAGTCTGCTGCAGTGTGTCAGCTTGTATTTATAATGGCCGCTCTGTATGTAGCTTCTGACAGGCTGTGCAAGGAGCCCCGTATCTCCGCAACCATGAATGATAGCCATCCCAGACTGGTTATGGTGTAGGTCTACACCTGCCTACCCCCCCAAATGTGGGGTTTCTGTGACCTCTGGTCGTCGAGCTACAAACCCCCAAAGTCGATCTTTTTTTTTTTCCAGATTTTTTTTTGGGCAAATGGAAAGGGGCCTGGAGCTGCAGCTCCAATAGCCCCTATGTTAATCTGGCCCTGGTATTCTATTAAGGATTGATGTTCTTGGAAAGCACGACAGCCTACTCCCTAATGCCCTTTTTTGTGGAGTCAGACCTCCTGTCCTACTGTATATTTTTTTATTTTACCAATCTACAAGTTTGGTATTATTACATCATTAGGATGTCTGGTTACCTATTCTGCGCTAAACTGTTGGGCTATGGGCAATGTTTTTGGCATTGCAAACTATTGACTGAGGTTGATTCCCATTGTTAACCCTTAATTTTCTTTAGGAATATCAGTGAAAAAAAGACAGCTCTGTTCTCGCACATCTACTACAGCATTTCATAGGCTTGTAAGGCTAAGAGGACTAATGCATTATGCATTTAAAACATGAGTCATTTTGTGCACGTTTTACAATGAATAACAATTGCAGGTAAAGCAGGCCTCTTCATAAAGACATGTCTCACAGGTATCTAAAATTTTTGGGCATTATTACAGGCCAAGAAGGCAGCTAACTCTACTCGTGGCAGAGTGGCTCATACAATAGATAGTAAATGAGAAGGAAGCAGGGTCAGTAATGGGTCATGAAGTACCAGTATGAGGGCATTGTCACCATTTCAAGTTTCTTAAGTTTTGAACTCAGAGGTCAGTGGCGTAGTTGTGGAATGGCATTGTACTAGCTTATTTTTTAAAGCCGATGTCCGTTAAAAAAAAAATATTAAAAGCCAGCAGCTACAAATACTGCAGCTGCTGACTTCTAATATTAGGACACTTACCTGTCCTGGATTCCAGCGCCGTCCGCAGCAGAGGACAAGCGATCGCTCATCACTCTGCTGCTCCCCCCGCCATCTACGGTGAGGGAACCAGGAAGTGAAGCGCTCCGGCTTCACTGCCCGGTTCCCTACGCCGATTGGCTCCCGCTGTGTATTGGGAGCCGAGTGTTCCCAGCACACAACGGGAGGGCGACGGGAGGTGACGACATGCCCGCATTCTGCCCGAGAATGCTGGGCCGGAAGTGGGTGCAAATACCTGTCTTTAGACAGGTATCTACACCCCCCTTCCCCCCTGAAAGGTATCAAATGTGACACCGGAGGGGGGAGGGTTCCGATCAGCGTGCGTTCCACTTTAGGGTGGAGCTTCACTTTAAAGATATCATTAAACAGAATATATTATCATACAATTTTGTCTGCATTTCCTGAATGTTTCTTTCAGATTGAGTAGTTTGTTTTACTAATAGAATCTCTGTGATCTTATAATAGGTGTTGATTTACTGAAGGCAAATAGTTTGTTCACTTTGCAAGAGAATTTTCCCTTAGCTTGATGAATTTGGTGAAAATTCACTGTGCAAAGAATACTCATTCATACTCTCTTGCTTGCACGTGATTAGTTAGGTTAAGGAAAATTGTCCTTGCAAAGTGAACAGCATATTTGCCTTTTAGTAAATCAACACCAATGAGTCACCATAACGTCACTGTATCCTTTTCTACTTTAATCTGCTGCTGCATTGTTCTTTTGTGGCTGTGTGATCTAAGCAGATATTCTGTTATACCTTGCCTACTGCCTGCAAGTCTGCCAGCCATGCCTTGGGCAGGTCCATAGAACTCAACAGTCCCTCCCAGAGTGAAAGTAATCAAACTAGCTTTCATTATATTTAGTATGCAGTTTATAGCAACTCACAGAATAAGCTATTATGTACAACATGGCATATAGGGTGCAGGGGTCAGTACTGTTTAATGTGCAAAACATAGTGCAGTGGTCATAAGTGTATGATATAGATAGTACTCCTAACATTGCTGACACTCAGGTCAATGAAGTAGGCTTGGTGTCTGTGAAAATTAAATTAGTGGGGAGAAAAATCACATCTGTGTCAGGCAAAGGAAAATAAAAATCCCTGTATTTGGATGGCCCTTATTAGTAAGAGGAAAAAATGTTCAGGGGCTGGTTTCAGCGAGAGGAAATAATACTCCTCAGTTAGTGATCAGTGGAAGATATTAAATGCTAACGCATGGGTGATCATTGGGAGGAGAAAATGTTCCATGGTCAGCGGAAGAATGCCCAGGTAACAGTGTCTTACCTTCTATCTTAAGAATTGGTGGTCATTGGTTTACATTGTACTCACAATAGAGACGAGACTACTGACACTCGTCAGTAGTCAACAATCCCCCCAAGCCTCCCAAGGTTGGTGTTTAGTAGGGTATAAATCCCCACAGCTTTGGTGTGCACTGGGGTTCAATCACCCACAACATTGGTGGTCAGTGCAGTTAAAATCCTCCCTTCCCCAGCTTTAGCGGTTAGTAGGGTTGAAACCTCCCCCCTTTTCCAACACTGGTGACTAATGGGGTCCAAATCCCCCCTTTTTCAGCACAGGTAGTCAGTGGAGTTTAGTTCTGCCTTCCCCAGCATTGGTTTTTGGCAGTGCAGAGATTTGGTTGAAATCCCCTCCCTTCCCCAATACTGGTGGTCAGTGAGTTTCAGATCATTCCCCTCCTTTCCACATGGATAGATGATCCTGTGCAAGGCCATATCACATTTTCACAGCTTATGCTACAAAGATCCATCTCTATATGTGAAGGTCATACCTCGATTCCTCCAGATGCAGTGTCACCTTGTCTTTTACAGTGACCTTGATGTTAACAGCTTGGTCCCAAACTTACTATAAGGCCTGTTTATTAGAGCTCTCCCCCACTGTTGTAATATCCACGTCATCTCCCCCACTGTAACATCCACCATTGCCATAACTCTCTGTAATATGCACATCATCTCCCCCACTGTAACATCCACCATTGCCAAAACTCACTGTAATATCCACGTCATCTCCCCCACTGTAACATCCACCATTGCCAAAACTCACTAATATCCACGTCATCTCCCCCACTGTAACATCCACCATTGCCAAAACTCACTGTAATATCCACGTCATCTCCCCCACTGTAACATCCACCATTGCCAAAACTCACTGTAATATCAACGTCATCTCCCCTACTGTAACATCCACCATTGCCAAAACTCACTGTAATATCCACTCATCTCCCCCACTGTAACATCCACCATTGCCAAAACTCACTGTAATATCCACTCATCTCCCCACTGTAACATCCACCATTGCCAAAACTCACTGTAATATTAGCATGCAAAATAGAAGATGGCTAGATCAGATCCACGAGCAGGGAGGGAGGGGTGATGACGTCAGTGTGCCCCTAAGCAGCCGCCGCCGGGTGTACCAAGATGGCCGACCGCTCTGGAGCTAGGCTGAAGCCACGGCCTTTCCTAAGGCCGAGGCCGAGGCAGCGCTCCGCGGATCGCGTTGTGTTTGCCGATCCAAACAGGTCAACCCGTTCGGATCACTGATCAGTCACGATCCGTTGCACCACTAGTAAAACACAGAAACCAGACTTCTGTGTTTACACGTGATTGTGGTGAGCAGGCATCAAAGGGTCTGAGCCAGAGGTGGTGGAACTGAGTTCCCCCAAGTTCCCCCTGAAAAAAAGCCCTGAGTCTATGTTCTACCATTAATAACCTCAGATAATTCAGAGTGTGAATCATTAATTAGTACTTTCTGAAGGCAGAAACCCATGGCCTCCCTTCCAGTCCTTTACTTGCCTGTCCCTAATCCAGAAAGATCTCAACTGTGTGACCTCCTCGAAACTACACAGGCACTTGTATTCTGCAATCTCAATTCAATCATATGAAGAGCTCACACTCCAGACTCTGATCAAGGGCAGCTGAGTGAAAAAATAATTGCAACTCAACTACACATAAAGTCTGGGCTCAATGTATTACCTTTAAATAAGGGCCTGCAATGGTATTGGTGTGTATATTAATATATATTAGGGCTGTTACTGATTAAAATTTTTGTGTTTGATTAATCGTTTTTATTTTTAATCGATTAATCGACTAATTTCGATTAATTACAACGCACATACAGATCCAACTACTTTTAGCTGATCTCCTTGCAGGCGGATTCCCAGTGCAGCTACCCACCACTGGAAAAATGGATAGCAGGATAAAAAAAACACACAAAGGCAGCGCTAGATGGGAATAGCATTAAAACTTTTATAGTCTTCATGTAGGTAACCAAATAAATATTGCACTGGAGAAAAAAAATCGATGTAGCTACATAGCCCTTGCGTGTGGCAGATAGTAAGGTCCGGCCGGCATACAGATATGAAGCCACAGCAAAGGAGCCCTTTAGATGGACACAGCAAGCCCCGCCGGTGTCGGTGATGTTACCGGTTCTCTGACGGAACTCCCTAAAGGCCCAGAAGCCGGCGGAGAGGTGAGTACCAATCAAAATCATTTTAATCGATCAAAAAGATTTTGATCGATCAAAAAAATTAAAGATTAATCGATCAATTAAAAGTTAATTTGCACAGCCCTAATATATATATATATATATATATATACACACAGTAAAACCTTGGTTTGCGAGCATAATTTGTTCCAGAAACATGCTTGTAATCCAAAGCACTTGTATATCAAAGCATTTTTGTGACATGACGTTACTCTCTACTACTTACTCTATATCAAGTCATTGCTTGTATATAAAGGCAAATTTTATTAAAAATGTTGCTTGTCTTGCAAAACGCTCTCAAACCAAGTTACTCTCAAACCAAGGTTTTACTGTATATTTTTCCTTGCATATATTTTCCTGTGTTATTTATGAATTTCTTTATGAGCCTTGAACATATTTTCTGAGTTTATGCAACACTGGTTGCTATGTTACGGATTATTATCTCAGATACAATATATGTATTGAATATATTATGAATGGTGTAATATTAATGCTAGAAAGAGCCTGGATAACATAATGTGATTTATGTGTTCAGAGATGTGTTTGGCTAGCCATTAAAGTTGTTTTTATCAGGTTTTTTTTAAGCATTTCTTCCAGTAACTCCACTTTCATGAGAAAAATAATAGTCCAATTGTCAGTTAAAGCGACGCAGTGCCGTATTGCAAAAAATGGCCTGGTCATTGAGCAGCCAATTCTTCCGGGGCTGAAGTGGTTAAAAATCTCCATAGGCAACGCTTTAGAGATTAGAATTATTGCTCTTGCTTTAACGATTGCGGCGATACCCCACATGTGTGGTGTAAGATGGGGGTTATTAGACTCCAGTGATAGATGCGTTTTCCAGTGAGTACACCAAGCCAGAACTGCGTTTTTTAAGGGCCTGGTAGCCCAATTTTATTTACAAGCTCACAAATACAAATAGCAGCCCTCGCAGGGGGTTCCACCATTCCTGTATATTGTCATCCGGCTGTATCAGGCCTCCAACTTAGGCCCAAGTTCCGCTCCTCAGAACTACCCATTTCCTAACGGTAAGCACACAGCCAACTAACTCCTGTTCAGCGTCTTGCTGCTCAATCGCACGACATCTGCCTCTTGCATTAATGCATGTTGTAGCTGCACCTATGCAGCGCCTCTGACACCTCTCAGAGGGTTTGGGAGCTCACACCTGGCTCCCAGGATCAGACTTCCTGTCTGTGGGTGGGGCACTGAGCCACAGCCAGGCCAGCACTAAATATCTGAACACACAGCTGTGTAATTAATGTGTCTGTCTCTCCAAAATATGGCGAAAAAACAGCCATCCTTCAGGTAGGACAGAGTCAAACCATCACAGTGGTTTGAACACTGTTTACATTTGTGAGTGCGGCTTACGTATGCGTTACGAGCATGTAGGAAAGGGGTTCTTTTAATTTTTTTCTTTATTTTTTTCTTTTCTCTCTCTTTTTTTTACACGGTCACTTAAAAAAAACAATTCTGGTCACTTTTATTGCTGTCACAAGGAATATAGACATCCCTTGTAACAGTAATAATCAGTGACAGGTACTCTTTATGGAGAGATCTGGATCATATAGAACCCCAAATCGCTCCTTTGCACTTAAAAGTTTGGCTGTTTGGAATACTGAATGTTTTTTAAATTTGTTTTCTATTTCTTTTTATTAATCTTTTTCACAAATACAAATACAAAATTATTCTATATTTATTCAAGATTCATTTGCAATATACATTGTTCCCATTAATTATACAAAATCTTGATGAATATCTATTGGTTGCTTTATCATTAAAACAAAATAAATTTCATTATTTATCTACTCATGTTTCTACTATCTTCCATATCCGATCATCCTCACGTCCATTCATAAAAAAAAAAATGTATAAAGAAATAAACCCCTATTTTTTTTTAAATGTAACTGCCTTCTGCCATTGGCAAATCATATGACGTTGTCTGGTTTGAGCGGTGATATCTGAATGATGCTGCAGCTAGAGACATCTTATATTAGTGCCAGCAATTCCCTAAGAACGATCACAGTGGCTATTCAGCTTCTTGATCGTTCTTACATGTGGCGAGAGGGGACTCCCTCTGCCGCCGCCCTCCGATGTTTCTACCGACTCACCCCTGCCATCGATGAGTCGGAGAAGGGAACCACTGGCGCCGGATGCTGACGATAGAGATTTCCGGCGGGCCAAATGGTCCCAGGAGTCTCTATGATCTTTCGGAGGCTGGGCGCGATGTTATGTCACTCACACTTAACTTCAAGAGAGCACATTTTCCAAGGATGGGAAAGGCTGCATTCACGCCTGAGCGTTTTGTCGCCTGAAGCATTAAGCTCCAAAACGCTAGAGGGGAAAAAATACATTATTCTCAATGGAGATGGTTCACATCTCCACTCCAAAATGCCTGAAGCTCAAACAAGTTCTGGACCCTTTTTTGTCGCTCGAATTGAGCGTATTTGGGCGTTTTTCTGTTTTTAACATAGGTGACCCTAGACCTGTCCAAATTTGCTTCAAAACGCAGTAAAAAAACATCGCAAAATTGCAGCAAAACGCTACACCCAGGTGTGAATGCAGCCTTAGACTGGGAGAGAATATTGGCATCGATAAACACAGAACAGAAATGGGAATTCTTCAAAAAGACTGTTTGGGACCTCACTGCAAGTATATTCCCATGGGCAATAAGTTTAAAAGGCTAAAATTAAAACCTACGTGGCTCACTGTCAAAGTTAAAAAAAGACAGAATTCAGAGAGTAGTGGTTAATGATTCTTACTCTGAATGGTCTAAGGTCATCAGTGGTGTACCCCAAGGTTCAGTATTGGGACCCTTACTTTTTAATATCTTTACAAATGATATTGGGTCTGGGATCAAAAGTAACATTTCTATCTTTGCAGATGACACCAAGCTATGCAGTGAAATAACGTCCTTACAGGATGTCTCCAATTTACAAGTTGACCTCAATGCTCTGTCTAATTGGGCAACTATGTGGCAGATGAGGTTTAATGTTGATACATGTAAAGTTATGCACTTGGGGGCTAAGAATATGCATGCATTAAACATGCTAGGGGGAGTACAACTGGGGGAATCCGTAGTGGAGAAGGATCTGTTTTTTTTTTGTAGCTCATAAGCTCAATAATGGCATGTAATGCCAAGCTACGGTTTTCAAAGCGAGCAAAGTCCTTTCTTGTATTAAGAGAGGTATGGACTCCAGAGAGAGAGATATAATTTTGCTCCTGTTCAAATCATTAGTAAGACCTCATCTGGAATATGCAGTTCAGTTTTGGGCACCAGTTCTCAAAAAGGATATCGGGGAACTGGAGAAAGTGCAGAGAAGGGCAACCAAACTGATAAGAGGCATGGAGGAGCTTAAGATATGATGAAAGATTAGAAGAACTGAATTTATTCACTCTTGAGAAGAGGAGATTAAGGGGGGGAATGATCAACATGTACACATATATAAGGCGTCCATATAGTGAACTTGTTGTTGAGTTATTCACTTTACGGTCAACACAAAAGACAAGGGGAACTCTTTCCGTTTAGAGGAAAAAAGATTTTATCTCCAAATACGAAAAGGTTTCTTCACAGTAAGAGCTGTGAAAATGTGGAACAGACTCCCTTCAGAGGTGGTTCTGGCCAGCTTAGTAGATTGCTTTAAGAAAGGTCTGGATACTTTCCTAAATGTACATAATATAACTAAGTACTAACATTTATGGGTAAAGTTGATTCAGGGAAAATCCGATTGCTTCTCTGGGGATCAGGAAGGAGAGTAGCAAATTGGATCATGCTCTGCAGGTTTTTTTTGCCTTCCTCTGGATCAACTGTGGTAATAGAATTGGGTATATGGGTTTGTACGATATTTTTTATTTTATTTATTTATTTTTTATGGTTGAACTGGATGGACTTGTGTCTTTCTTGATCATACATCACGGGACACAGAGCCTTAATTACTTAATGGGTTATGTAGTCACCACAGGTGATTGGACACTGGTTAACCCAATTAGAATTGAGTTCCCCCCCTTTAATGGTTTATTAATAAAAGTCATAAACAAAAATATGACATTGGATAAAAGTGATCACATTCAAAATAGCAATATAGGGTGCTCAGTAGCGATACCCGATGCGTTTCGGCCACATAAGCCTTCAACAGGGGCATACAAATGCACCCCCATATCGCTCACTTATATATACAAAATGGCTATTAAGCCCTCCCTAACAGGGTGGAGCCTAAAACAGGATATGATGTAACGGATATACATTGCAACATAAACACCATGAATAAAAACAAATAAATTCCTTGATCATATATAGATTACCCACTAATATCAAATATACCATTCAAAAAATAGCAAATATACACTATATGGGGGTGCATTTGTATGCCCCTGTTGAAGGCTTATGAGGCCGAAACGCATCGGGTATCGCTACTGAGCACCCCATATTGCTATTTTTTTTTTCAATTCTTTATTTTGAAGTTTTCACGGAGATACAAATATGTCTTTACAAATAAATCATCACATGCATATATGCTGCTTATTTTACTCTTCATCATATTTAATTTCTTTTATCTCCTGTCCCAACTTTATCTTTAAACTTATGTTATTTTAACTCTGTCTTTAGTTATATCCTTGAGATTTGGCTATCCTTCTAGCCCTTCAACTTCATACTTCCCTCCCCCCAAGAAAGAAATAAACCGAGAATCCCGGTTTAATCTTTAGATTAGCAATTAATACAAAAAAAAAAGAGAAGAAAGAATATGGCAAATTAAAAATTCCCTCCCCCTCCCCTTCTCTCTCCGTCTCCTCCCCTCCTTGCTATTTTGAATGTGATCACTTTTATCCAATGTCATATTTTTGTTTATGACTTTTATTAATAAACCTTTATTGGTTTAAATTGACCTGCGCTATTGGAGCTCCTGTTTCCCATTTTTTTCATACCATCCACCCTGTGGCTTATTGGAGCCTTAGCCATATCCTGGTCCACAATTTTGATTGATGGTTCAAGGATCACACCTGGAATTTGCGGTTTTGACGCAGCACGCCATTCAAGATGGATCTGGTTCCTGTTGTCCATCTCCAGCTGGAGTTCCAGTCGTGTACTACGGCCCTTCCCCAGTTTGCAGTGGTCCCGGTCCCCAAGTACCACAATGCTTGATTGACTCTCTGCTGTACAGCATTTGAGTCCGACCCATCTGGTAAGCGTGTTTACACCTACTTTATACCTTGATGTGATTGTGACCTTCTTAGATCTCTACAGACAAATTGAACACCTGTTCTTATTCCACCCATCGGATGCCAGCTCACCTGTCTTCTACACCAATCATCCAGTTGATTCAACTTTATATATAGACTTTGGAATGTTTTTTTCACTTTGAGCACTTTTTAGGCTACCCCATTACATTTGCTGGTGGCTCATATTTATACACTTTATCATGGATGTGGTCACCATACTTGGTAGTACACACCATTAGCGCTACATTTTTTGTATAACGTAACAGTATTAGGCAGCCATGACAGAGTCTGCAGGAGTAGCCCCGGCCATGGAGGAGATGTGTAAACATCTGGCATCTCTCACCCAAGCTGTTAAGAATCTGCAAGATGGTTATCTGAGGTTGGAAGAGCAGGTTCAGAACTTATCCGTTTCTGGGGACGCAACCTCAGCATCTGCCGCTAGATCATCCTCATCCGTTTCTGGTCCATCATTTGTGATGTTGCCGCCTGAACCCAGGGTTCCAATGCCCGAACGATTCACAGGGGATCAAACTAAGTTCCGGGACTTTCGCAGCGCTTGTCAGTTATATTTCGCCTTGCACCCCCGAACCTTTTCGCTGGAAGCTACTAAAGTGGGATTTGTCATCTCCCTTCTCCAAGGGGAACCCCAAAATTGGGCACACGTGTTGGAGGAGAACGGTGCCCAGACACAGACTTTGCCAATCTTCTTCCAGGCTATGGCACAACTCTATGACGAGACCCCCAAAGGACTGCTACAGCCAAAACTGCTTTACTTGTTTTCCAACAGGGGCGTAGAGCGGTGGAGGACTACGTTACTGATTTTAGCGGCTGGAGTACGGACACCCAGTGGAATAGCGCAGCATTGCACCACCAATTTCGTTTAGGTCTGTCAGAAGCCCTAAAAGACGAGCTGGCCCGTATTGGGGTACCTGATACCCTGGATGATCTGATCGACAAAGCTGTGCAGATCGACCAACGACTAAGAGAACGCCGGGCAGATTGATCCTCCCAGCAGAGTCGCCCAGTTGTGGGTCACTGCCCGGGCCCCTTTACCTCCTTCTCGTTATCAACCACCTGTTTCTTCGAATTGTGCTGGTTCATCCACAGACACATCTGAAACTATGCAATTGGGCGTGATGCGACTAACCTTACCACCTGAAGAACGCACACGCCGCCACCAGCTGAACCTATGTCTCTACTGCGGCGAGGCCAGCCATTACGTACACAATTGCCCCGTCAAAATACGTAAGTTCCGTTCATCAGTTCCTGGTAATATTTCAGCTATCACTACCAACACCAACCACCTTGCTCTCTTCCTCTCGTTACAGCTTCCGGGAAAGATGGTGTCGGTCAACGCTATCGTTGACTCAGGTGCATGCAAGTTGTTTCATCAATTCCTCCTTTGCCGATCTGCATAACATACCCGTTTGCAAAAAGAACTTTAGACTCTCTGTTTTCTTGGTTGACGGCTCACACATTAAGTCTGTTTAAGTAACCCAGAACACCCTTCCCCTACCTGCTATTACTTCCTCCAATCACAAGGAACTGTTAATTTTGGATGTAATTTCGTCCCCTTGTTTCCAGTGATCCTGGGTATACCTTGGCTCCAGGCGCATAATCCACAGATTGACTGGATATTTAGAAATATCTCGTTCCCATCTCATTATTGTCAGGAACACTGCCTACCCAGACGTCCTAACCCATCTTCTGCCCTGCTGTGTTTAAATGCCGATCCGAGTCTGCTCTAATCAGTTCCTAAACCTTACGATGGATTTCTTGATGTTTTCAGTAAGAAAGGGACTGATTCCCTTCCGCTTCATCGGCCATATGATTGCCCGATCAAACTCCTTCCAGGGGCTGAGATTCCTTTCGGGCAAATTTTTCCACTTTCTGAAAAGGAACAAGACACGTTAAAAGTTTACCTTGATGAAAATCTAGCCAAAGGATTTATCCGCCTGTCCACTTCGCCAGCAGGTGCCGGAATATTCTTTGTTACAAAAAAAGACCAAATTCTCCGTCCCTGTATTGACTACCGGGAACTTAATAACATCACAGTGAAAAACCGCTATCCTCTACCCCTAATACCCAAACTTTTTCAATAACTAAGATCTGCTGTTATTTTCACTAAATTAAACCTGAGGGGAGCATATATCTTGATACGCATCAAAGATGGGCACGAATGGAAGACAGCATTTCGTACTCGATATGGCCACTATGAGTACTTGGTTATGCTATGCAACGCGCCCGCTACGTTTCAACATTTCGTCAATGATGTGTGCAGAGATTTTTTGGATATTTTCGTCATCGTTTATCTGGACGACATCTTGATTTTCTCCCGTTCCCTAGAAAAGCACCGAGAGCATGTTTGCAAGGTCCTGGATCGTCTCCGCCAGCACAGTTTGTATGCGAAAGCAGAAAAGTGCGAGTTTGAGCAACAAACTATCCAATTTCTAGGTTTAGTAATTTCTCCAACAGGAATTGAGATGGATCAAAAAAAAGTATCTGCAATTTTAGACTGGCCAACACCTTTAGATAAAAAAGGGGTACAACGCTTTATAGGGTTCGCAAACTTCTATAGAAAATGTATTAAAGGTTTCTCTGCTATTGTGGCCCCCATTACACAGCTCACTAAACAGAACCTTCGTTTCTGTTGGACCCTAAAGCCCAGAAGGCCTTTGACACTCTGAAGGGACTCTTTATGTCAGCTCCAATCCTCAGGCATCCCAATCCCTCGTTGCCTTTTCTCCTTGAGGTGGATGCCTCTGAAGTTGCTGTAGGGGCCGTCCTCTCTCAACGTTTAGGGGACAAAGATCTAATAGATCCAGTGGGGTTTTTCTCCCGAAAACGTTCCCCCACAGAAAAGAACTACAACGTGGGGGACCGGGAACTATTGGCCATTAAGACCGCCCTAGAGGAATGGAGGTACTTACTGGAGGGCGCCACTCACCCTGTACTGATCTACACGGATCACAAACATTTGGAATATTTAAAGTCTGCCAAACGCCTGAAGCCTCGACAAGCCCGTTGGGCTCTTTACTTTTCCCGTTTTTGTTTTCACATTACTTACCGACCAGGATCTAAAAATATTAAACCGGACGCCTTATCCCGAATGCATGACAATCCAAAGGATACATCCACTCCTGATACCATCCTTCCGGATGGCAACTTTCTGCTCTTGCATACCGATCTACTCTCCATGATCAGAGAAGCATCTTCCGACTCTTCCAAACCCTCTAATATTTCGCTAACTTCCAGAGATGGTCTATTTTGGAGAGGAAGCCAGGTTTTTGTACCAGAAAACACTTGAGTAGAAGTTTTGAAACTTCTCCATGATCACCCACTAGCAGGCCACTTTGGAGTTCGTAAAACTCTCGAATTGGTACGATGCACATTTTGGTGGCCCAACTTGGAGGACTTTTGCAAGTCGTATGTCAATTCTTGTCCTATCTGCAACCGAAGTAAAACACCCATAAAACAAGCCTGGGGTCTACTGAAACCTTTACCAGTACCCAACAAACCGTGGGAAATGATCGCAATGGACTTTATTGTAGAACTTCCTCGTTCCGAGGGATGTAGGGCAATCTTTGTTGTTGTGGATCGTTTAACCAAAATGGCTCATTTCCTTCCTTTGAGAAACACACCCTCTGCTGTGAAATCATCAGACTACATGGGGTACCTTCCAATATTGTCTCTGACAGGGGGGTTCAGTTCACCTCTCGATTCTGGAGAGCCCTCTGTGAAACACTCCAAATTAAGCTTTCTTTGTCTTCAGCCTACCATCCCCAGTCTAATGGGCAAACTGAGAGAGCAAATCAAACATTAGAACAATATATCAGATGTTTCACAACATTCTCCCAAGACGATTGGGTCTCCCTGCTACCTCTGGCAGAATTTGCATATAACAATGCCAATCACTCAGCTACTGGGCAATCCCCTTTTTTTCGGTAATTATGGTTTTATTTAAAATTTTTGCCAGATTTCTTTTCAGAGTCACCAGTTCCAGCTGTACAGAGTACCATGTACTTTCTCAAACGCAATAACCAGCTACTACACGACGCAGTAACCAAGGCTCAAGCTGACAGCAAAAGATTTTTCAACAAGAAAAAGAGGGGAGAATTGGATCTTAAACCGGACGATCAGGTATGGCTGTCCACAAATAACCTCAGGTTACCTTGCCTGTCTAAAAAGTTGGCACCTATGTTTTTGGGTCCTTTCTCAGTTAAAAGAAAGATTAATCTATATATGAACTGTCTTTGCCTGATTCCTTGAAAATGCATCCTGTGTTTCAAATCTCTCTACTCAAGCTTGCAGTTGCTGATCCTTTTCCCAACAGAGGATCCAGACCTCCTGAACCTGTCCTTGTTGATTGCTGGGAAGAATACGTGGTGGAAGCTATATTGGACTGTAGAAAGCGACAAGGCCAAAACCAGTTTCTGGTCAAGTGGAAGGGGTACGGGCCAGAAGATAATTCTTGGGAGCCTGAAGGTAATATACACGCCAAGAAATTATTACGTGCCTTTTTTCTCGCTCACCCTGACAAAGAAGCCTGACTGGGCATCCGGAGGCTGCCCCTTGGGGGGGGGGCAATGTCAGGGACTCACCTCCATGCAGTCTTAGTATAGATCCTCTGGCCCGATGGCGGTCTTATTCTGATCTGTGTCTCCCTCCCCTCAAATTTTAGCATTGCTGTTAGGGACTCACCTCCATGCAGTCTTCCTCCATGTTTGCACGCCGTTGCGCGTCCCACGCTCGTGCACGCGTGCCGACGGCGCGCGCGGGTGCACAGGAAGCGGGTGCACATTAATCGGCGTGACGCCAAAGAACCCTTTAAAAACTCATTGCTGCCTGATCTGCAGTTTGTGACTGGTTCCATATCTGAGACCTGTTGTTTTGATCATCTGCCTGAAACACCTGATTGAACTCTGACTTGGCTTGTCTGACCATCCGTACCTCTCCAACCCCTGACCCGGCTTCTGTTTGACCACCTGCCTGATTGACCTTCCATTGCCAGACTTACCTCCCTGCTTTAACCGACTAGGCTTCAGCCATCTGCCTGCATTCTCCTGCCTACCTGTTATGACCCGGCTTGTCTGACCCTGCTGTTCCAGTCGTCCACTATACCTACTTACCCTACCAGCTTGTGCCGCAGTAGTCGCAGCTTTCGTGTGGGTCACTGACCCATCCTCCGCCTCAGCGTCTTCAGCATCTCCAACGTCTCCACACCAGAGGTATTAATCCAACTGCTTCTACTCTTCATCACCTCGGCACTCCTACCCCTCTGTGCTCTGAGTCTGCTGTCCCCAATTCAGTGGCTCACGAACCAGAGCCGTAAGAGAGGCTCTCCTGCATCAGACTCTAGTAACCATGTACATAACAATTGCTATGGGACATCCCATTAAGTAATTAAGGCCCTGTGTCCCGTGATGTATGTTTAAGAAGATAGGATTTTTTAATACAGCTTACCTGTAAAATCCCTTTCTTGGAAATACATCACGGACACAGAGCTCCCACCCCTCTTTGAAGTTAAACGTGGAACACTTATTGCTTTGCTACAAAACTGAGGCACTCTCCATTTGGGAAGGGTTATAAAGGGGAGGAACTCAATTCTAATTGGGTTAACCAGTGTCCAATCACCTGTGGTGACTACATAATCCATTAAGTAATTAAGGCTCTGTGTCCATGATGTATTTCCAAGAAAAGGATTTTGCAGGTAAGCTGTATTAAAAAATCCTATTTTTTTTAACCTAACTATGTAACTATGACATCACGCCCAGCCCCTGCATTTGAAAAAATGGCCCTGCCGCGAGCGTGTGCAATTTTGAAGCGTGACATGTTAGGTATCTATCTCGGCGTAACATCTTTCACATTATGCAAAAAAATTGGGCTAACTTTACTGTTTTTTCTTAATGCATGAAACTGTTTATTTTTTAAAACGCGTTTGAAAATTGCTGCACAAATACCATGCGAGTTAAAAAGTTGCAACGACCGCCATTTTATTCTCTAAAAAAAAAAAAAACATATATAATGTTTGGGGTTGCTATGTAATTTTCTATCAAAGAAAAATATGATTTTTATATGTAGGAAAGAAATATCAGAATTGGCCTGGTAGGCAAGTGGTTAAGTCTTCTGTTACCCCAAAGTAATATCATGATATTGCATCTGGGTAACTAGATCTACGCTGTTTCCGGCTTCATTCGGGACTCCGGCCAGCCGATAGCCTGGTCGCTTAGGCCTCACGCTGAGACGGGAGAGCCCAGGCAAGCCACGGAAGGCTCCCCTCCTGCTCCTTTGGATAATAGTCGAGTGTCTTCTTAGCCGCATTGGTTGTTATCCAAAGAAAGCAATTCGGGGCTAAATTGTCCGCAGGCTGGGTACATGTGAATTCATTATGTGCACCGATGGCCGTAGGTTGCCGACCCCTGGTTTACATCCACTTTAAATCCAAAGTCGAAAGGAAAGAAGAAAACACCTTCTAAAGTGTGGTCCAATTTGCTTAAACAAGCAAAAAGAAAATCTTCCGAATCCCTAAAAGCAATTAGATATTTCTCGAATCAACACTACCGCCCTGATTCACATACATCGGCGCATATATAAGCTGATGTAGCGTATGTCTTTTACGCTACGCCGGCGCAGCACGGAGAGGGAAGCATGGAATTCACAAAGCAAATGCTCCCAACTCTGCGCCGGCGTAGCGTATATTCATAGGCGTAAGGCAGCGTAAGTGGAAGTAGGTGGAAGTGGGCTGGAATCGGGCGTGATACAATGTAATGAAGCATGACCCCATGAAAATGATGTGCCAAGTGCTAGGCAAGTACTTAAAACAAACGGCGCATGCGCTGTCCCATGGACGTAGCCCAGTGTGCATGCTCACAATCACATCAAAACTGCCTAAGATACGTCGAATCACTGCCTACGTCGTGAACGTAACCTACGCCCAGCCCTATTCACGTACAACGTAAACTACGTAAAATTCGATGGCATTCGATCCCTGGCCCATACCTTTGCATGAGTAGTGCCTCCTATATGGGAAATAACCGGACGTACGACTTATGCAAACTGCGTATATTATGTGCCGGCCGCAAGTACGTTCGTAAATCGCCGTATTTGCCTCATTTGCATATTTGAATCGAAAATCAATGGGAGTGCCACATGCGTCCAGCATAAATATACGCCGGCGTAGGAAAGTTACATCGGGCGACTGAAGCCTATTTTTCTACGTATCTTGGTTTGTGGGTCGGTAGATACACGGCGCACATACTTACGCCGTATTTGGAGATACCCAGCTGTTTTGGGCTGATCTTTTAAATATGTAGCCATTTTTATTTTTTTACTTCTTTGTCTCACTGTGAAAAATCCTTTCCATTCAGGGGTAATATTTTCCTTCAGAAAACGAGTGCCCCCTTGTCACAAGGACTCTTGAACAGCTCACCAAGTATCTGTTTATAATTTGAACTCTAGCCCCCAGGGATGTTTTTTATTCCTTTGTGTTATTCTAATGATTCTCAGAAATCTCTAGCGCTACGACTGGGTATCACAGATACCCCGTCGTATCGCCGTTTTTTTGCCCGTGTATCTATGCGTGTGATTCCTAGAATCACTTACGCATAGATACAGGTGAAGATCCGCCATGTGTAAAACAATTACACTGGCGGATCGTAGATGTAATGACAACTCCGGCCGCTAGGTGGCCTTTACGTTGTTTTCTCATTTGCCTATGCAAATGAGGCTAATACGCCAATTCCCGAACGGTTTTACGCCGCCCCGTCGTGGTTAACGTCGTTTTCGTCCGCGTAAGGTTACCCCTGCTAAGATGTGGAGTAACCTTACGAAGTCCCGTTGGATGCCGTCGGCTGCCGTCGGATGCCATGTTAAGTTTGGCCTCAGGACCGCGTCGTGTTGTGCGTCGTTTACGTCGTTTGCGTACGTCGATTCTTAATGGGGCTGGCGTACGCTATGATTACGTCGTTTACATTGAGAAAATGTGACGTTCTTTGGAGCATGCGCACTGGGATTTCGTCGCGGCCGGCGCATGCGCAGTTCAATCGGCACGGGGGCGCGCTTAATTTAAATACAAGCCGCCCCCTTTGAATTACGCGGCCCTACACTGGGCCATTTACGCTATGCCGCCGCAAACTACGGAGCAAGTGCTTTGGGAATAAAGCACTTGCTCCAGTACGAGGCGGCGGCGTAGTGTAAATGGCTAACGCTCCGCCGCTGCAAATGTACAAGAATCTGGCCCTAGGACTCTTATGCCGGGTACACGATTATTTTTCGGCTTGTAAAAAACTATGTTTTAAAAAAATGTAATTTAAAATGATCGTGTTTTTAAAAAATGTAATTTAAAATGATCGTGTGTGGTCACATCTTTTTTCGGGTTCTGAAAAACGACAACATTTTTTTTTGAACATGCTGCATTTTTTAACGACGTTTTAAACAATGTAGTTTTTCGGGTTGTAAAAAATGATCGTGTGTGGGCTTAAACAACGTGAAAAATCCGCGAATGCTTAGAAGCAAGTTATGAGATAGGAGCGCTCGTTCTGGTCAAACTACCATTTGTAATGGACTAAGCACATTCATCACGCTGTAACAGACAGAAAAGCGCGAATCGTCTTTTACTAACACAAAATCAGCTAAAGCAGCCCAAAGGGTGGCGAAATCCACATGGAACCTGCATTGCTTGTCATTGACAGACCCATGATACAATTTTTTTTATACAAAAATATATATTTTTTATTTATTTTTTATAATCACATAACTTTATTTTACAAAAACATCCCACTGTAGACATTTTTTTAAAAATACGTCATGGTTTTACTTTTTTTCCTGGCGTATAATTTATAAATTATCCTCATTCATGGATCCACATTTGACTTAGAGAAAGGGGCTAATAGCCCGGAATGCCTTTTTATCGCCATTTTGAGAGTAATATACTACTTCCTGCAGTACAGAACTGTCCAAATATTTCTTAAGGTCACGTTCACACTGGTACGACACGACTATGAACCTGACTTTGCCTTGCGACTTGAAGTCCGATATGCATCCGACTTCAATGAACAGGGATCCGACTTATCCGACAATACCAGGCACTGTGTTTGGTATGGATTTTAAGGGGAACCCCCCAAAGTCCATACCAGACCCATATCCGAGCACACAGCCCGGCCAGTCAGGAAAGGGGGTGGGGACGAGTGAGTGCCTCCCCTCCTGAACCGCACCAGGCCGCATGCTCTCAACATGGGGGGTCGGTGCTTTAGGGCAGGGGGCGCCCCCCAAATAAACCTTGTCCTCATGTTGATGAGGACAAGGGCCTCTTCCCGACAAGCCGGGCATTTGGTGTCCAGGGTCTGCGGCAGGGAGACTTATCGGAGTCTGGGAGCCCCCTTTAATAAGGGGGCCCCCAGATCCCAGCCGCCCACTCTAGGTAATTGAGTATGGGGTACATTGTACCCCTACCTATTCACCTGGAAAAAAACTGTCAAAAATAAAACACACTATGCGGATTTTTAAAGTAATTTATTAAGGCAGCTCCAGGGGTCTCTTCCGACTTCTTCTCTTCTCTCCGGGTCTTCTCCACTCTCTCTGGTTCTTCTCCCTCTGTCTTCTGCTGGTTCTCCTCCGCTATCTTCTGCTCTTTTGCCCGCTCTTGCCCAGTGTTCGCTGCTGTCTTCCTCCCTCTGCTTTTCTTCCGATGTTGACATGACGCTCTCTCCCATTCTAATGCCCGGTGCGTGGTGTACCACTACTTATATTGGCATGGGGTGCTTAGGGGCTACATAAAAAATGCAAGGCTCAGAAGCGCGCTTCATAAAAACTGCAGGGCTCAGAATTGCGCTACATAAAGAATGCAGGTCTCAGCTGTGCCCATTTATGCACTCTTACCAGTGCCCATCAATGCAGCCATACCAGTGCCCATCAATGCAGCCATACCAGTGCCCATTAATGCAGCCATACCACTGCCCATCAATGCAGCCTCACCAGTGCCCACCAATGCATCCTGACTAGTGCCCACCAATGCAGCCTTGACAGTACCCACCAATGCAGCCTCACCAATGCCCACCAATGAAGCCTGACTGGCGCCCACCAATGCAGCCTCACCTGTGCTCATCAATGCAGCCTCACCCATGCAGGGGATCAGAGAGAGGAGAGGAAGAGGAAAGCCGGCTGGATCATCATACAGCCCTATGTTGCCCGCTATGACAGCTTTAATTTGAATCACCAGGCGCCCGCCGTCACACAAGTCCCGACTCCTGAATTAGCTCCTACCTTTAATAGACGGCACATGTCTCAGCATTGGACAAGTGTGCTGTCTATCAAAGGAGCCAAACCAGGATGCAGGACTTTGCGTGATGGCAGGAGCCCAGCGATTCAAAATTAAGGCCGTCACAGCGGTCAACGCCTGCCTGACACCACCCAGTGTGTGGCACCTGGGGTGGACCGGCCCCCGTTGGTATGCCACTGGCTTCGGCGCCCCCTGCCTTAGCATTCACCCAGGATGGGCCCTACACCTGCTGCCGCCCCTGCAATTTTTGGACAGACTGGCTTCAGGGACAGTGTTCTCAGTCTGGGGACTGTCTTCGGAAACCAGGGACGTTTAACAGGGGTGCATAATTACAATTTTTGCTGTAATATTTTACAGCAGGGCCTTTTCCTGCGCTCAACAAGAGTATCTGTAAAGCTTTACAGTGTTGTGCCACCACCACCGCCTAAGGCCTACATTTTTCTGCCCCTGTTTAATAGGGGCAAGTAATTAACATTTTTGATCTAATATTTCTCAGCAGGGCCCGTTCCTGCGCCCCCCAAGGGTAACTGTGAGGGCTTACAGTGTTCTGGTACCACCAACACCTAAGGCCCAAATTTCTGCAGAGTATATAGGGCAGGCCGTATAGTATATACAGGCAGTCCCCTACTTTCACACATCCGACTTACAAAACGACTTACAAACGGAGGGAGACAACAGGAGGGAGACAACAGGAAGTGAGAGGAAATCTAACCCTAGGAAGGGAAATTCTCTCCTGTAAGGCCTCGTACACACGAGGCAATCCATTTGTTCAAATCGGTCGGACCGACCGATTTGAACAAATCTGTCTGCTTGGATTTTGGTTTGCTCGCGTGTACACACAAGCAAACCAAAATCCCCGCCAGCAGACAGCACGCTAACGTGTCAGTGACGTTGACGCCGCCACGTCACTGCACCGCACCAGGAACCATTTGGCGCGTGTGCGAGAAGACATGTCTGCTGGTTAGCGTACTAACCAGCAGACATGTCGGGCGGACGGGTTCCCAGCCGACAGATTGGTAAGCATGCTTTCCAATCTGTCGGGTGGCCAAATCCGTCGGCTTGCCTGTACACACGATCAAATCTGTCTGCTGAAACGGTCTAGCAGACCGTTTCCAGCAGACAGATTTGATCGTGTGTACGAGGCCTAAGAGTTAATATGGCAAAAAGGTATCTCCATTGGTGCTTTATCACCAATCCTTGTTTCTCTAATAACCCCAATTTTTTTAAATCCAATTGTCATTGAGAGAGAAAGTTTTAACTGTAGCTGGAGCTACAGTTAAAAAATGTACCTGTTCCAAATTACAAACAGATTCCACTTAAGAACAGACCTACAGTCCCTGTCTTGGTTGGACCACCTGTATACTGCTGTACAGAGTATATAGGCCTGGGGGCCCCACGCCTTTGCTGTGTTTAATTTGGGTGCTGGGTTCCCCTTAACCACTTCAGTCCACCTTCACGTCCAAAGACGTGAACAGCGCAGACCTGAGGCGCCGGGTTGACGTCTTTGGACGTGATTTGCTTGTAATTCCCCGCGCGCGCCCCAGGGTGGCGCGCGGCGGGGAAAAACAGTCCCGACGCATCACCGAGGATCCGATGCGTGTACCCGGCGGCCGCGATGTCCGTCAGGTACACGCGATCGTCGATGAGACAGCAGGGACGTGGAGCTCTGAGTGTAAACACAGAGCTTCACGTCCTGTCAGTGAGGTGACAGATGCTGTTTCTCTTGTACATAGGGAGACAGCATCGGTCACCTCCCCCAGTCCCCCCCCTCCCCCCATACAGTTAGAACACACCCAGGCAATACATTTAACCCCTTCCTCACCCCCTAGTGTTAACCCCTTCAATGCCAGTCACATTTATACAGTAATTAGTGCATTTTTATAGCACTGGTCGCTGTATAAATGTGAATGGCGCCAAAAATGTGTCAAAAGTGTCCGATGTGTCCGTCGCAATATCGCAGTCCCAATAAAAATCGCAGATCGCCGCCATTACTAGTAAAAAAAAAATATAAAAAAAAAAATCATAATTAGGTCCCCTATTTTGTAGGTGCTATAACTTTTGCGCAAAGCAGTCACTTATTGTGATTTTTTTTTTTTTTTTTTTACAAAAATACGTAGAAGAATACGTATCGGCCTTAACCGAGAAAAAAAAAAAAAAAAAAAAAAAAAAATGGGATATTTATTATAGCAACAAGTAAAAAAAATATATATATTTTTAAATTGTCGCTCTTTTTTTCATTATAACGCAAAAAATAAAAACCGCACGGGCGATCAAATACCACCAAAAGAAAGCTCTATTTGTGGGGAAAAAAGGGACGCCAATTTTGTTTGGGTGCCACGTCGCACGACCGCGCAATTGTCAGTTAAAGCGACGCAGTGCCGGAAGCTGAAATTTCGCCTGGGCACGAAGGGGGTTTATGTGCCCAGTAAGCAAGTGGTTAATATCCATACAAGACCCAAAGGGCCTGGTAATGGGCTGGAGGGGTGTTACCAATGCCATTTTTGGTATGATATTTAAAGGAATATTTCACTTTTGTTTTTCACTTTAAGCATTATTAACCCCTTCCTTACCGGGCCATTATAAAATGACGCCGGCAGGAACCCTCCCTCCCTCCAGGTGGACGTCATATTAAAAACAGACGTTTATTCGGGAGCAGTGATTTTAATGATGCTTAAAGTGAAAAAAATAATGAAATATTCCTTTAAATATCATACCTGCTGGGTGTCTATAGTATGCCTGTGAAGTGGCACGTGTTTCCCGTGTTTAGAACTGTCCCTACACAAAATTTCTATAGGAAAAAAGTCATTTAAAACTGCTTGCGTCTTTAATGTGATGTCTGGTCCCTGCAATATGGATGAAAATCATTGAGAAAAATAGCATGGGTTTGCCCCCCCCCTCCCCCCAGGTCATTACAAGCCCCTTTGGGTCTTGTATGGATATTAAGGGGAAAAGGAAAGGCGTTTTCTTGTGTAAAAAAAAGGAAAGGCGTGGGGCCCCCAGGCCCTATATACTCTGAACAGCAGTTACAGGTGTAAACAAGACAGGGACTTTTTATTGAAGTAGAATCGGTAATTTTGAACGGGTACATTTTTAAAGTGTAGCTCCAGCCAAAAAATCTATTTTTAAGCTTTTTGGATAGTATAGGAAAGGGTTACCACCCCTGTAACATTTGTTTTGCTGTCTGTGCATCTGTTCAGAAGATTTTACCTCACTTTCTGTCCCAATGACAAATGTTTTTTTGGAAATGTGTTTTTTTTTTGTGAAACAAGGATTGGTGATAAAACATCAGTGGACAGGAGTCACCTCTTACAGAAGAGAATTTCCCTTCCTAGGGTTAGATTTCCTCACAATTCCTGTTGTCTCCTTCCGTTTGCAAGTAGGAGTCGTTTGTAAGTTGGATGTTTGAAAGTAGGGGCCTGCCGTATATACTCTGCAGAAATTTGGCCCTTAGGTGTTGGTGTTGCCACAACACTGTAAGCCCTCACAGTTAGTCTTGGTGGGCACTGGAACGCCCTGCTGTGAACTATTATATCAAGAATTGTAATTACATGCTGGTGCTGGTGCCACAACACTGTACGTCCTCACAGCTACTCTTGGTGGGTGCAGGAATGGGCCCTGCTGTTAAATATTAGATCAAGAATTGTAAATACATGCCCCTGTCAACAAGCCGAGGTCAGTGCAGGTAAAGGGCAGAAATAGGCGCTAGACAGAGGCATAGTCAATACAGTCCAGGGTCAGTTCATGTGAAAGGCAGAAACATGGCGGATAAACAATGCAGACGGCAGGCAGAGGCATAGTTGATAGTCCAGGGTCAGTTCACATGAAAAGCAGAAACATGGTGGATAAACAATGCAAATGGCAGGCAGAGACATAGTCGACAGGCCAGGGTCAGTTGAGTTGAGGCACTAGGTTGGTTGGTTGAGGCAGCAGGAAAATCAGCACAGAAATTGAAAACAGGCAAGTGGCAGTCTATTAGGAATTTGGGTTAATAATTTTCAAAAGAGTGATATCGCTTGAAGCATGGTGTTATACATAGGCCAGGTTGGTTGGGACAGTCGGAGCAACTGGTGTCTTTCCTAATTCTTTGTGCACACCCGACATCTTTTTTGGCGTCTTCTTCCGGTTGCTGAGAGAATAGTGTCATTGCTGATAGATCTTTGTGGGGCAGGGCAGTGACGTCATTTTCATTAAACATGATAAACGATGCCTTTCCGTTGATTTGTGATAAGTGACGTATGAATTATAAGTATATTTCAACTTTTTATACCAGAAAATAGACTTTCGTATTGAGACATAGGGCTGCAGCATTTGATCGTTTAGACCCCCCCCCCCCCCCATGAACTTATTATATTCATTGATACAGCAAGGCTTTTGAACGGTACGGCGTCGCCTGTGGAGTTCCACTGAGGTGTCATTGTGGATAGTCGACATGATGTAAACGTCTTTCTTATCCCTCCACTTCACGGCCAAAACTTCTTCGTTCCTCAGGCTTGCTGATTCCCCCCTTTGTAGGCTTTTGGTGACTAAACTCTGTGGGAAGCCTTTCCTGTTTTTACTTGCAGTACCACAGGCCAAAGTTTTATTCAGGATTAGGTGGCGAAAAAGGGGCAGACTGGTGTAGTAATTGTCCACGTATACGTGATACCCCT
This sequence comes from Rana kukunoris, assembly GCA_029574335.1. Lineage (NCBI taxonomy): Eukaryota > Metazoa > Chordata > Amphibia > Anura > Ranidae > Rana > Rana kukunoris. The sequence goes on from JAJQKJ010002951.1 coordinate 76,431, forward strand.
TTTGGAAGAGTGGGAATGCCAACTCCCATATAATTTTCCCGCTTATTCCCATATACGATGGACACTCAGGGGGCTGGAGCTGGGAGTGTTTGCCTACGTACACACGAAAGGCATTCACATAGCCGGAGGAGCTTTCGCAGAGCTTGTTTAGCTTCAAGCCGTACCTCTCTCTCTTACTGGGAATATACTGTTTTATTCCCAGCAGGCCAGTGAAATGGACCAGGGATTCGTCCACAGAGATGTTCTGCTCCGGGATGTAAAGTTCAGCAAACTTCTTATTAAAAAAATCTATTAGGGGGCGAATTTTATATAATCTATCAAAGTCCGTATGAATTCGGGGGGGGGGGGGGGCACTGCGAGTTGTCACTAAAAAGCAGGAACCGTATGATCATGTCATAGCGGGACCTGGACATCGTAGACCAATACGAATGAAGTTAAATTTTTTTGTTGTAATGCCGCGTACACACGGTCGTTTTTTGCGATGAAAAAAAACGACGTTTTTTAAAACGTCATTTAAATTGATCGTGTGTGGGCAAAACGTAGTTTTTTGTCTTCAAAAAAACGACCAAAAAAAAATTCCAACATGCTTGAATTTTTTGTGTCGTTTTTCAAAACGTCGTTTTTTGTTTCAAAAAAGTCACCGTGTGTAGCAAAAACGTCGTTCAAAACAACGTTTTTCAACCCGCGCATGCCCAGAAGCTAGTTAGGAAGCGAGCTCAATGGAAAAGAGTGGTGAACAACCTCGCTTTTTGTGAAAAAACGATTGGTATGCAAAATTGTCTTTGAAAAGTGACGTTTCAAAAACGTTTTTTTTACTTCAAAGGGTTTTTTTTTTCATCGCAAAAAACGACCGGTGTACGCGGCATAAGCCCCATATTCAGCGTAAGGCCTAAAAACAATCTCATATTCTCCATTGTTTGGGGTCTCCATTCAAAGGGGCGGGCATAGCATTAGTTGAGGTTGTTTTGTATGTACTGACGTGCAAAAAGATTTGTTTGGTCTATGATGGTTTGAAGGAACTCATTAGGGAAAAATAAATTAAAAAAATTGATTTCAGAGAAACCTCCGGTGTTAGCCTGCACACCTGGCTGTGCTGTGAAAGGGGGGTGTCAGAACTGTCCGGGATGCGAGCCAATGATCAGGGGTTGGAGAAGGTAGAAGTCCAAGATACAAGCCGGAGGTCAAAGGGGCAAAGACAGCAGCAGATCCAATAAGACGAGCCAAGGGTCAAGTGCAGGAGAAGGCGTAGAGAAGTCAGGTCCGATCCGGGTGAAATAGCTCAAGGCTTTCGGGTTAGCAAAGGTACTATAGCAGGATAGCTGACAACAAACCAGCAACCCGCCATGCATCTGGAGCTGGTTTAAATAGGCTGGGCTGAGACTTGATTGGTGGACGCGCGCGTGGATGCGCGCGCAAGCGCGCGCGCGCACGCGCCGTAACACAAAACCATGCTGGACCGCAGAGGCACGGGGCACGGGCATGCGCCGTGGCGAGGATTGGCCGCTGGAGCTACTGGTACCCTGACAGGGGGATTGTGGCTGACCCTGTGCTAGAAGGCAGCCACAACGGGTTGGCCAAGCCATCCGGTAGATGGGTTTGGGCCCTACTTTCTCTGCGTTAAATTCCAGAGCTTGTACTTGGCCCTTCCTCCTGGGGTCTAGCGCCGTTAGCATTTGCTGATTGGCCACTGGGGTGTCCGGCGCTGCTGGTAGCTCCCTGGGGTTCAGACCATGGTCTTTTTAGACAGACTACTTCCTCCTCCGATTTGGATGTACTGATTTCAGGGGGCTCGTATTCCGAACCTGAATCGAAAGTGGACTCGGTACTGTAATGGGGCGGTGAGAGCTCCCTGCTGCTCTCATCGGTCTGGGTTAGCATTTGGTATGCCTCTTCTGTGGTGTATAATTTTCTGGACCATGTGGCTGCACGATAGGGACTAATTGGCTGTAAGTCAGCTAGAAATTGGCTGCTGGGTTCACTGGACAGGTACTCCTGGTGGAGGTGACAGGTACTCCTGGTGGAGGTGACAGGTACTCCTGATGGAGGTGACAGGTACTCCTGATGGAAGTGACAGGTACTCCTGATGGAGGTGACAGGTACTCTTAATGGGGAAAAAAAACGATGTTTTTTACAGTCATTTAAATTGTCGTGTGTGGGCAAAACTCGGTCTTAAAAAAAACGTACTTTGAATTTTTTGTGTCTTTTTCAAAACGTCGTTTTTTGTTTCACAAAAAGTGGGGCAAAAACGTGTTTACAGTTTTTCAACCCACGTGCTCCTGATGGGGGTGACAGGTGAAAGTGACTCTTTTTTTACTTCACAAAAAACGTCGGTTTTTTTTTCATGCAAAAAACGAGACGCGGCATGACAGCTGGGTAGTTCTGATGGGGGTGACAGGTGCTTTTTTATGGGGGTGCTCCTTTTTTATGGGGGTGACAGGTACTCAGGTACTCCTGATGGAGGTGACAATTACCCGTGATGGAGGTGACGGGTACTCAGGTACTCCTGATGGAGGCAGTGGAACACATACAGGAGCTGATGACAAACCAGCAACCTGTCATGTGTCAGAGGCAGGTTTAAATAGGGCGGTCAAGTTTCTGATTGGCTCCGAAGGAGCCGTGTGCGCGTGATAGCGGCGTTCTTCTGCGCATGTGCGCGAATCCGTGGCTAACAGAACTGGTGCCCTGACAATTTTATTGGCTATTTACCGTGATCAGGGACGGGCTGTCTCCGAGGGACTCGCTGCGTCACCGATCGTCGCGCAGTAGCGGCGAGAAGGGCTGGACGTCATATGACGTCCACCTGGATCGGCGAGGGGTTCCTGCCGCTGTCATTTCCCTATGGCCCGGTATGGAAGGGGTTTAACAGGGGCAGAAAAATTGGGCCTTAGGCACTGGTTCCACAACACAGCAATCCCATACAGATACTCTAGTTGGAGCGCAGGAATGAGCCCTGCTGCAAGGTACTGCATAAATTGTAATTACACACTCCTGTCAAACAGGGGCAGAAAAATTGGGCCTTAGCCACTGGTGGTGGTGCCCAGAACCAAAAATGTCCTTACAAGCTATCAGCATGATCATTGAGGAGGAAAATAATAGTCACTCAGCATGACAGGATAGTCACTCAGCATCAGCATAGGCAGTCTTGAAGGAATCTGACATTTCAAAAAAAAATATTCAGTTACATCAGCATCAGGTGCTTGGTAGCTGGTGGTGATCCAAGCCTGATTCATTTTTATGAAGGGCAGTCGATCGACCGAGTCTGTGAAGAGGCGCACCCTGTGATCAGTTACAAAGCCTCCAGCAGCACTGAATGTGCGTTCCGAAAGAATGCTGGATGCAGGACAGGCCAGTAGCTCAATTGCATACTGTGCAAGCTCTGACCAGTGAGCCATCCTCAAGACCCAGTCAATGCTGTATCCTGGCCTAGGCCAACAAGGCCCAGGCCTAGGGCAGCACGTTGAAGGGGGGCAGCACGGACAAGTGTCCCCGCCGGCTTGCACTACACTGTTAGGCAAATTAGTTTAGCGCCCCCATAAATCGGCCGCACTGCTTCCAGTATGTGGACGGTTGGCATTCTAGGGGGGGGGGGGCTCGATTCACATTTTTTACCATCCCTGTCCCATTGCAGAGATTTCCCTTTACTTCCTGCCCCATAGCCAAACAGGAAGTGAGAGGAAATATATGCAAATTAAGGGAATCCATTGCCCCGCCCCCCCAAGGCCATCAGAACTAGTGTACCCACTTGAAAATTTTAAGGTGGGTCTTAAACCGCAAGGGGTGTGGCCTTTACAGGAAGGGGTGGGTCATATTTAAATTAGAGGGTGCACAAATTTAGTCAGGCCTAGGGCAGCACAAAACCTAAATACATCCCTGGACCCAGTAACCCAGAGCATTTTTGGTGGGAAAGGTGTCCAAGTCTGATCTTGCCCCTAGGTATTCCCGCACCATGTAAAACAGACGCTGGCGATGGTTGCTGGAATCGGTCATACCTTGGGGCTGCAGACTAAAAAATTGTCTGAACACATCGGTCAGACGGCCACCTTCCCCACCGCTCCTTTTTTGACCGAAGCCTCAGCAACACATTGTCCAGGACCAGGATTTTGTAACCTCCCAGTCTCTGGGAACGCGTTGCACAGACCTTTTGCCTCCCGAAGATGTTTCATCTTCTGCTTCCTCTGCGCCGTCAAGATAAGGTCCGCAACCTTACCCTTGTAACGTGGATCAAGGAGGGTTGCCAGCCAGTAATGCTCCCTCTCCTTGATAGCACGAATACGAGGATCCTTCCGCAGGCTTTGCAGGTTTAGGGAGGCCATGCAACGTAGGTTTGCCGAGGCATTCGGTGCAGAGTCCTCTGGGTCACTGAGGACGACAGGATCCGCAGCCACCTCCTCCCAGCCATGTACAAGTCCATGAGTTTCTTGGGACTGTAATTAATCCCTTGAAGACTGCTGCTGATGCGGAGTGCTAGGCTCCACCTCCATGCTGACACAATCCTCCTCCTCACCTCTTCCTGTGTGATAGGCGGGCAAGCAGGAACACTGTCTGGATAAAGGGGGTCATGAGAGGTAAGCAAGTCTGGCCTTTCTCCCTCTGTTCTACCTCAAGTTCCTCAAGTTCCCTGTTCATTATTCGATGCAACGCGTGCTTCAACAGATGGATAAGAGGTACAGTGTCACTGATGCATGCACTGTCACTGCTCACCATCCTCGTGGCCTCCTCAAATGGTGACAGGACAGTGCATGCACCCCTGATCATGGCCCTCTGGCGTGGGGAAAAAAAACCAAGCTCCCCTGACCCTATCCTAGTGCCATATTGGCACAGATACTCATTGATGGCCCTCTGCTGCGTGTGCAGCCGCTGCAGCATGGCCAACGTAGAGTTCCACCTGGTGGGCATGTCACAGATTGGGCGGTTCTTGGGCAGGTTGTATTCCTGTTGGAGATCAGCCAGCTGGGCACTGGTATTATATGACCGTCGGAAATGCACAAAGAGTTTCCTGGTCTGCTTCAGGACATTCTGTAAGCCCGGGTACCTGCCCAAGAACCGCTGCACCACCAAGTTAAGGTTGTGAGCAAAACAGGGTACGTGGGTCAGTTGTCCCTGTCAGAGGGCAAAAAGGAGGTTGGTGCCATTGTCGCAAACCCACCATTCCTGGCTTAAGCTGGCGTGGTGCCAACCACCTCTGAGCCTGCCCCCTGCAGAGCTGACAGAACCTCTGCCCCAGTGTGGCCCCTGTCCCCCAAGCACACCAGCTCAAGCACCGCATGGCATCTTTTTGCCTGCGTACCTGCGTAGCCCCTTAAATGCTTACGGAGCACCGCTGGTTACGAGGACAAATCAGCACAGGAAGAGGCCCCAGAGGAAGAAGAGGACAGCTTGGTCATCCACTCTACCAAGTATTCGGCATGTTGCGGCTCAACAAGGCCAGCTGCTGAAAAAAAGGATGAGCGGCCACGTGCTGATGAGGATGCACCATGTCCACGACCAGTACTGTTGCCTCTAGACGCAGAGCCTGCTTGCCCTCTTTTATCGGCTCGTGACTCTCTGCCTCTCCTTGTTGTCCTTCCAGACATACTAAGGGCCTGCAGGGAGATGTAGCTGCACAAATACTGACAAATACTTGCAGATCCCTGCCTGTGGTATTAGTATGAGAACACCAGCAATTGTATTCACATAGCTTTTAGGTGCACACTGTGCAGAGGACACAGTACACCAAGTGAAAAGACTTGCAAATTCCTGCCTGTGGTATTAATATGAGAACACCAGTAATTGTATTCACGTAGCTTTAGATGCACACTGTGCAGAGGACACAGTACACCAAGTGAAAAGACTTGCAGATCCCTGCCTGTGGTATTTATATGAGAACACCAGCAATTGTATTCACGTAGCTTTAGGTGCACACTGTGCAGAGGACACAGTACACCAAGTGAAAATACTTGCTGATCACTGTCTGTGGTATTAGTATGAGAACACCAGCAATTGTATTCACATAGCTTTTAGGTGCACACTGTGCAGAGGACACAGTACACCAAGTGAAAAGACTTGCAGATTCCTGCCTGTGGTATTAATATGAGAACACCAGTAATTGTATTCACGTAGCTTTAGGTGCACACTGTGCAGAGGACACAGTACACCAAGTGAAAAGACTTGCAGATCCCTGCCTGTGATATTAATATGAGAACACCAGCAATTGTATTCACGTAGCTTTAGGTGCACACTGTGCAAAGGACACAGTACACTAAGTGAAAATACTGCAGCTAGCACAATCACCTGGCTGCCTGTCAGTTAGGGATGAGCCGAACATACCCGCGTTCGGTTCGCACCAGAACCGTCGAACAGACCGATCGTTCGAACGAACATTTAGAACCCCATTGAAGTCTATGGGACTCGAACGTTCAAATTCAAAAACGCTCATTTTAAAGACCAATATTCAAGTTATTGTTGGAAAACGTCTGTGAGAACCCGGGTCTTGCCCTAGGGAAGATGTATCAATGGAGCAGGACTCTTTTTTTCCATTGATACATGTTCCCTCGGGCAAGACCCGGGTTCTCAAAGACGTTTTCACAGGCAAGCTATAGACACCCAGCAGGTACAATATTTAAAGGAATTTTTTTTTTTTTTATTTAAGCATCATTAAAATCACTGCTCCAGGAGCAGTGATTTTAATAATGTTTAAATAAAAAAAAAATTAAAAATTCCTTTAAATATTGTACCTGTAGTGCTGGGTGTCTATAGTTTGCCTGTGAAAACATCTTTAAGAACCCGGGTCTTGCCCGAGGGAACATGTATCAATGGAAAAAAGTTTTAAAAAGGGTCGTTTTTTCAGGAGTCCTAAACAACTACCGTTTTTATAACTTTTTTTCCATTGATACATGTTCCCTCGAGCAAGACCCGGGTTCTCAAAGACGTTTTCACAGGCAAACTATAGACACCCAGCAGGTACAATATTTAAAGGAATCTTTCACTTTTTTTTTATTTAACCCCTTCCATACAGGGCATTTTCACCCCCTTCCTGCCCAGACCAATTTTTAGTTTTCAGCGCTGTTGCACTTTGAATGACAATTGCACGGTCAGGCAACACTGTACCCAAATAAATCGTTATGTTTTTTTCCCCACACAAATAGAGATTTCTTTTAGTGGTATTTGATCATCTCTGCGGTTTTTATTTTTTGCGCTTACAAAGAAGAGCGACAATAAAAAAAAAAACACAATATTTTTTTCTTTTTATTTAATACATTTCACAATATTTTTTTTAAAAAACTTTTTTTCCCCTCAGTAACCGATGTATTCTTCTACGTATTTTGGTAAAAAAAACGCAATAATCGTATATTGATTGGTTTGCGAAAAGTTATAGCTCTACAATAGGTGATAGATTTATGGTATTTTTATTTTATTTTTTTTACGTTGGCGGCGATTGCGTTTTTATTTTTTGTGACCGTGACATTGCGGTGAACATATCGGACACTTTTGACACGTTTTTGGGACCATTCACATTTACACAGCGATTATTGCTATAAAACTGCACTGATTACTGTGTAAATGTGACTGGCAGGGAAGGGGTTAACATTAGGGGGCGCTGAAGGGGTTAAAATGTGTCCTAAAGTATGTTCTAACTGTAGGGGGAGGGGGACTCACAGGGGGAGGAGATCGATGTGTGTTCCTCTGTACTGGGAACACACATCGATCTCCTCACTGCTGACAGGAGGTGGATCTGTGTGTTTACACACACAGATCCACACTCCTGACGTGATTGGCGAAAATCGCGGGTGCCCGGCGGCAATCGCAGCCATCGGGCACGCGCGCGGGATCGCGAGTGGTGCCGCGGGCGAGCGCGCGCGCCCTAGAACGCCGTGGAGACAGGACGTTGTGCATGGCCTGGAATTGAAGTGGTTAAACATTATTAAAATCACTGCTCCAGGAGCAGTGATTTTAATGATGCTTAAATTAATATTTTTTAAATACAATTCCTTTAAATATTGTACCTGCTGGGTGTCTATACGTGTGATAATGTTTTTAAATAGCACAATCACCTGCCTGCTAGTAAATTAGGAAGAACTGATCTATCTAAGCTATACAGTGTATACATATATGTACAATTCCTAGGGATGTATATATATTCTCTACACACTGTAAATTAAGCTAAACTGACTAGCCTGCCTGCCTGCTTTATCTAGCTATATAAAAAGACCATCTCTCTGTCTCTCTGACTGCTCTCATTAACAAGCCGGAACACACTACAAGAGGCCGCCGCGCAGGCGGCCTTATATAGTGTGGGGCGTGTGCTAAAGCCCTGAGCCATAATTGGCCAAAGCCACCCAGGCTTTGGCCAATTATGGCTCTTCGTTTTTTGCGCGCTGTGATTGGCCAAGCATGCGGGACATACAGCATGCTTGGCCAATCATCAGCGCGCAATGCCGCAGTGAATTATGGGCCGTTTTGCGTCACTCCAATTTGGCCGCTTTTGTTCGAATTTCGTCGAACGTACGAACAGACAATGTTCGAGTCGAACATACATTCGTATCGAACGCGAAGCTCATCCCTACTGTCAGTATATTAGGAAGAGCATACAGGAACGGATCTGGCTAAACTCAATACAGTTTATAAATATATATACACAACACCTGGGATGCATATATATCCTCTACACACTGTAACTGACTAGCCTGCCTGCCTGCTCTATCTAACTCAATTGAAACGACATGGTCTCTCCCTCTCTCTGTCTTTATCTTTAACCACCGTCGCAACACACTACACAAGGCCACCACGCAGACAGCTTTATATAGTGTGGGGCGTGTACTAAATCCCCTGAGGCATAATTGGCCAAAGCCACCCTGGCTTTGGCCAATTATGGCTCCTTGTTTTTTGTGTGCTGTGATTGGCCAAAGCATGTGGGTCATGGTGCATTCTTGGCCAATCATCAGCCAGCAATGTACTGCGATGCCGCAGTGAATTATGGGCCACGACGCGCCACCCGAGTTTGGCGTGAACGGCCCATAACGTTCGTAATTCGACGAGCGATCGAACACGAAGCTCATCCCTATTCTTGATATACATGGAGCTATACAATTATCCAAGGGTACATAGCCTGCAACCGCATATCTATTCACCACGCTTTATTCCATGTGAACACTTGTACTTGTTCCTTCACCTGGCTTGTACCTTGAACTTTTTTAATTTTTAAATTTATTTTTTATACTTGTATAGTATTGTATACCTACTATTTTTACCATTAAAATAGCTCTTCCCTGTTATTGGGTTTAACTATGCTATGTGAGCCTCCTTCAATTTTTTACATGTGCCTCCATGAGATTTCAAGTCTATGAGACATCTGCTTGCTATCCTGGACGTTTGGATACATGAACAAGATCTTTTGGATTCCCTTCGGTGCCGTTGGATGTTTCTTCTATGAACCTAACCAGGCTGAGGATCCATTACATGCCCTATTGACATGCTACCACTGGTCAGTATGTCCACCGAATCTGGTAAGGTTATTCAATCTACTTGAGTGCACAGGAGTACATTGTGGATGTTTTTTTCTTCTATCCTCGTATGTGAAGTAAAGACATCATACAACTATTTCTTGTGGAAGCAATTCTGGACTTTTTCTTTATTACATGAATTTATAAGGAATTTATTCCCTATGTTCATGATTTATATAAGGAACTAGTTGTTGTTATATCACCTTAATTTGCACTTTTTTGCACCTATCACCTTTTTTGATTGTCACATTCATTTCAGGTTATGAGATATTCTTCCACTCATTAGTGGTTTATAATATCTCTCTCTAAGCGCCGCATTTATTGTTTTTGTCATTCATAGGATGTAAAAGAGGTTTTCTTTTTTCTTTTTACATTTTTTAAAAAGCATTCTTAAAGGTTTTCGTAAACTGTGTATCTGTTATGTGTGTGTGGATGTCATAACATTCCACAAACAAACAAAACCTAAGGGGATAGAAGCCTGGCACAATGCATGCCTGCTCTTTTGTTGCTGTGACCCAATTTTTTTCAATCTGAATGAAGGTTTATATTAAGAGTTGTAATCTGTAAGAAGACTAAGCTTCTTTACGCATACACACAGAATCTTCACACTCACGTCAGAGGAGCAGTCTGCCAGGTGTCATTGTGTACTAGAAGAAGCTTATTTTTCTCAGCTCTACTGTACTTTTCTTTTAAGAAAAAATGTTTTTGGATTTTTTTATGTCTTTCACACTTGTATATGTTAACCATTTCATATTTTTTTAATTAAAACTTTTTTATTTTGCTGATGCAGAAAATAATCATACAAATACAATTCAAACAGTAATAAGGCTAAATACAGTCATAATCTGTCAGAAATTAACAGAGCATATCTTCAAACACAGTCGTATATGTTGCTCTGCACTGCTCCACAGCTTATTCGAGCAAACTTTTAGCACTATGCTTAAACAACTTGCGCATCAAAACACTGTCTTTTTCTTTCTTCTTTCTTTTTAATAACTGATATTACGTAACAAGTGTTTAACGTATCAAACTTAAAACGTTTAACTGTTTTCCCTTCCCCTCTCCAATCAACTCCTCCCTCCATTTACTTCTCACTGTTCTGAATAAAATTCTTAGCAATCTATCCAAGTTGTGGGGAGGTGGGGGGGGGGGCAAGAGCTGGATCAGACAGCCATGGCTGCCAGACAACTTCGAATTTGTTCACAGCATTTCTATTTCAGTATGTCAGTTGTTCCCTGATCAAGAGTGAGTTCACATACAGTATATAATCCATTGTTTCCCCATTGGTAGAGTAGGCGTGTGACCTCAGTCCAATACCTATTAAGCTTTGGGCCCCGCCCCAGCATGTGGATGAGCTCCCCCTGGTGTATTTTACATTTTGAGCATAGGGGTGTATCCCTCAGGCCCCATGCAAACAGTTTTGTTGGTGTCCGTTGAAATGGAGACAATAGGGATTGATTCCAGTGCCATGTCGCATTGATCACCAACAATTTCTCCAATGTCTGTGGCCCATTTAGCTCTACACTTCGAGGAAGCGTGGTCCTGATTGGAGGACAACAAAGCTGAATAGATTGTAGAAATCTGTCCCTTTCTAACAGGCGCATGTAGTAGCTCCCTTAGAAGCGGGGAGGAGGTCACAGACAGGGAGGTTACCTGACCCTGAGCATATTGGGCATGTCGGAGTTGTAAGTACTGATAGAAACATCTAGTGGGGATTTCAAATTCTGAGCAGAGTTGTGCAAAAGATTTCAACACATTTCCTCCATATACCTGTTAGAAAAACCAGACTCCCTTATGTTTCAATAGAGTAAATCCCTCAAGTTTATTGAGTTCTGGGTATCGTGTTTTCTCCCACAGAGGGCCCCTCAACCTTCAGTGCCTCCTGGACTCCCCCCCCCCCACACTTTTCTAAGGAAAACTGCCATTGGTGAATTCGGGGGCAAACCAGGGAGATCCATTTAAAGATGGGAGCTGGCTTTCAAGTCCGGGTTGGTTCGGACCATTAGACGTACTATTGGATCGTCTAAGGCCACGTACACACGATCGGTCAAAACCGATGAAAATGGACTGAAGGACCATTTCATCGGTCCAAACTGATTGTGTGTGGGCCCCATCGGTCAGTTATGCTTTGGTCAAAAAAAAGAGAACTTGCTTTAAAATTTGACCGATGGACGCCTGACTGATGGGTCAAAACCGATCGTTAGTATGCAAAAGCATTGGTTAAAAGGCAGCGCATGCTCAGAATCAAGTCGACGCATGCTTGGAAGCATTGAACTTTGTTTTTTCTCAGCACGTGGTTGTGTTAAAACACGTTAACGTCACCGTGTTCTAACACGATTGTTTTTTTTAACCGATGGTGTGTAGGCACATCAGACCATCAGTCAGTTTCATCGGTTAACCGATTAAAACGATCCTTTGGCCCGCTCTCATCGGATGGACTGATCGTGTGTACGCGGCCTAAGGCGTCATCGCTATCCCACCCCGTGAAATGACTTATTTGAGAGGCCAAAACTTATAGCTTGGGATGCTGTATGTCTTTACTATATTGTAGGGTAGTTAGACTGATTCTGGCGCGCTACTGCTTCCAAATGAGATCTCGCATCTGTGTATCTATTCTCTTGAACCATTTATTAGAAATCCATATAGGGGAATTCTGAGAGATATATAGTAATTGCGGGGGCCCACCTAATTTTTTTTTACGTTTACTCTCCCTACGACTGATAGCTTGCACCAGCTAATGGATTTTTCTTTTTGTTTGTCTAATAAGGAGCTCAAATTTAGTTCAAGGTATTTGGAGGTGTCTGTAGTCGCCACGACCCCCAGATATCTAAAAGAATCGGGAATAGTAATTTGTCCTGCTTCCCGGGGCATGGGTTTAGTCATGGTATCTAGGGGCATCAGAATGGATTTGGACCAATTTATTGAGAAGCCAGAGAATCCGCCAAACCTGTTTATGATCGCAACCGCAGAGATTCTATATTCGACCCTAGGGGTCGAATATAGAATCTTCACCCAGGCCAAAACGAGCCAGGATCTCCCAGAGTTAAGGCCACTCCACACTGTCAAAAGCCTTAGCGGCATTACCATTTCATATTTGAAGATTTTTTATATCTGATAATGTGCTCAACAACCCTGCTAAAGAACAGCCCTGTTAAGTTGGCTAATAAAACTACTAAAGTTATCAGAATTAAATGGCAGTTGGACATGTAGGCACAACCCAACATTTAGGGCCAGTTCACACCAGATGTAGTTCTGTGCACTTATTTTTCTGCACTAAAAATGCATACAATGTTTTCCATGTATTCCAATGGCTCTAGTTCACACCAACGCATTCAGTTTCCGGTCAGTTTCTGCACCGGAAACTGACTGGAACTGACTGCACTGGTGTGAACTATAGCCATTGGAATACATGAAAAACATTGTGCATGCATTTTTAGGGCCAGTTAACACCACAAAAATGCACTCCAGATACGTTCCAGATCAGTTTTTGCTTACAGTTCACACAGGGTTGCCAACCTCCTGCAGCATTTTTTACTGACAAAACATGGACAATTTACTGGCAGAGAACATTTTTTTACTGGCAACCTGAGAAATTGCAGATCTCCTATTAAAAATCTAACACAGTGAATATTTGAACATTATAAATATTAGGGTTGACCACTTTTTTAGGACCGAGTACAAGTACCGATACTTTTTTTCAAGTACTCGCCGATACCAAATACCGATACTTTTTTTAAATGTGTCCCCAAATGTAGCCATGTCCCCCACAAATGCAGCCATGTCTCCCACATATGCAGCCATGTCCCCCCAGCCATTTCCCCCACATATGCAGCCATGTCCCTCCAGCCATGTCCCCCACATATGCAGCCATTTCCCCCCAGCCATGTCCCCCACATATGCAGCCATTTCCCCCCAGCCATGTCCCCCACATATGCAGCCATGTCCCTTCAGCCATGTCCCCCACATTTGCAGCAATTTCCCCCAGCCATGTCCCCCACATATGCAGCCATGTCCCTCCAGCCATGTCCCCCACATATGCAGCCATTTCCCCCGAGCCATGTCCCCCACATATGCAGCCATGTCCCTCCAGCCATGTCCCCCACACATGCAGCCATTTCCGCCCAGCCATGTCCCCCACATATGCAGCCATGTCCCTCCAGCCATGTCCCCCACATATGCAGCCATGTCCCTCCAGCCATGTCCCCCACATATGCAGCCATTTCCCCCACATATGCAGCCATGTCTCTCCAGCCTTGTCCCCCACATATGCAGCCATGTCCCTCCAGCCATGTCCCCCACATATGCAGCCATGTCCCCCCAGCCATGTCCCCCACATATGCAGCCATGTCCCCGCAGCCATGTCCCTCCAGCCATGTACCTCCAGCCATGTCCCTCCAGCCATGTCCCCCATACCTAGCCGCCGAAAGCCGCCACTAGACATGTGCATTTCGTTTAGTTTCTAATTCGTTTTTTAACGAAAAATCGGAAATTCGTTAATTTATAATTTTCGTATTAACGAATTTTTAATTTCCGAAAATTTTGAATTTCCGAATTTTCGAATTTTCGGAATTCCGGAAATTCGAGTTTTTCAATTTTCGTTTTTCGTTTTTCCGAATTCCGAAAATTCGAATTTTTCAATTTTCGTTTTTCGTTTTTCCGAATTTTTCAATTTTCAATTTTCCGAATTTACGAATTTCGGATTTTCGTTTTTTATTTTCGATTTTTTTATTTTCGATTTTTTAAATTTTCATATTTTTTAATTTTCAAAATTCCGAATTTTCTATTTTTTCGAATTATTCATTTTCTATTTTTCGAATATTCAAATTTTTCATTTTCGATTTTTTAAATTTTCGAATTTTCGAATCTTTATTTTTTTTATTTTTCGAAATTTCTAATTTTCGAATCTTTCATTTTCGAAATTTCGAATTTTCAAATTTTTCGAATTTTCAAATTTTTTATTTTTCGAATTTTTCATTTTCGAAAATGAAAAATTCCAAAAATTCGAAAAATGTGAAAATTTGAAAATTGGAATATTCGAAATTCTGAAAATCGAAAAATTCGAAAATTAAATAATTCGAAGATTCGAATTAGAGAATTCGAAAACTGAAAACAATCGAAAATTCGAATTTTCCAATCTTCGAATTATTTAATTTTCGAAATTTCGAATTTTCGAAATTTCGAATTTTCGAAATTTCGAATTTTCGAATTTCGGAATTTCGAATATTCCAATTTTCATTTTTTTTTTATTTTTAGAATATTTCACTTTCGAAAATTAAAAATATGAAAATTCGAAAAATGTGAAAATTCGAAAATTCGAAATTTCAAAAATTTAAAATTCGAAAATTAAATAATTCGAAGATTCGAATTAGAGAATTCGAAAACTGAAAAAAATCGAAAATTCGAATTTTCGAATCTTCAAATCATTTAATTTTCGAAATTTCGAATTTTCGAATTTCGAAATTTCGAATTTTCTAATTTCGAAATTTTCTAATTTCGAAATTCCGAATTTCGAATTTTCACATTTTATTTCACAAATAAAAAATTACGAAAATTCAAATATTCGAAATTTCGAAATTGTAACATTAAAAAATCTAATGTTCGAAAATCTAAAATTCGAAAATGCTAATTCTAATTTTTGAATTTCCGAAAAAAAAAATTGTTTTCATTTTCGTTTCATTCGTTTTTTTCGGAAATTTCGTTTTTTCCGTTTTATTCGTTTTTTGCTTTTTCGGAAATCCGAAAATTCCGAATTTTCGAATTTACGAATTTCCCGAATTTCCGAAAAAAGCAAAAAACGAATAAAACGGAAAAAAAAAAATTCCGATTTTCCCAAATTTCCGAAAAATAAAAAAAACGAATGAAACAAAAACGAATTTTTTTTTTTTTTTTTAATTTCCCGAATTTCCGAAAAAATAAAAAAACGAATGAAACAAAAACGAAAAATTTTTTTTTTCATTTCCCGAATTTCCGAAAAAATAAAAATAAAAAAAAATAACATAAACGAAAAAAAGAAAAAAACGAATTTTTTGTCAGTGCACCATGTCTATTAAAACTACTCACAAACAGCGGATTTGAACAGGCTTGTCAACAAAATAAAGGTGAATTCCCTTCGGACCACGCTCCACAGTGGGGGATACGGGGAATATGTTGCTGCCGCGCTGACGCGTTTCGAAGCGTCTAGGGCCTCTTCATCAGAGCTCGACAGTAGAGACCCCTCCGTGTCCACTGCCTATATACTACTACATTCAATAAGTGGATGGATTGAAATGGCTTGGAGGGGACCACACCCACTGCTGACCTCAGTGGTCACACCCCTAGGGGCTTACACCAAAAGATTGGTAACCACAAAGAATTATAAACACACTTATATGTGAAAGATGCGTATATGCAAAGACACATATATACAACTCTCTCCCAACCCTCAGGAAGAAAAAGAAAAGGAAATGAAAAAGAATATTTAAAAAAAAAGTAAAACAAATGTAAAACAAAGTAAATGAATAAATGGGTAAAACGAATAAATAATTACTGTATATAAATGTCTAAACATTGCTGTGCTATGTTGAAAATAAAACACTGAAGAAAAGCACATATATATATACATGTGCATAATGCCAGCCCTACAGCAGACAGACTTCAGCGAAAATGAGCTTAGCATATAGGGGGAGGTGTATTGTAGCTCTCCAATAGAAGTATAAGCTCAGATACTCCCAACCAGAGACCTGACTGTTGTCGTGGATTAATAAAAGGAAATAGGACATGGGGGGAGGGAAAAAAAAAAGAGGATTAATGTAGTGTTTGTTTCTGCTTTTGTTTTTGATATTGATAGATCCGATGACCGTGTAAGGAACGCTACAAAGTTGCCAGTAACATGGGCTTGGGGGGGGGGCGCCGGGGGGCGCATCGCATTACCTTTTCGGGTTGTAGTCCCTGCAACAGATCTGTTGTGCATGGCGACGTGGAAGCTGTCTTTGCTACCTTGTCCCGGAGCGCAAACACCGCTCCGTCTGCGTTCCAGAGCGCCGATGCGCCGAATGATGACGTCATCGGCAGTGGCCATTCATTTGACGCTAGAACGAGAAAGCACGTCGTGAGGGGGGGGGGGGAAGGCATATGCTGCAAGTATATCAGGAGGTCACCTCCTTGTTGAAGTATACCAGTAAAATAGTGGGACCTAAGGAAGCGGTGCAACAGGGAAGGGAATATACATCCAAAGAGGCCCTAGATAAGGGGGAGTGCATATAAAAAAAAGGTGGGAGTGAATAATATATAGGTGGATATATATATTGATGAAAAGTATAATACTGATGCAAAGAGACCCCAAAAAAATTGACAGGAAGTGTCTATAAAATAAATAGAAAATAAAAATAGAAATAGAAATGGAATAAGATTAAAAATGAGGGATCTACTAGGTACATTATATTATATATCGTATATCTAGTCAGCAGGGTATATGGGCCAATGGACACAAAAGGGGCTAAAACCAAGGCTAAAAAAATGATGATTGACTACATACACAGATATGTATATACCTATATGTATACACATGACCCTAAACAAGAATCATTAAAAGTATTGAAACTGCATACATATGTTAAATAATAGACCCATCATTATAGAAAGCCAATGATGGTCATTAACCACAAATGGAAACTCTATAGCACAGACGGTAGGATGCACTTGGGGAGGGGACACGATGGTCAGAATATTGTATAATAACTGAAATCTAAAATCTAAAAGACTGGTAAAAAGGACCCTGTAAAATATATAAAATATCTAAACCTATAGATGATCTATGAAAAGTCTGTCAGACGAAACCCCTGTGTGTGTGTGTATAAAAATGCAAAGTACATATACACCAACATAGGAACTAAAAAAGTGAATGGTAATATTCATATTAATAATAATAACAATATCTCTATCCTAAAATCACCTAATCTTGTGGATTTCGGGGTCTTCATTGAGTCCTCCAGGGTTAGGCTCCCAAGAGTGAAGATCCAGTAGGCTTCCCGCTTGCAAAGCCTCTGGTGCCTCCTTCCCCTGTCCAGGTCGCCAATGATTGACTCGATACCGAACACTCGCATACCAGAGGGGTCACCCAGGTGTGTCTCAACAAAATGTCTGGGAACCGGGTATTTCACTCTGGTATTGAGAATGTCCCGCTTGTGCTCACCAATCCGCACTCTCATAGGACGAGAGGTGCGGCCAACATAGAGGCGACCACAAGGACACATAATACCATAGACCACAATCTCCGTCCCACAGTTAATAAACTGTTTGCACTGTTTGCATCTAGGCCAGCTACTGCCTTTTTCCTATGCCACATGAAAGTACATGTGCCACAATTTCTGGTACTGCACTTGTAGCTCCCTTTCTGGTCAAACAGGGAGGACCAAGCGTTGGTGACTGTGTTCTTGGGTTTTAGAACACGACTGGGAGCAATCATAATTCTCAAATACCGAGGCCTTCTGAATATAACGTTAGGTTTAGGTGGGAGAACACCGTTCAAAACGGGATCTTGTTTAAGTATATCCCAATTTTTTCTTATGATGTTCTGTATTTCAAAAGCCTTACTAGTATATTGGGTGGAAAAACAAGAAGAAGAAGGGTCAAGAACCTTGCTGGTAGTGGGCACTGGGGGACTATCTGCTGGACTATCATAGAGGTCCCCGTACTTCTTGTAGTGATGAGCGGAATACGCCATATTCAATTTCGCGATATTTCATGAAAATATAGAAGAATATTCGCGAAATATTCGTTAATATCGAATATTTGTGATATTCTATAAAAAAAAAAAAT
Organism: Rana kukunoris; assembly: GCA_029574335.1. Classification (NCBI taxonomy): domain Eukaryota; kingdom Metazoa; phylum Chordata; class Amphibia; order Anura; family Ranidae; genus Rana; species Rana kukunoris. The sequence goes on from JAJQKJ010002951.1 coordinate 94,706, forward strand.
TGCAAAATTTCGCTAATGCGAATGCAAAATTCCGCTAATGCGAAATTGATTGCGAAATTCTCGTCAACACACGAAAAACGGAGATCATTTCCTGGATTACTAAACTAATATGCACTAAACACTAACTCTACTTACACAAACTTATATAATAACTAAACTAAAGCTAATTTTTTTTATTTTTTTTTTTTTTTTATACACAAAACACAGAAGGGCAGAGAAAGTATTCGCGAATATTCGTAATACGAATATTCGCATTGCGAATATTCGGCAACATAAAAGGATCGCCTCAGCTACTCAGCCCAGGGTCTCTAATCATACCAGCAATGCTTTTAGACGTCGATGGAGATCACTAGGATGTGATCTGTTTTAAAAATAAATTAGAAAAAATACGAATATTCGCAATAGCGAATATTCACCGCGATATTCGATTTATTCGCGAATACTCGAATATGCAATATTCGTAACGAATATTCGTAATGTGAATATTCGTGAGCAACACTAACTTCTTGCGGGCTACCTCTAGAAGTCCAGGATCATAGTCCTTTTCTTTGAACTTTTCCATTAGAAGCTCACTTTGAACCTGATAGTCCTCCTTTTTTTTTACTAATCCATCTGGGGTGAATACACCAAGGAACTGAAGTTACTACTTGATCGAGCTCTTCTTGATACAGTCCTTACGAAGAATGAATATTCTTTTTTGTACAACAGGTTTGCAGCTACTCCGCACTTTTACCACATCCCTAAAGTGCATAAGAGCCTGTCAAATCCCCCGGGAAGGCCCATCATCTCGGGTATCGACAGCTTGTCAAGTAATTTGGGTTGTTACATCGACCATTTTCTACAGAGCATAGTAGTCAACCTTCCGTCCTTTGTTAGAGACTCTAGCCATATGCTTGAGATCCTCTCACATTATTCCTGGCAATCCAACTACAGGTGGCTCTCCCTCGATGTCGCTTCTTTATACACGTCCATTGAGCATAGACATGGCCTTAGAGCATTGAGTCACTACCTGTCAGGGGCCAATGATCTTAATCCCCTTCAGGCAAAATGTATCTTGGACTCGGTAGAGTTCGCTCTAACCCATAACCACTTCTCCTTTCTAGGGGAGCACTACTTGCAGATTAGGGGCACAGCTATGGGTGCCAGGTTTGCACCCAGCTATGCCAATCTTTTTATGGGCTACAGGGAAATGGCCTCCATTTGGCATAACAATCCATTTAATGCCAACCTGATTCTATATGCTAGGTACATTGACAATATTTTAATTATCTGGGACTGAACAGACTGTGAACTTGATGGTTTCCTTGCTCATTGCAAAGCTAATCCCTTTGGACTCGACTTCACTCATGTCATTAACAAAGATATACTTGTTTTCCTAGACCTCAAACTGAGCAGTGATCCAGATGGCACTATTGTCTCAAAGACACATTTTAAACCTAGTGGGGGTAACTCTTTTCTTCATGCAAAGAGCAACCATCACCCCAGATGGATTAGTAATATTCAATTTGGGCAATTTTTCCGTCTAAAGCGCACCTGCACAAAAAAGGAGGACTATCAGGTTCAAAGTGAGCTTCTAATGGAAAAGTTCAAAGAAAAGGACGATGATCCTGGACTTCTAGAGGTAGACCGCAAGAAGTACGGGGACCTCTATGATAGTCCAGCAGATAGTCCCCCAGTGCCCACTACCAGCAAGATTCTTGACCCTTCTTCTTCTTGTTTTGCCACCCAATATACTAGTAAGGCTTTTGAAATACAGAACATCATAAGGAAAAATTGGGATATACTTAAACAAGATCCCGTTTTGAACGGTGTTCTCCCACCTAAACCTAACGTTATATTCAGAAGGCCTCGGGATTTGAGAAGTATGATCGCTCCCAGTCGTGTTCTAAAAGCCAAGAACACAGTCATCAACGCTTGGTCCTCCCTGTTTGACCAGAAAGGGAGCTACAAGTGCAGTACCAGAAATTGTGGCACATGTACTTTCATGTGGCATAGGAAAAAGGCAGTAGCTGGCCTAGATGGCCAAGTCCATCAGTGCAAACAGTTTATTAACTGTGGGACGGAGTTTGTGGTCTATGGTATTATGTGTCCTTGTGGTCGCCTCTATGTTGGCCGCACCTCTCGTCCTATGAGAGTGCGGATTGGTGAGCACAAGCGGGACATTCTCAATACCAGAGTGAAATACCCGGTTCCCAAACATTTTGTTGAGACACACCTGGGTGACCCCTCTGGTATGCGAGTGTTCGGTATCGAGTCAATCATTGGCGACCTGGACAGGGGAAGGAGGCACCAGAGGCTTTGCAAACGGGAAGCCTACTGGATCTTCATTCTTGGGAGCCTAACCCCTGGAGGACTCAATGAAGACCCCGAAATCCACAAGATTAGGTGATTTTAGGATAGAGATATTGTTATTATTATTAATATGAATATTACCATTCACTTTTTTAGTTCCTATGTTGGTGTATATGTACTTTGCATTTTTATACACACACACAGGGTTTCGTCTGACAGACTTTTCATAGATCATCAATAGGTTTTTAGATATTTTATATATTTTATAGATTTTACAGGGTCCTTTTTACCAGTCTTTTAGATTTTAGATTTCAGTTATTATACAATATTCTGACCATCGTGTCCCCTCCCCAAGTGCATCCTACCGTCTGTGCTATAGAGTTTCCATTTGTGGTTAATGACCATATATATCTGTGTGTATATATGTATATATATATGTGTGCAGGGCTTTTTTTCTGGGGGAACTTGGGGGAACTCAGTTCCACCACCTTTGGCTCAGACCCTTTGGTGCCTGCTCACCACAATCACTTGTAAACACAGAAGTCTGGTTTCTGTGTTTACAAGTGACAGCTTTGTAACCCCCTGAACTCTGCACTATGTATGTAATGCAATTCTGGTATTTAATGCCCCTTTAAGACCCTTCTACTGTTTGTAAAATCTGAACGGGTCGTGGTTGAGTTCCTGTACCTATTTTCTGAGAAAAAAAGCTCTGTGTGTGTGTATGTATGTACATGTATATGTATGTATCATTGGCTTTCTATAATGATAGGTCTATTATTTAACATATGTATGCAGTTTCAATACTTTTATTGATTCTTGTTTAGGGTCATGTGTATACATATAGGTATATACATATCTGTGTATGTAGTCAATCATCATTTTTTTAGCCTTGGTTTTAGCCCCTTTCGTGTCCATTGGCCCATATACCCTGCTGACTAGATATACGATATATAATATAATGTACCTAGTAGATCCCTCATTTTTAATCTTATTCCATTTCCATTTCTATTTCTATTTCTATTTCCATTTTCTATTTATTTTACAGACACTTCCTGTCAATTTTTGTTGGGTCTCTTTGCATCAGTATTATACTTTTCATCAATATATATATCCACCTATATATTATTCACTCCCCCCCTTTTTTTTATATGCACTCCCCCTTATCTAGGGCCTCTTTGCACGTATATTCCCTTCCCTGTTGCTCCGCTTCCTTAGGTCCCACTATTTTACTGGTATACTTCAACAAGGAGGTGACCTCCTGATATACTTGCAGCATATGCCTCCCCCCCCCCTCCCGACGCGCTTTCTCGTTCTAGCGTCAAATGAATGGCCACTGCCGATGACTTCATCATTCGGCGCTCTGGAACGCAGACGGAGCGGTGTTTGCGCTCCGGGACAAGGTAGCAAAGACAGCTTCCACGTCGCCATGCACAACAGATCTGTTGCAGGGACTACAACCCGAAAAGGTATTGCGATGCGCCCCCCGGCGCCCCCCCCCCCCCCCCAAGCCCATGTTACTGGCAACGTTGTAGCGTTCCTTATACGGTCATCGGATCTATCAATATCACAAACAAAAGCACAAACTAACACTACATTAATCCTCTTTTTTTTTTCCCCTCCCCCATGCCCTCTTTCCTTTTATTAATATACGACAACAGTCAGTTCTCTGGTTGGGAGTATCTGAGCTTATACTTCTATTGGAGAGCTACAATACACCTCCCCCTATATGCTAAGCTGAAGTCTGTCTGCTGGAGGGCTGGAATTATGCACATGTATATATATATATATGTGCTTTTCTTCAGTGTTTTATTTTCAACATAGCACAGAAATGTTTAGACGTTTATATATCTATTTATTCTTTTACCCATTTATTCATTTACTTTGTTTCACTTTTGTTTTACTTTTTTTAAAATATTCTTTTTCTTTTCCTTTTCTTTTTTTTCCTGAGGGTTGGGAGAGAGTTGTATATATGTGTCTTTGCATATATGCATATTTCACATATAAGTGTGTTTATAATTCTTTGTGGTTACCAATCTTTTGGTGTAAGCCCCTAGGGGTGTGACCACTGAGGTCAGCAGTGGGTGTGGTCCCCTCCAAGCCAATTCAATCCATCCACTTATTGAATGTAGTAGTATATAGGCAGTGGACACGGAGGGGTCTCTACTGTCGAGCTCTGATGAAGAGGCCCTAGACGCCTCGAAACGCGTCAGCCGGCAGCAACATATTCCCCGTATCCCCCCACTGTGGAGCGTGGTCCGAAGGGAATTCACCTTTATTTTGTTGACAAGCCTGTTCAAATCCGCTGTTTGTAAATAGGTTTTAATACTATTACTATTGAATAAAGTGTTAAGTGGTAATTCACTAGGCTGGTGCGCCTTTCTTTTTCTTTTCTTTGTTTGTGCCAGGACTTCCCCATCCACGAAGGGCAGCAAGGTCACTGCTAGCACCACTCTTTTCAATTTTCTGACTTTAGATGAAGATCCTTTGATCAACTATTGGACAACCCACCCATGCGCAGGAGTTTGCGTGTTTTCTGCTGTTACCCTTTTACTCCTGCTTGTGCACCATGAGTCATGGCGCACAGGCTTGGTAAATCAGCCCCAGTGAGTACACAAGCACTACACTGACACCAGTTCACATAGGCACACAAATCCCCCCCAGTCACCCCCCGATCACCCCCCCCAGCCCCCCTGTCACAGTGTCACTAAATAGCAGTGATCATTTATTGATCACTGCATTTAGTGTCAGTGTGACAGACAGTTAGTGTAAAACAAGTTAGTGTTAGGTCCAGGATAGCCCCCTACCCCTCCCCCCAATAAAGGTTTTAACCCCTTGATCACCCCCTAGTTAACCCTTTCACCCCCCTTTTGCCAGCGTCACTAAGCGATAATTTTTCTGATCGCTGTATTAGTGTCGCTAGTGCCGCTAGGTAGCTAGTTATTTTTTGAGGTTCCCCGCCATGTTTTTATAGCGTTAGAAAATGTATGGGGGTACCTAACGCTATATAAACATGGCGGCGAACCTCAAAAAATAACTAGCTACCTAGCGGCACTAGCGACACTAATACAGCGATCAGAAAAACGATCGCTTAGTGACGCTGGCAATAGGGGGTGAAAGGGTTAACTCTAGGGGCACTCAGGGGTTAAAACCTTTATTGCCAGCGTCACTAAGCAATCGTTTTTCTGATCGCTGTATTAGTGTCGCTAGTGCCGCTAGGTAGCTAGATAGGGCATACACCCTCCATATGTGGAATTACACCCCAAAATACATTCTGCTGCTTCTCCTGAGTACGGGGATACCACATTTGGGAGCCTAGCCATGTACGGGACCACAAAATCCAATCACTGCCTTCAGGCTTTCTAAGGGTGTACATTTTTGATTTCACTCCTCACTACCTATCACAGTTTCGAAGGCCATAAAATGCCAAAATAGCACAAAAACCCCCCAAATTACCCCATTTTGGAAAGTAGACACCCCAAGCTATTTGCTGAGAGGCATGTCGAGTCCATGGAGTATTTTATATTTTGACACAAGTTGCGGGAATATGACAAACTGATTTTTTTTTTTTGCACAAAGTTGTCACTAAATGATATATTTCTCACACATGCCATGGTTGTATGTGAAATTGCACCCCAAAATACATTCTGCTGCTTCTCCTGTGTACGGGGATACCAGATGCGTGGGACTTTTTGGGAGCCTAGCCGCGTACGGGACCCCGAAATCCAAGCACCGCCTTCAAGATTTCTAAGGGCATACATTTTTGATTTCACTCCTCACTACCTATTAGACATGTGCACAGCAAAAATTTTCGTTTATTTCTGTTTCGTTTCTGTTCGTTTATCTTGATTCGTAGTTTCGTAAGACATTAGTATTCGTACTCTTTAGTATTTTCGTAACACTTTTTTTTCCGTTTACGTTTTTTTATGTTAGTTTATTTTTCGTGGATTTGAGATTAGTATTTTCGTAAAATTTTGTATTCTGCCTCGTTCGTATTTTAACAATGAATTTATTTGTTCATTCGTTTTTACGTTGGTTTATTTTTCGTTGTTTTGATATTCGTATTTACATTATACATTTCATCATGCCGCGTTCGTATTTTCGTAAGAAATAAATCTTTGTTGCTTTATGATCATTCGTATTTTCATGTCTAATTTCATTTGATTGTAACAACGTTCTTTTGTAGATTTTATTGCATTCGTAATTCTGTTAAAATACATTTTACGTTTATTCGACACACTACTCGTCGTAATTTTGTAAATCGTACTTTACTGCGATTGACTTGACAGATCCACAAAACCGGTGCAACCTACCCAAACACACCCTATCTGGACTCTGAAAGGAATGCACTGCAGTCTAACACAGATAAAGACACAAGGTCAAGGAGCCACTAAGTAATAGGAAAGAAGCTCATTGGGGGAAGGAACAAACCTCTTCAGGGTAAGGGACAGCGCTGAGTGGCTATTGGTCACAGTACTAATGAAAGTGAATTTGCATTATTTTGTATATTCGTTGTTTTCATTTCCGTTTTCCGAAGATTCGTAATTTATTTTTCGTTAGTTTTGCTTTTCGTTTTTTATTCTTTGTTCGGCATTTCGGTTGTTTTCTTTTCGTTCTTCGAATATTAGTAAGTTTGCATTTTCGTTTATTTTTCGTAATCATGATTTTTTTTTGGTGTTTGGTATTTTCGTTATTTCTATGTTTTCGTTTCTTTTTTCTTTCGTTGTGTGGTTCTTTTACATTTAGTAGTTTCGTATCTTCGTAGTTTTCCATATTCGTTAATTTTGGAAATATCGTTATTCGTTATTATTTGCGCTAAACCATTCGTTCATTCGTAGGTTAATGAATCAACGAAAATAACGGAAAACGTATTCGTAACGAAAAAAATTGCACATGTCTACTACCTATCACAGTTTTGAAGACCATAAAATGCCAAGATGGCACACAACCCCCCCAAATGACCCCATTTTGGAAAGAAGACACCCCAAGCTATTTGCTGAGAGGCATGTTGAGTCCATGGATTATTTTATTTTTTTGCCCCAAGTGATTGAATAATGACCAAAATGTTTTTTGTATGCGGGGGTGGACTCACTAGGGAAAATCCCTGATCTTCTGTTCATACATTGTATGAACAGAAGATCAGCGTTTCCCCACTGACAGGAGAGGGAGCTTTGTGTTTACACACATAGCTCCCGGTCCTGGCTCTGTACCGAGCGATCGCGCGTGCCTGGCAGCGTGCGTGCCCAGCGGGGAGAGAGGCGGGGTCAATAAGACCCCACATCTGTCCTTCAGGCTGAAAAACATGGAATTGGAAAAAAAAACACTGATCTCATGCTTTCAGCTGCGATCATGTTCGTTCAGCACAGTGGTATAGCACTTTCACCTAGCAGCAAAAGGGTCGCTGGTTCGAATACCACCCATGACACCATCTGCCTGGAGTTTGCATGTTCTCCCTGTGCCTGCGTGGGTTTCCTCCCACAATCTAAAAACATGCTGTAAATCGGATCCTGTCTAAATAAGCCCTAATATGCAGTAGTATATTTAGGTTTTGTGCTGCCCTAGGCCTGACTAAATTTCTGCACCTCCTAATAGAAAAATGACCCACCCTTCCTGTTAAGGCCACACCCTGTTTTTTTATGACCAGGAATTTTCTGGACACACACACACACTAGTTCTGGGGGGAGGGGCACAGGATTCCCTTAATTTGCATAGTTTTTCTCTCACTTCCTGTTTGGCTATGGGGCAGGAAGTGAAGGCCAATCTCCCCAAACGGACAGGGATAATACAAAATAAACTGACAGGGCCTATAACCCTCGCCAACTCTATCCAAAATGAAAGAAAACAAAAAAAGAAGTGTTGATTATAGTTCTAGTTTAACCCCAAATGTCAGATAATTTTATTGAGAGGCCTAAGAAAATATAACCATGCCAATAGGCCAGAATCCAGCGTTGCTAATATGTATGAATGTGTGTTAGGCAGGGCCCTATGGAGGGTGTGATGGAATGACGGAAAGGTCGTAAGCGGTGGTGACCGTTACATTTGGTTGGCAGCAGTGGGATGATACCATCATCAGAAGGACGGCTACAAGGACACAGGACAATGGAGACGCTGTATGAACGGATGAAGCTCTCTTCCCTCATGGACTTACTGGAGAGCCGGGGTAGACTGGCCAGCAACCGTAAGAAAAGGGACATTATCGCAGAACTGGTCAAAATGAATAGAGCTAAGAGGCCCAGCGTAACAGACAGGACACCTGAGGAAGATTTTTTTGATCGGGCTGTTAAACATGGACTGGCACAATATGGTCCTAATCCTCCACCGGAGATCATAGACCGGGTTATAGCGGCTGTAGATGCCACCTTGCGACAACGAAGAAGTGCTGCAGCAGCTGAAGAGAGAGAAGAGGTGCAGATACCAGTCTCCATGGAAGAGGAATTCCAAAGGAGGTTACAAGAGATGCGGATACAGCATAGAGGACCAGTATCAGAGGAGGTCCTGTTGGGAGGTCGGATGTGATTTGGTGCCAACTCTGGAAGGAAGCGTTAGCTCTGGAGCAGCAACACCAAGGAAAGGTTCTGCCCTCCATCTATGCAAGGTATTGGCCGCAGTATGACGTACGACTGCTGCAGGAGTGGATAGCGGAGTTAAGCAGGCTGATCCGGGCAGAGATGCAGCTGGATGAGAGCTACAGAGCCCTCCGGTGGTATGTAGCCCAAGAGTGCCCGTGGTCAGCGGATGACAGCCCCACAGAAGGCTATGACTATGATGGCCTGGGATTGTTGTATTGGAGGATGTCCAGTGATCCCGACTTCGGGGATGATCGGGAGTGGCGCTTGGAGGACATAATGCAGCACATAGAGGAAAAATTGAATATCTCGGGAGGCCACTGGTCACAGGAAGATTTGAAATTTCTGGCCATTCGGGAATGGGAGCTGGAGGTCGCCTACAGACAGCTGCTAGACTCGGCTCAGCAGCAGGGTGGGGCTCCCATTGCCTGGAACTATGAGGAAAGGTCAGATAACTGTGAAATCCTGGCTGATGAATCGGCAGTGGAAAAAATGGAGATTGCCATCCCTAACGCCGAAGCGGATGGTGTGGAGTTCCAGAGAGCCGGGGCGGTTGGCCCCTTTCTCCAGCAACAAGCTGAGGTGGTAAAGCTTTTACCCCCAGCTGAATCACTGGCAACAGAGCAGGGTGCCCCAGGCCTCTGCTCCCAACTAGCAGAAGAGGAGGACCCTGTGGTAGTGGATGGGACTGTGGTCTCCACTCACAGCAACTCAGCGGAAGAATTGGCAACAGAACAGAGGGTCACGGACCTCTGCTCTTCACTGACAGAAGAGGGGGACCCTGTGGTAGTGGATGGGACTGTGGTCCCCACTCACAGCAACCCAGCGGAAGAGCTGGCAACAGAGCAGAGTGTCATAGGCCTCTGCTCCTCACTAACAGAAGAGGGAGTTCCTGGGGTAGTGGATGGGACTTCAGTCTCCACTGGCACAACCCCAGAAAATGGTACAGGACTGGGACAGGAGGATGTCGGCTTTGCTTTGCAAGCACCGGGGGGTTTTCACCTAGCACCAGTGGATGGGACTTCAGTCTCCACTGGTATACCCCAGGAAGGGAGGGCAGTTGGCCCAGACCCCCAACAGCATGATGGACTGAGCCCAGCCACCCTGCCTTCTCCCCAGCGGCAGGCGTGTTCTCTGAGAGAGGCAGAGGTTGGCGGGGTGAGTAATGCTCAGTTTGGAGCCATTTATTTGGGGTGCAGTATGAATACCAGCATTGGAGGACTGGAACTACTGACGGACTTCGGAGTCAACCCGTTTGGGGTTCCCACCTGTGTCCGTCTCCCACCGAAAGGGGAGAGATGTGACGGAATGAACCGTGACAGACTGAGATATTCCTATGTCTAGGGTCACCTTATGTCCACTAGGGCCATAGGGTGACAAAGAAACCATAATTCATATATTGCAGAAGATGGGACATTAATAATAATTCATATTGCAGGACTGGAATATTACAAAGTGGATGTCTTGAGATATCACAAGGAGTTCATGATGACATGACCAGGTCAACCAGACAGTGACTCATACCTTTGTATAATAGGCTATTGAAATATCTTAAGGTGTTGGCTATTCACTGTAAAGACGTTCCGTTGAAAAGGTGTTGATTGCACCCACTCTCACAAGACTCTGCCATTGTGTGATAAAGCTTTCTAGATAACTTATTCAACTAGATGTCTGTGTTATTATTCAAGGTTTTTTTATATAATCTTTATTTTGCAAATTTTCAGGGAAAAAATCATACAAACAGACAGCCAACATGGCACGTAAAGAGAAGGGGTACAAAGACAACGCATGGTACATCAGATCCTTTACAGGAACATTAGGATCAGCTGGGGCAAAATACAATCCCAGGGTGCGCCCGCATTTAATGGCATGACGGGAGGAGAGGCAAACAAAATATGAAATACAATATATCTTCACTCTATCGTGGAACACCTCCGCTGCCACACCCTGGCACACCCCTGTGAGAGAAAGCACCCCCCCTCAGGTAGCAGCAGGCGGTGCCTATCTCTAGTACCCGATTCACGTGCAGCATGGAACAGGGGGGGGGGGGGGGTAAGAAGGGGAGACACAAGGGGACGGAGAGCAGAGAAAAGAGTACAAGAAAGATAAGACAGAAAACAGAGGGAAGGGGGGAACATCTGCTGCAGAACTGAATTAGATAATAAGAAAACAACTCACAACTAGGCCTTAACAACTATATATACCAAAGGCTTTACTATCAGCTTTTCAAGTCATCCTAATCCCCCAAAGGGGTTGCCCCCGTAGAGGGTCCCGGGGCAGCGAGTACATCCGGACCGGCGTAGTGGATCCACGTGGCCCAGATAGAATAAAATTTATCGTATTTATCTTTGCACTGCGCCATCCACTTCTCTGCGGCCATAATTTTATTCACCAAGGCCACCCATTCAGAACGGGTCGGTATTCGTGGCGTCTTCCAGTAAATCGGGATCAGCCTGCGGGCCGCATTGAGCAAATGAGGCAGTGTAGACTTACGGTAAAAACTAACCGGGACAGTGGGGAAATGGAGCAAGGATTCCAACGGGGAGTCAGGTAGCTCCACATCTAGAATGCGTTTGATCTGCTCATGGACGTCTCTCCAGAAGGGACGTATCTTAGGGCACTCCCACCAAATATGGAGGAAGGTGCCCTTTTGGCCACAGTCCCTCCAGCATGCATCAGAAAGAGCAGGGTAAATTTTAGCAAGCTTGGAGGGAACCCTGTACCATCTGGTCAGGACCTTGTAGCTATTTTCCTGCATCCTTGTGTCCACCGTGCTCGAGTGTGGGAGCTTATATATGTGATCCAGCTGAGGCTTGGAGAAGACGCACCCGAGGTCCCCCTCCCACTCCCGTATAAACCCCGGTTTCCCCTCAACATGTAGGGATTGTATCAGGGAGTACAGTAGGGAAATAGCATGAGGGACCGCGGCAGGGGACATACAGAGCCGCTCAAAGGGAGACGCTAAGGCCGGTGACCTAACCCCCCGGGGCAGAGTGGTAAGGAAGTGTCTGATTTGCCGATAGCGCCAGTCATCCATGGGAAATGAGCCATACCGTTCCCGCAATGTGGCCAAAGGCAGCACACCCTGGTCCTGGGCAAACCGGCCACATCTGGACTCCCCATCCGCCGCCCACGTCCGGAAAAAGGAAGGGTGTTCCCCCGGGATGAACCAAGGGAAGCCACTTAAAGGCGCAAGTGGGGAGGTCGGCAGCGCGAGCTCCCCATCCTTGTTAAGAACATCCCAGAGCGCCAGAGCGTGAGTAGCCAGCGGGGAGACCAGCGCCGACAGACCCCTATTTTCCTTAGGCACCCAAGGGGCGTGGGACAGGTTTCGTCCTGCCAGGAACTTGTCGAGGGCAACCCACAATTTGTGCTGCACCCCGTGATACCAATCCAAAATGCGCTGCAGGGCTACAGCTTCGTAGTACCTGCGGATTACCGGGACTCCCAGCCCACCCGCCGATTTTGGGCGCTGTAGTGTGCGGAGTGCCAGCCGAGGGCACTTCCCACTCCAAATATACTGAATGAATAAACTATTGAGACTTGAGAAGAAGGCCCTGGGCAAATCAATCGGCACCATCTGTAGAAAAAACAAAATCCTGGGGAGTACATTCATTTTCAGCACACTGACTCGGCCCATCCAAGAAAACGCCACTTTGTCCCACCTCTTTAGGTCCAATCTAATAGCAGAGAGTAGTGGCGCGAAATTGCAACCATAGAGTTGAGAGCAATTGGCGGGTAGGTGGATCCCTAAATACTTCAGCGATGAGTGGCACCAAGTAAAGGAGAAGGCAGACTGCAGCTGATTACGAAGGCCCGGGGTAATATTTAACGATAGGATCTCTGACTTGGAATAATTTATCTTAAAATTAGACAGGAGATTGAATTCACCCAACTCTGCCATGATGTTAGGCAGCGAGATCAGTGGGTCGGAGACGTAAAATAACACGTCATCCGCATAGGCAGATAATTTGTGTTCCCTCGGGCCTACCGTAAAGCCTTTAATGCTGTCATTGAGGCGAATCCGATTGAGCAATGGTTCGAGCGTCAAGGCAAATACCAGGGGTGATAAAGGACACCCCTGACGCGTCCCATTGCCAATCGGAAAGGCGTCCGACAACAGCCCATTCACCTTTACCCGAGCGGATGGAGAACTGTACAAAGAGGAGATCCAGGCCAGCATATTAGGGCCTAGGCCCAGCCTGTTCAGAACTATAGTCATGTACGTCCAGTCCACCCGGTCAAATGCCTTTTCGGCATCAGTCGAAAGCAAGAGACACGGGTGTGTTGTCGCCTGCGATTCAACCCAGTGGATCAACTGGAGCGCCCTATTGGCATTATCCCTAGCCTCCCTGCCCATGATAAAACCTGTTTGGTCGGGATGGATAACCGAGGGCAGTACCGGCTTAAGTCTATTGGCCAAAATTTTGGCCAATATCTTAATATCCGTATTTAAAAGGGATATGGGTCTGTAGCTGCTTGGTAACGAATGATCTTTACCCTCCTTTGGCAGAACCGATATGTGCGCCGCTAGCGCCTCTGGTGGCATGGCCGTTCCTGAGGCTAGTGCGGTAAAGTAGGCACACATGGGCCCTGACAATATGTCCACATATTTTTTATAATACGCGTTCGTATACCCATCCGGGCCCGGGCTCTTCCCATTGGGGAGGTCTTTGATTACTGCCTGGATCTCCGCTACGGTAATAGGTGCATCAAGCTGTTTGCCCGTTGAGGCCTTCAGCTGTGGAAATTGTGCCTCCGTGAGGTATTGGTGAACCCGCGCCACCCGTTGTGCTTCCGAGACTCCGGGTAACGTATCCGGAAGATGATACAACTGGGCATAAAAGTCTTTAAACGTCGCCGCAATTTTGGACGAGTGTACCACCATCGCCCCCGTCGCAGACTTAAGTTTATGAACATGTCCCGCCTCTCGCTGCCCCCTTAGGGCCCTGGCCAGCATCCTCCCACATTTATTCCCAAATTCGTAGAACTTGTGAGTCAGGTATCGCAGCCGCGCCCGAATTTTGGAGTCCAGCAGGTCCGCCAAGGCCTGACGAATGGAGGCCAGCTCCGCCGCCACCACCGGGGAAACCTTTTTTTTGTGGGTGAGTTCCGCAGCTCGCAGTTTGGCTAACAGGGTTTTCAATTCACCCTCCCGAGCCCTCTTCAAACGCGCCCCCTGGGATATCAGCTCTCCCCTAACTACCGCCTTGTGGCCCTCCCAAATGGACCCCATGCTTACCTCCCCAGGAGTATTTTCTGCAAAATACAGGGATATGGTGTCTGAGATTTGCTGGAGAGCGACGGCATCATCAAGGATGCCATCGTTCAAGCGCCAGGTCCACGTCCGTGCCTCTACCGAGAGGGAGTGCAAGGAGATGGATACCGGCGCGTGGTCGGAAATGGTAATGGATCCAATGGAGGCACTGGTTAATGAATCGAGGGAGAATTGGTCCATCAACAGGAAGTCTATACGAGTATAGACATTGTGTGTGGCTGAGAAATAGCTATAGTCCCTGTCAGTAGGTCGGAGCAGCCTCCAGCAGTCCACCAAATGTCGAGACTGCAGGGACTTTCTGAAGCGCCTCAGGAAGGCAAATGAGTGCACCGACCGGCCGGAGGAAGTATCCACCAGAGGGTCGGGGCAAACATTAAAGTCTCCGCCCAGGATGAGAAGGCCATCCCGAAAGGTAGACAAGGACTCCAGTACGGATTCTAAAAAGGCAATTTGGCCAGTGTTCGGGGCGTAGATCGTAGCGAGGGTAAATTTACGACCAGAGATGGTGCCCTTGACAAACACAAAACGACCCTCGGGGTCCAGCAACTGGTCCACCAGGACGAAGGGACAATTTTTGTGGATCGCTATAGCAACCCCCCCGGACTTGGGACGAGGGGAGCTGCTAAGGAACCAGGATGGGAAGAGGTGTGTGGGGAGGCGGGGGATCGAGTCAGTGCGGAAATGCGTCTCCTGTAAAAAAAGAATACGTGCCCCCATGCGTTTCATCTCAAGCCACAACTTACTGCGTTTCATCGGGGAGCCCAGGCCACGAACATTATAGGAGACGACTTTCAAGTCAGCCATAACCGGAGATCAGGAAGAAGCGCCGACGACCCACGGACGAGAAGGGGGGCCAACCACCCGTACGTCTCTGCCATCAGCCTGGAGCACACAGATAAGCCTAGGGAATAGAGCATAGTTACAGCAGGTGAACCACACACAAAACATAAAAGCAAGAGTACAAAAAAAACAGGGAACATAAAAACAAAAACAATGTAAAATAACAAGCCCAAAAGGGCGCAACCTAGTGCAATAGTACCACCAGTCGGGTGCCGCCCCCGCCTCCCAGGAGCTGAGAGACGGCGGCGGCCAGCGAGCAGAGGTATTCCCAAAAAAGGGAGCATAACTCCAGGGGAGTCGACCTATTGGGGGGTTAGTGACACGGCACAAAGAGCGAGTCCGTCACGGGACCCGCGATTTGTCAAAACAAAAAAAAAAAAAAAAAAAAAAAAAAATATTTATAGCAATCCCTGAGCCCAGGGGAGATTTATGCAACGGCGGCTGGGGGGAGACAGCTACAACAGTGCCACAGGGTGGTTCAGCGACCCAGTCCATCAGAAGCATCAGATCTCACTGCCCCCTGTGGAGAATGGGGGAGCGGGGTGTGTCCAGGCGGGCCCCTCCTGGGGCCACGATGTCGTTTGCGGCGACGGGCAGGGAGCCACGGTTCAGGGCGGTTAGGCAGGGGTATGGCCGGTGACGACCTCCAATCCGGAATGTCCACTTGAGGTAGTCCTAGGGACTCCAGGAACCGTGGTAGATCATCTCTGTTGCGTAGCACATGCGACCGACCATCTTTAGTCACAGAGAGGCTGAACGGAAAGCCCCATCGGTACGTCAGCTGGGCCTCCTGCAGGACCTCCAGAAGGGGCCTGAGAGCACGGCGCTGCATCAGTGTACGCCTGGACAGGTCCGGGAAGAACGACAACTTTGCACCATCAAAGTCCACATATCTGACCCCCCTGACCTGATTCATAATGCGTTCCTTGAGGGAATACTTGTGTAGCTTACAGATAATGTCTCGTGGCTTGTCAGGATCCTCTGAGGGAGGGCGTAGAGCTCGGTGCGCCCGGTCAATTTCAATGTGGTCTGGGGCATGACGACCCAAGATCTGTTTAAAGATACCCTGTAAAGTAGGGACAATATCCCTCGGACCTGTCGCTTCAGGTAGGCCTCTGACACGGATATTAACTCTGCGGCTCCTGTTCTCAAAATCGTCCATCTGATCAATCAGGGCCTCAATCCTGCGGTCTTGCCTCTCACAGTGTTCAGTAAGAGCCTGTAAAGCAGGGGCAGTTTCTTCCCAGTGCGTCTCTAGTGTTTCCACTCTACCCCCCAGATGAGCTGTATCAACCTGCAGGTCTGCAATGTCCTGCCTCAGGGCCTTCTCCACAGTCTGAGCGAACCGCTCTAAGTCGGCCTTAGTGGGGAGGGAAAGCAAGTGGGAGCGGACATCCTTATCCATCCATGGATCGTCCCCCGATCCAGGCTCATCAATGCTTTCAGAGCCGGATGGGGACGGGGAGTGAGGCTGGGCAGAGACATGCACCAGAGGGGAGCTAATGGGTGATGGAGGCCTAGCAGCGTGGGAGCCGAGCGCCATCTTGGCTGTACTTGCCGGGTCACTGCGGGCTCCAAAGAAGGCGTCCAATGATCCGGATCGTCCCCGCGATGTCCGCTGAGGCTGCGGGGACGTCTTACGTTTTGATGGCATCTCGTGCCGCCGAAAACCCCCCAGGGAATCCGCCGTATGCAGTGCGGAAGTGCGCGGGACTCACGGAGCTCCGAGAGAGCACGTCCTCACACGATCATGCCGTGGCCACGCCCTTATTATTCAAGGTTAATTGAACTCTATTGATGATGCGGTGCCGTCATGTTTAGCTTACCTGAATGCCTTTTAAGGTGATTGAAGCCCCCCATGGTGTGAAGGGGGGTGGAGACTAGATTGTCCTGTGATTAACTGCATTATGACAGTGAGCAGTATGTACAGGAGAGAAGCCTGGAGGGTACGACAGTGGGCAGTATGTACAGGAGAGAAGTGTATGACAGCAGGCAGTATGTACAGGAGAGGAGTGTGGAGGGTATGACAGTGGGCAGTATGTACAGGAGAGGAGTGTGGATGGTATGACAGTGAACAGTATGTACAGGAGAGGAGTGTGGAGGGTATGACAGTGGGCACTATGTATAGGAGAGGAGTGTGGAGGGTCTAACAGTGGTCACTATGTACAGGAGAGGAGTGTGGAGGGTATGACAGTGGGCACTATGTATAGGAGAGAAGTGTGAAGAGTATGACAGTAAGCACTATGTACAGGAGAGGAGTGTGTAGGGTATGACAGTGGGTACTATGCATAGGAGAGAAGTGTGGAGAGTATGACAGTGTGCACTATGTACAGGAGAGGAGTGTGGAGAGTATGACAGTGAGCACTATGTACAGGAGTGGAAGGATGTTTAGGGACTGCTTAGTGGTTAAGCGGGTCATACATGAATTGCAATTACACCAATTATGCAGAGACCAGCCATAGTCTATCTATGTATGGGCTAGCTGGTTTTACACAAGTCAATCTATTAATTGACTTGAGTACAACCAGTCTGTTTTTCCCAAAACAATCAGTGCTGCCATCTATAGTTAGCAATAGAGATGAGCCTAACATACCCGCGTTCGGTTCGCACCAGAACCGTCGAACAGACCGAGTGTTCGTGCGAACATTTAGAACCCCATTGAAGTCTATGGAACTCGAACGTTCGAATTCAAAAACGCTCATTTTAAAGACCAATTTTCAAGTTATTGTTGGACTCCTGAAAAAGTGACCGTTTTTAAAACTTTTTTTCATTGATACATGTTCCCTCGGGCAAGACCCGGGTTCTCAAAGACGTTTTCACAGGCAAGCTATAGACACCCAGCAGGTACAATATTTAAAGGAATTGTTTTTTTATTTTTTATTTTATCTAAGCATCATTAAAATCACTGCTCCAGAAGCAGTGATTTTAATCATGTTTAAATAATAAAAAAATAAAAAAATCCTTTAAATATTGTACCTGCAGTGCTGGATGTCTATAGTTTGCCTGTGAAAACGTCTTTAAGAACCCGGGTCTTGCCCGAGGGAACATGTATCAATGGAAAAAAGTTTTAAAAACTGTAGTTTTTTCAGGAGTCCTGAAAAAAAACACAGGCCCAGATTCACAGAGCGATTACGCCTGCGCAACAGGAGATGCGCGTGCGTAAGTCGAAATGTGCGCATGCGTTTCGATGCACGGCATCCCCAGAACGAGATACGCAAAAAATCTATTTTTTTTTGTCCCGCGTAATTTCGTTAGACTGGCGCATCCGTCCGCGCAAAACTGCGCTAGACAGACCATTGATTTGCTAGTCAAATATGCTAATGAGGGACTTACGGGGATCCACAAAAGAACGTTGGGGCAGCGCAGGCTACGCAGTGTGCGCAACAGCAAAATGTCCTGTCTAAAATTAGAGCATATAAAAGCTGGTCTAAAAAGAAAAAAAAAGTCTACTTGTTAGATAAAGCAACACTGTTAGTGAGGAGCTCAGCAGTCACACGTGTTGCACAACAATCTGTATGCCAACATGCCAGGGGCATTGTCGCACATAGCTATACTACTGACTTTAGATGAACAAAGAAGGATGAGGGCACGGAGGATGGCACAGAGGATGGCACGGGAGAGGATATACCGCACCCGCATAGACCTGTTTGGCATGAGTGATTCTGAGGTGTATCGCATCTTCAGATTCACCCCTCATGTCATCCTGGAATTAACCACAACCCTGCAGGAGGACATCACCAGCCCAACACACCGCTCACATGCAGTGCAGCCACTGGTCAAGGTCATGGCAACACTCCATTTCCTTGCCAGTGGCTCTTTTCAGCGTACAAGTGCCAGATTCCTACGCACCGTGGGGGCCATTGATTGCACACATGTGGCACTCCAGCCCCCCCAAGAGACAGAGCACATGTACCGCAATCGGAAGCATTGGCATTCCATCAACGTACAGGTGATAGTCGATGCCCAAGGCCTCATATGGCACGTCCGTGCCAAACACCCAGGGTCCAGCCATGACAGCTACATATACAATCAATGCCACATCCGAATGGAATTCGATCAGAACGTGTATGGGGACACCTGGCTGGTTGGTGAGTGACATTGGAGTCAGGCATGACTATCCCCTCCCATGATGCACACATCACAAGGGGCACATGCATGACTAACATCCTCCTGTCTTTTCCCTTACAGGTGACTCTGCATATCCACTGGGACCCCATCTCATGACTCCTATCCGGAACCCCCAAACCCCAGGAGAGGAAAGATACAATCAAGCACATGCCCAAACACGAGCAGTGATGGAGCGCACCTTTGGCCTCCTAAAGTCACGTTTTCGATGCCTGGATAAGTCTGGGGGTACCCTCTTGTATTCCCCAAACTTTGTGTGCCAGATCATCGGTGCATGTTGCATGCTGCACAACTTTGCAGAAAGAAAGGGCCTGCAGATTGACCTACGTGATGACCTGACCCCTGAACCAGACAATCCCCCCCTAACCGAGGGTCCCCCGTCTTCTGAGGGAAGAGCAGCCAGGAGACAGCTCACATTGGGCATCTTTGCACGTTAAACACACACATTAATCATGGCACAATGAGAATGCATGCATGCACACCACTGTGGTCCCTAGCACACACACCCCACATCCTCATCAAATTGGATTGGCACCAGTCCACCATGCTGGACTTGTGAGCAGCAACGCCACGCCAAGGCTCCAATTATGTCACTGTACATTCATACACCATTCACACGGACCTGGGGATCACTTCTCCCTGGTCCTGGGGAACCCTTCTCCACCAAAATTGAGGGTGACACCCCTTTTCCGGCAGGAATGTCACCCCCACATTCAAACAGCATTCACAACCCAAAAAAAAAAAAAATTACCAGCAAAATCAAAAATTTTCCAGCAAAAATAAAAAGAGGGGAAAAAGAAAATTATTGCCCTTGGCGTGAGCCACGCCTGGGGCGCCCCCAGCCACGGCCCCGGCTCCTCAGGGGAGACTTATGGGGGAGGGGGAAAACCGGGGAAGGAGGAGCAGCCCCTGATCTCTGCCCACCTGGCGGCCTGCCCTCCAAGGCCACGGCTATTCTGTCCAGGGCAGCACCAAGTGTTGCCGTGTTGGCCTGGATAGCCTGGGAAAGGCCCTCACATCCTGCCCAACGCCTGCTGATGTAGTCTGCAGGTCGTTTAAGCAGGTTGTGAAAGCCCGGGAGTGGGAGTCCAGGTTCCCCAGCGTATTCTTGATGGAGGACAGGCTCTCCTCCATCAGCACCAATGTCTGGCTGACCTGTCCCAGATGGCGGGTCTGGAGGAACTGGTCCCTTCTCAGAGTGGCGGGCAGGAGATCGGCCAACCCCCTGGTGTTCTGGGATGAAATCCTGCCTCCAGCTGATGCTTGTGGCCGGGGAGAAGGGGAGGCCCTTGGGAGGGGAGCCATGTTGGGGGAGGAGGGGGGGGGGCTCCCCCTTAGGGAGGGCTGCCTGCTGCCAGCCAGAGGGGAAGAGTCCTCAAAAACCAAACGTCCAGTGCCTGACATGGACTCCTCTTCCTCATGATTGTCCTCCTCCTCATGATTCTCCTCCTCCTCTTGAACCTCCTCCGTGGACTCCGGCCTTGTTGGGTGGGCCTCATTAGGCTGCTGTCCTGGGGATGGTGCGGTCAGGCCAGATGGCCCTGCACCCTCCTGCACATCTGTGGATGACACAAAACATTCACAGGTTGGAGGATCCACACACTTGCCACATATTCCCTTTCACCCCTCCCCCACACATGCTACACACCTGATATTAAAAAAAATACTTACCTGGCACCACGGGCTCCGGACTTGAGTCAAAGCCGGGCAGGCCCTCAACTTCATGCCGATGAAAGGTCAGGGCCACCGCACGCTCCTCCGCTGTCAGCCTAATATGGCATGGTGGGCCCCCTCCTGTGCTCCTGGCATGGGCATGCATTCTGGCCAGCTTCTGTTTGACCAGACGCCGGAGGTCATTGATTTTTTTGTCAATCCCAGACTGGGTCCGTGTCTCCCCCTACCCCGCTGAATTGACCTGCTCAGTGATCATATCCAAAATCTCCCTCCTCCTGGCCGGGTTGGTGTTGGCACTGTCTGGGCCGTGGAGGAAACGCCCATAATCGCTAATGGCCCGGGCAAGAATTCTTTTTTCCCCCACAGTAAAATTGAGCTCATTTCAATGTAACACGCCCACGTCCTTCCCAATTTGTATTACTCCGCCTTACGCCTCTGAAAAAACGTTACGCATGCACAATTTTCTGCGCAAAAGCTACGAGAATAGGGTGATTACGCGGCAAAATTGCGCAACTCTAACGTAAAGGCGGTATGCTACGCCGGTCCAATAATGCGCAGATGTACCTGAATCTGGGCCACAGTTTTTAAAACTTTTTTTCCATTGATACATGTTCCCTCGGGCAAGACCCAGGTTCTCAAAGACGTTTTCACAGGCAAACTATAGACACCCAGCAGTTACAATATTTAAAGGAATCTTTCATTTTTTTTTTATTTAAAAATTATTAAAATCACTGCTCCAGGAGCAGTGATTTTATTGATGCTTAAATTAAAAAAGTTAAAATAAAATTCCTTTAAATATTGTACCTGCTGGGTGTCTATATGTGTGATAACATCTTTAAATAGCACAATCACCTGCCTGCCAGTAAATTAGGAAGAACTGATCTATCTAAGCTATACAGTGTATAAATATATGTACAATTCCTAGGGATGTATATATATTCTCTACACACTGTAAATTAAGCTAAACTGACTAGCCTGACTGCCTACTCTATCTAGCTATATAAAAAGACAATGGCCCAGATTCAGGTACATCTGCGCATAATTGGACCGGCGTAGCTCACCGCCTTTACGTTAGACTTGCGCAATTTTGCGGCGTAATCCCCCTATTCTCGTAGCTTTTGCGCAGGAAATTGCGCATGCGTAACGTTTTTCCCGAGGCGTAAGGAGGAGTAATACAAATTGGGAAGGACGTGGGCGTGTTACATTGAAATGAGCCGTGACCCCATGC
This sequence comes from Rana kukunoris, assembly GCA_029574335.1. Lineage (NCBI taxonomy): Eukaryota > Metazoa > Chordata > Amphibia > Anura > Ranidae > Rana > Rana kukunoris. The sequence goes on from JAJQKJ010002951.1 coordinate 116,706, forward strand.
AAATGAAGGGCCGGCCGGCTCGCGCATGCGCGCTTGAAGGAGACCATGGTCAGCTCCGCTGTGCGCATGCTCACAACTCGGGAGCGGCGCAATCAGTGAAATTGGAAATGGACTAGGGCAACGTTGAACTACGCAAACAGCATAAATAGACACACACAAACGCACTTGCATTGCAAAAGTACATCCCTTTGTCCCTTCCCATTTAACCAAGTGCTTTTGTCCTGTTGTTCGTTGCGGTGTGTTTTGTAGTTGTCAGATTAGTGTTCTGTGTGATCAAGTGTTTGTTAGTAGATCTTTGAAAGTGTTTTTTGATAAGTGTTTGAGAGACTGTTTGTTTGATTGATATATTTCTGTTCGTTTGTTTTCCTGCTGTATTTTTGTTTTATTTTTTTGTGACTGTTTCTTGCTGAGTAGTTTTCTCTTTGTGTGTGTTCTTGCTTGATTGGTTGTGCTTGTTTGTGTGAGTGAATTTTGCTGACTGGGAGTGAGTTTTTTGGGAAGTATGACAGAGAGAAAGAGAAAGCTCAATTTTACAGTTGGGGAAAAACAAATTCTTGCCCGGGCCATTAGCGAGTATGGGCGTTTCCTCCATGGCCCAGACAGTGCCAACACCACCCCGACCAGGAGGAGGGAGATTTTGGATAGGATCACTGAGCAGGTCAATTCAGCGGGGCAGGGGGAGACACGGACCCGGTTTGGGATTGACAAAAAAATCAATGACCTCCGGCGCCTGGTCAAACAGTAGCTGGCCAGAATGCATGCCCATGCCAGGGGCACAGGAGGGGGCCCACCATGCCGTATTAGGCTGACAGCGGAGGAGCGTGCGGTGGCCCTGACCTTTCATCGGCATGAAGTTGAGGGCCTGCCAGGCTTTGACTCAAGTCCGGAGCCTGTGGTGGCAGGTAAGTATTTTTTTTAATATCAGGTGTGTAGCATGTGTGGGGGAGGGGGTGAAAGGGAATATGTGGCAAGTGTGTGGATCCTCCAACCTGTGAATGTTTTGTGTCATCCACAGATGTGCAGGAGGGTGCAGGGCCATCTGGCCTGACCGCACCAACCCCAGGACAGCAGCCTAATGAGGCCCCCCCAACAAGGCCGGAGTCCACGGAGGAGGTTCAAGAGGAGGAGGAGAATCATGAGGAGGAGGAGGAGTCCATGTCAGGCACTGGACGTTTGGTTTTTGAGGACTCTTCCCCTCTGGCTGGCAGCAGGCAGCCCTCCCTAAGGGGGAGCCCCCCACTCCTCCCCCAACATGGCTCCCCTCCCAAGGGCCTCCCCGCCAACTGGGACAGGTCAGCCAGACATTGGTGCGGATGGAGGAGAGCCTGTCCTCCATCAAGGATACGCTGGGGAACCTGGACTCCCACTCCCGTGCTTTCACAACCTGCCTAAACGAACTGCAGACGACATCAGCAGGCGTTGGGCAGGATGTGAGGGCCCTTACCCAGGCTATCCAGGCCAACACGGCAACACTTGGTGCTGCCCTGGACAGAATAGCCGTGGCCTTGGAGGGCAGGCCGCCAGGTGGGCAGAGATCAGGGGCTGCTCCTCCTTCCCCGGTTTTACCCCTCCCCCATGAGTCTCCCCTGAGAAGCCGGGGGCGTGGCCGGGGGCGCCTCAGGCGTGGCTCACGCAAGGGGCAATAATTTGTTTTTTCCCCTTTTTTTTTTGCTGGAAAATTTTTGCTTTTGCAGGTAATTTTTTTTTTTGGGGTTGTGAATGCTGTTTGAATGTGGGGGTGACATTCCTGCCGGAAAAGGGGTGTCACCCTCAATTTTGGTGGAGTAGGGTTCCCCAGGACCAGGGAGAAGTGATCCCCAGGTCCGTGTGAATGGTGTATGAATGTACAGTGACATAATTGGAGCCTTGGCATGGCGTTGCTGCTCACAAGTCCAGCATGGTGGACTGGTGCCAATCCAATTTGATGTGGATGTGATGTGTCTGTGCTAGGGACCACAGTGGTGTGCATGCATGCATTCTCATTGTGCCATGATTAATGTGTGTGTTTAACGTGCAAAGATGCCCAATTTGAGCTGTCTCCTGGCTGCTCTTCCCTCAGAAGACGGAGTAGCCTCGGTTAGGGGGGGATTGTCTGGTTCAGGGGTCAGGTCATCACGTAGGGCAATCTGCAGGCCTTTCTTACTGCAAAGTTGTGCAGCATGCAACATGCACCGATGATCTGGCACACGAAGTTTGGGGAATACAAGAGGGTACCCCCAGACTTATCCAGGCATCGGAAACGTGACTTTAGTAGGCCAAAGGTGCGCTCCACCACTGCTCGTGTTTGGGCATGTGCTTGATTGTATCTTTCCTCTCCTGGGGTTTGGGGGTTCCGGATAGGAGTCATGAGATGGGGTCCCAGTGGATATGCAGAGTCACCTGTAAGGGAAAAGACAGGAGGATGTTAGTCATGCATGTGCCACTTGTGATGTGTGCATCATGGGAGGGGATAGTCATGCCTGACTCCCATGTCACTCACCAACCAGCCAAGTGTCCCCATACACGTTCTGTCGAATTCCATTCGGATGTGGCATTGATTGTATATGTAGCTGTCATGGCTGGACCCTGGGTGTTTGGCACGGACGTGCCATATGAGGCCTTGGGCATCGACTATCACCTGTAAATTGATGGAATGCCAATGCTTCCGATTGCGGTACATGTGCTCTGTCTCCTGGGGGGGCTGGAGTGCCACATGTGTGCAATCAATGGCCCCCACAGTGCGTGGGAATCTGGCAATTCTGTAGAAATCTGTCATTGCCTTCAGCCGCAGGTCCTCAGTGGTGGGTTTGATGATTTGGTTGGCCATGCGTCTGAGGATTGCAGGGACAACCTGGTGCACACATCTGCTCATGGAGGATTGTGACATCCCAGCCACCACTCCACTTGTTCTTTGAAAAGAGACACTGGCATGGACATGGAGTGTTGCCATGACCTTCACCAGTGGCTGCACTGCATGTGAGCGTTGTGTTCGGCTGGTGATGTCCTCCTGCAGGGTTGTGGTTAATTCCAGGATGACATGAGGGGTGAATCTGAAGATGCGATACACCTCAGAATTACTCATGCCAAACAGGTCTATGCGGGTGCGGTATATCCTCTCCCGTGCCATCCTCTGTGCCATCCTCCGTGCCCTCATCCTTCTTTGTTCATCTAAAGTCAGTAGTATAGCTATGCACGACGATGCCCCTGGCATGTTGGCATACAGATTGTTGTGCAACACGTGTGACTGCTGAGCTCCTCACTAACAGTGTTGCTTTATCTAACAAGTAGACTTTTTTTCTCTTTTTAGACCAGCTTTTATATGCTCTAATTTTAGACAGGACATTTTGCTGTTGCGCACACTGCGTCGCCTGCGCTGCCCCAACGTTCTTTTGTGGATCCCCGTAAGTCCCTCATTAGCATATTTGACTAGCAAATCAATGGTTTGTCTAGCGCACTTTTGCGCGGACGGATGCGCCAGTCTAACGAAATTACGCGGGACAAAAAAAAGTTGATTTTTTGCGTATCTCGTTCTGGGGATGCCGTGCATCGAAACGCACGCGCGCATTTCGACTTACGCACGCGCATCTCCTGTTGCGCAGGCGTAATCGCTCTGTGAATCTGGGCCACTCTCTCTGTCTCTCTGACTGCTCTCAATAAAGCGGAGTTCCACCCACAATTTCACTTTTTAAATATAAATACCCCTGTAATAAACAAGCTTAATGTATTCTAGTAAAGTTAGTCGGTAAACTAAGGTCTGTTTTGTTAGGTTGTTACAGCATTTAGATTAATAATTTAATCTATAATTAATTTATAATCTAGAAATAGACCGTGGCCATCTTAAGTGTGGGCATCATGAAGCCAGACTGTATGACTTCCTGGATTTCATCTTTGCATATCTCACACATGCTCAGTGCTGCACAAGCAATGTAATAGGTTTCAGTCAGGTTTGCAAGGACTACTGGGAAACATGATGCCTATACCAGAAACCCTTGCAAATAGCCTTGTGACTTAATAGCCAGGGCTAATAAGGAGGAGGAAGGACTACAAAATAAAGGTAATTACAAGCAACAAAATAAATAAAAATTGTCCATTCTGAACACTATGAGATTAGGGCATGCAGCACAGACAAACATAAAAAATGGGTGGAACTCCACTTTAACAAGCGGGAACAAACTACACGAGGCCGCCCAGCAGACGGCATTATATAGTGTGGGGCGTGTGCTAAAGCCCTGAGCCATAATTGGCCAAAGCCACCCAGGCTTTGGCCAATTATGGCTCTTCGTTTTTTGCACGCTGTGATTGGCCAAGCATGCGGGACATACAGCATGCTTGGCCAATTATCAGTGCGCAATGCAGCAGTGAATTATGGGTCGTTTTGCGTCACTCTAATTTGGCACAAACGACCGCTTTTGTTCGAATTTCGTCGAACGTACGAACAGACAACATACGTTCGTATCGAACGTGAAGCTCATCCCTAGTTAGCAACGCTGATCATTGTACTCACTGGCAGAACACAAAAACACTGCAGGAGTGATTCCCCCATCTACAGGTTAGCAGGTGAGAGGGTGTGTGGGGACAGGCTGGGGAGAGATACCAGTCAGTGGCTGGGTAGGCACTGGCTAGTATCAGAGCCAGATACACTCAGGTAACATACGTCGCGATCGTTAGAGCGAGAGCAATAATTCTAGCACTAGACCTCCTCTGTAACTCTAAACATGTAACCTAAAAAAAAAATAAAAGCATCGCTTAGGATACCAAAATAAAATCTTACTAACTTTAGTGTTTTTTTTAATGAATGGAACAGTTTTTCCTGGTGCCTCCATGGCAGCATACCAATGGTCATGGCTCCGCCCCGATCGACCCACAGGACCAATTAACTCTCTAATAAAAGGGCGTTGCTCCCCCAGTTAGGCATTCTTTTTTTCTGTCCTCATCCCCGCAGGATCACGCACCAGTCCTACCTCACCGTCATATGGTGTGACCATTGCAGGTTCATGCTCTCCTGCAGGATGGAGTCCTATCGCTTGGGCTGCTAAAGGCGCCAGTTAAGTATAGGAGCCCTTTTTTCTGTGGATCTTTTTATGGCACACATACCTCCAGGAGCATTACTTCTCCTCGTTAGGTGATTTGGGCTGGCTGTCCTGGACATGTTTGTATGGGAAGCATTACTTCTCCTCGTTAGGTGATTTGGGCTGGCTGTCCTGGACATGTTTGTATGGGAAGCATTACCTTATCTGTGTGTTTATCTTAGCCTGGGGGGGGTCTCAGATGCCCGGTCGGACACAGCCTAGCACCTCTATGGCTATAACCTTTGCATCGCTGCTTTAGGGGAGAGAGGCTCCCCAGCTGATTCCCCGAGTGACAGGCTTCCTCCGTAGCTACGGGCGCTTCGCGCGCGTCACACAGCTCAGTATCGTCATCTTGGGGAGCGGAGCTCCGTCGGCGCGGCAGCGCATGCGCAGTAGATGTCCGGCGGCCATCTTGGTACCCCCAGTGTTCCTAAGCAGCCTATGGGGTGGAGGACAGGCTGTCAGTGAGGAAGCATTATTTGCACTCCTCTCCACCCAACACCTGCACTGTCTCATCAGGGATCCCTGCCAAGGTAAAGAGACAGAAGGGGAAGCCTATGTAATAATAATGATTTCAATGTTAGTTTTGGATAGTAATTCTTTATGTATTGATTTTATTCTTTAATGCAAAAATATATATATATATAATCAGAGCTGGGAATGGAAGTGCATACCCTTTCCCTTATGTTTCTATCTATATCTTTAAGTGTTCTTATTGGATTCCTTATAGTAATTACAATTATTCTGCCCATAAATTGTCCTGGACGTAGCCATGCCGCTTTAAAAAGATCCTCAACATTCCATTAGGTAGGGCTGCAACTGACAGGTAAGTAAAAAAAAAAAAAAAAAAAAAGAGCACGTCGACGGGCTTACAGAAATAGCCTCTTATGGTTTTGTCTCCTCAGCCTGCAACGAGACTCATCCCGCAGATCCTCCTGAGAAGGAGGCCACAGAGGCTCTGGTCACTCTCACGCTACAGGTCACAATTCAGTGGCCATCAGAGTTCTTCCTGGCACACCTCCTCCTAGCCAGGGAAGGATGATTGTTGGGTATGTGGCAGGAAAACCCTTCCAAGAAAGCTAGCCCCTGGGCAATGCTTTTGGGAGGCCATAGTGGAGAGACAAGACCCGATTAAAGAATCAATCAGAAAACTGGCCTATTCATCAGGTGTCCCGTCCCGTCCCGTCCCCCCGCTGATCACGGGGCCACACGGGACATCTACCCCACAGCCAGGGGGATGCACATCAGAGGACGAATAGTGGAGCCTTTTGAAATCGCAGTCAAGGACGCAATTCAATGGGGAAAGGATTCTGAACCTCATCCAAGAGTAAAAAATATTTTCCTCATTTAACAAGGAAAGTCTCAAATTTCCCCTTAATGGAAGAAATCAAAGGAGTTGCCCTTGGGGAATAGCAAAAGGTAGACAAGCGGCAAATCGCCTTTATCCGTTTTCAGAGGCTGTACCCTTTTGGCCAAGTCAGATGCCAAAATTGGCGACTCTGTTCCATCCATGGATGCCTCAGTCATGCAACTAAGCCAAGAGTACGACTCTCCTTTTGGAAAATGCGGTCTCCTTTAGGGATATCTTGGATAGGAAGGTCGGCAGCAGATCCGTCCTCAAAGCAGTCTTGGGGTCGTACCCCATACGACGGGAAGGCGTGGTTTGGCAAAAAAAAGATTTTACCACCATAATGAGTACAGGAAAGGCTTTTTTTTCCTTAGGCTGGGAAAGTCCAAACCCGCGACATCACCAGGGGAGAATCAGAAGTTTTTTTTTTTTACTCCCCTACCACCCAGACCAGGCCAGTGGGAGAAAGACTCAAGTCCATCGCACAGGTTTGGATGGAAAACTGCAGAGATCAATGGGTAGTAGCCACCATTTCTTCCGCTCCCCATCCTGTTCCTTCCAAAGTACCAAGATCCTGGCCTCCAAAGAGAAGAGAAGTAGACCCTGGGCTGAGTATTTCTTCCTAGAAACAAAGTGGGAAAGAATGGAAGGAGTTAGGGGGAAAATGCCCATATAAACAGATTGTCAAATCTGTATACCCTGAACAAGCTAAGGGTCAACCCGCTCCTACATTCTGTAGCCTCTGCAGGGGCCAGCAAATAATCAGCCCATTCTCTTGGGCAAGTCTAATGGGAATGGTTTAACAAATATCAGCCAGCTGCTGCACCCGCAGGGCTCGGAGGAGTGTGACAGGGTCTGCATCCCTATAGACATGCCTTTCCTTTTGGGAGTATCTTGCAAAAAAATTACATTTTTGTAGCAGTGGCTGCTAAAAAGTCTGACTTGTATCTTAGGGCAGACTTCTGGGAGCACTTCATGATGAAGTCGCTGAATTTCGGTTATTCTATCAGTCCAGCCAGGGGACTGGATGTTCTCTATAGACCTTCGAGATGCGTACCTCCACATTCCCATCCACAGCCAGTTCCAGCACCTTTTTTTTTTTTTTTTCCCTTTTGGGGAAGTTCAGAGTGGGCAGTCTACATCGGCAAGTCCAGGGCCTTCCTTTTGGGGATCTCATCAGCACCCAGAGCCTTTACCAAGGTCTTGGGAGCCATCCTGGCCCCCCTCCGGGAAAGGGGGATAGGTGTACTGTACTATCTGGACGATATTTTGATTCTGTCGCAGCACAAGATCACCTTAGAGGAACACATGCAATTAGTGCTGAGCACTTTGTCTAGGTTCGGCTGGCTGCTCAATTTAGCAAAAACCAGCTAACACCAACGCAGTGGGTGACTTACTTGGGGCCTATTCGACTCTTCAAAAAGAAAAGGAAACGGTTTTCTTTTCCACCCGAGAAAGTTCCGATCTTAGTCTGGAAAGCGAAGAGAGCAGTGGGACCCCACAGCATGTCGGCAACAGACTGTCTAGGCCTCATAGGCCCCCTCTCGTCATACATCCCAATGTTAAATGGGCCAGATGGCATCCACGGAATTTCCAGTTAGGTCACCGGGCTCAATGGGGAAGGGAACACCTCAAGCAGAGGATAACCATTACCTTTTCAATGAAGTACCAGCCTCGGGGGGTGGAAAGGGCCTTCCAATCTTCTAAGGTCGTGGCCTCTTGGGCCTACCTCCGGGACCGTCCTTACATCAGATGCCAGTCGTTCGGGAAGCTCACGTCCAAAACAAACTAGTTTGAAGGAGGTGACCGTTCAGTGCGGAAGGGATAATATCCAATATCTTGGAGCTAAGGGCCGCTTGGATGGCATTCCCTTACCTAGCCCCTCTGCTCAAAAAAAAAAAAAGAACAGAGCAGCAGTGGCCTTTGTACAGAGCCAAGGGGACACACACAGGTAGTCACTTTTCAAAAAAGTGACCCCGATAATTCCCTGGGCGGAGAAGAATCTATGCGATCTTTGGGCATCCTAGCTTCCAGGGCCCAAGAATTCAGTTAGCCATTCGCATTCTCAAGATCCTTTGCAAACAACAACAAATGGTCACTAGACCAGGAGGTCTTCGATAGGATATGCAAACAGTGGGGGACTCCTCAAATAGATCTCTTTGCTTCTCCCCTCAACGCAAAGTCCCCACTGTTCTTCCCGGGGTGGCCTTTTCCGACATTTGCAGGAGCAGATGCCTTAGCCCAGCCATGGGCATTCCAGCTGGAATATGCCTCTCCTCCAACTCCCTTAATACTGAGATTTCTCCAGTGATTGACGAGAGAAGATGTCACCATACTGATAATCATCTTACATTGGCCGTAGAGGCCATGGTTTCCGCTCCTAATTAGTCTGTCACTATGCAGCCCACTTCCTCTGCCGCACAAAAGCAGCCTGTTGTCCCAGGGAGGCTTCCTTCACCCACAGTCAGAAATCTTGTATTTGAGGGCTTGGAAATTGAGCGGAGAAGGCTGGGCGACTTGCGGAGTTCGCACAAAGTCATTCAAACTCCCCTACTAGCAAGGAAGTCATCCACGAAGGCCACCTATTACAGGTTGGGAAACAAACCAATTCATTCCACTAGTTCCCGGGGTCCAGAATGTTCTCCCTTTTCTACAGTCAGGTCTAGACCTAGGGTTAGGTCACAGCACACTAAAGGTCCAGGCTTTCCACCATCTCAGCACTATCAGACTCGCGATGGGCACAGAACCCTCGGGTGGATAGATTACTAAAAGCGGTTCTAGGACTACGTCCTCCTAGGAAAACTCTGTACCCCGAATGGGATCTAACAATAGTGCTAGGAGTTCTAGCACCCCCCCTCGCTCCTACGGAGGAATGCTCGTTAGAAGATATTACCTGGAAGACGGCCTTTTTAATTACCATCAACACGGGGTGCAGGGTATCGGAAATCCAAGTTCCAGGAGCTCAGGAACCCTACAGTAGGTGACTGGGATATTGTGTCAATCTCGCTCCCTTTCTCGGCGAGATTGAGCACTTGCGAGCCCCATCGCGGGAGCCAGCGCCAAGCTGGCTTGCCGCGATGGAGACAAAGCCGTCATAGAAGCGACGGGGATCCGACGCGGATTCCCGCCAATTCTACACGTGGGCGGAGTTTGTTATGAATCCTGAAGGATTCATAACACGTGGTACCTACCGGAGCATGATGGGACTGCGACGTCACAAGACAGGCCTATATAATTCGCTGCGAGCCGCGCGCCCGGCATAACAGCGGAAGGAAGCGTCGCGTCAACATCTGGAGAACAGAAGAGGAAGAAGAAGAAGACGACGTCACAGAGGAGGGGGCTCGCCGCCGCTAGTAACTGAGCTAACACACAAAGTTAGCGGCGGCGAGTCCTGAAGAAGAAGAAGACCCCCGGAGAGCGGAGAAGACCCCCGGAGAGCCGGAGAAGACCCCGGAGAGTGGGAGAAGACCCCCCAGCCGCCGAAGACGTCGAAAGAAGCCCGCCGGGTGGTGGGCGCTTTTATCAAAGCGCCCCCCCCCCGGCGGCGGAAGAGAACCAGACGGCGGCACCCACCCCCCACAGAAGCCCGCCGGAGGGGGGCGCTTTTATAAAAGCGATCATACACAACCCCCCCCCGGCGGCCAACTAATAAAATATTTCAATACCCTGTGTGGTTTAATTGTGTTTACACTTTTTATTTGCATGTGAATGGGTAGGGGTACAATGTACCCCATACTCATTCACTTAGGGTGGGGGGCCGGTATCTGGGGGCCCCCTTATTAAAGGGGGCTTCCAGATTCCGATAAGCCTCCCGCCCGCATACCCCGACAACCAACGGCCAGGGTTGTCGGGAAGGGGCCCTGTCCTCATCAACATGGGGACAGGGTGCTCTGGGGTGGGGGGCCGCAGTGCGCCCCCTGCCCCAGAGCACCTAACCCCCCCATGTTGAGGGCACGCTGCCCGGTACGGCTCAGGAGGGGGGGGCGCTCGCTCGCCCCCACTCCCTTCCTGACCGGCCAGCCGGCGTGCTTTGGATACGGGTCTGTTATGGATTGTGGGGGGACCCCCACGCCGTTTTTTCGGCGTAGGGGGTCTCCTTACAACCCATAACAGACCTAAGGGCCGTTATGCTCCTGAGGGGGGAACCCATGCCAGATTTTTTTTTAAAAATACGGCGGGGATTTCTCCTTCAGGATTCATAACAAACTCCGCCCACGTGTAGAATTGGCGGGAATCCGCGTCGGATCCCCGTCGCTTCTATGACGCACTCGCTGGAATGTGCTTTTACTATTCCAGCGAGTGCGAGATATCGGCAGCCTGTCGCCGAGATTCAGCGCGATGCTGTCATGCTAAAAACACATTCTCGGCGGCAGGCACTGTACATTACCTTCTTCCCGGTCAGGGTGGTTTTGCAACCTATTCACCAGTTCATTCCCAAGGTGCCTTCAGCTTTTTTTCAACCAGGAATGTGCCCTTCTGACCTTTGGGCAAGATCGAGTCTCCTTGAGCTTACGCAACCTAAGATGTAGCCAGATCTTTGAAACATCATTTAAGTCTAGCTCTCGAATTCCGAAAAGACCAACAGCTCCTTTTTATTCCGTAAGGCGTGAAGAAGGGGAAAGCAGCCTCCAAGACAACAGTGACGAGTTGGCTGGGGGAACTAATCCAAAAGACATATCGGATAGGGGTCTTCCAATTCCCAAAGCAGTAAACGCTCACTCAACGCGAGGGATCGTTTCCTCTTGGGCAGCTTTATATCGTTTTTCCCCGGAGACGTGTTGCAGGGCAGTAAGCTGATCTTCCTTCAACACCTGTATGGCACACTATTGCCTAAATCCGGCAGTCCTTACCTTCCCAAGGCTTTGGGAGAGGGACGCTAGATGCTCTCCACTCTGTGTCCCGTTATAGACATTGTTAGGCAGTACCCTCCCTGTAAGCGAGTTATTGACCATTGGTATGCTGCCATGGAGGCACCAGGAAAATGGAAAATTGAATACCTACCTTTCTGTAATTTTCCTTTCCTGGTGCCTACCCATGGCAGCATACACCCTCCCTTTAGTTGACATTACGCTGTGGGGGCTGAGGTCTAGTTACAAAGAATGCCTAACTGGGGGAGCAACGCCCTTTTATTAGAGAGTTAATTGGTCCTGTGGGTCGATCGGGGGCGGAGCCATGACCATTGGTATGCTGCCATGGGTAGGCACCAGGAAAGGAAAATTACAGAAAGGTAGGTATTAAATTTTCCATTATTTCCACACAAAAAAACATGTTTGAAAAATTGCTGTGCAAATACAGTACCGTGCTAGAGCTGCACAATTAATCGTTAAAAAATTGTGATCTCGATTCAAACCCCCTGACATCTCCAATGCAGAGTTTGCTGATTCTTTCATATAACAAGTGGAGAGACTTTCAGCTGTCAAAAGAAAATATCTGGGCAGCCTGCCAAGTTCTTAGCAGGAAACATTGTAACTAACGCTTTCTTCTTAGGTCAAAGGGATAAACTTCTGTGTTTGAGTGTGGGCAGTCTGCCAAGTTTGTAACAAAATGAAACATTGTAACTAACTTCTGTCTTAAATCAAACTTCTGTGTGTAAATGCAAGAAATGTAACCACTTGTTAAAAACACTCCAACACTTGTTAAAAAGCAATATTTTTTGCTAGAAAACTACTTGGAACTGCCAAACATTATATTTATTTTAGCAGAGACAAAAATGGCAATTGCTGCAATATTTTATGTCACACTGCATTTGCCCACTTCAATGGATAAAAACCATAAAAACAAAACAGTAAAGTTAGCCCATTTTTTTTTTTTCATTTTAATGTGAAAGATGAATCGTGAGAGAATCGTGATCTATCTTCTAAGCAAAAAAATTGCAGTTGTCATTTTAGCCAGAATCGTGCAGCTCTATACTGTGCAACATAAAAAGTTGCAAAGACCACCATAGAGTAATTTTCTAGCAAAAAACAAATGATGATTTTTTTTTCTCAGTCTGCTGCAGTGTGTCAGCTTGTATTTATAATGGCTGCTCTGTATGTAGCTTCTGACAGGCTGTGCATGCAGGCCCGTATCTCCAGAACCATAAATGATAGCCATCCCATATTTTGACAGGTTGTGGGGTAGGTCTTCAACTACCTATTTCCCAAAAGTGGGGTTTCTGTGACCTTTGGTCACCGAGCTACAACCCCCGAAGTCGATTTTTTTGGGGTAAATGGGCCCATCTTGAGAAAGGGGCCTGGAGCTGCAGCTCCAACAGCCCCTATGTTAATCCGGACCTGGTGTTAGGGACCCCCACAAACACCACCCAATGTTAAATAAACAGTTTTCTTGATTTTTTTGGGGGATGCCTGCACCCATGATAGGGTAAAGACACCTCACAAATGTTGTCACTTTCTACTTCAAATTCATTCACTTCCTGCCACATAGCCAAACAGGAAGTAAGGGTAAAACCTGACTAATGTCTTTTGTTGGGGACACACAGATCAATCTAAATAGTTTCCATTATGGAAATTGCACTCTAGCATTTTGCTGTGTACACCCCAAATTATTAGGGATCCTGGATTTTGGGGTCCATTTACTAAAGGCAAATCCACTTTGCACTACAAGTGAACAAGCAAGGAAGAAAAAAAAACTTGGCTTCTATGGGATGGACTGACTAGGGGAAATGACAGATCGCTGTTCATACATTGTATGAACAGATGATCAGGCATTTCCCCCCTAAGGCGGCGTACACACGATCGGATATATCCGATGAAAACGGTCCGCGGACCATTTCCATCGGATATGTCCGATCGGGAGTTTGATCATCGGATCAAATTCCCCGCCGCCGGAAGGCGCGGTGACGTGGCGGTGACGTTGACGCCGCCGCGTCACCGCCACGTCACCGCACCAGGAAGTAAAACACTTTCGCACATGCGCCAAATCCATTCGGCAGCGGCGCGGCGGCGGTGGTGGGCCGACATGTCTGCTGGTAAGTGTACTAACCAGCAGACATGTCGGGCGGACAGATTCCCACCGGATAGATTTCAAAGCATGCTTTGAAATCTGTCGGGTGGACAAATCTGTCCGCTAGCCCATACACACGAGCGGAGATGTCTGCTGAAACGGTCCATCGGACCGTTTTCAGCGGACATATCCCCTCGTGTGTACGAGGCCTAACAGGACCGGGATAAAGGGGAACTCCACACCAAATAAAAAAAAAACGGTGTGGGGTCCCCCTCCAGGTGCATACCAGGCCCTTAGATTTGGTCTGGAACGTAAGGGGTTAAACCTACTCCAAAAAAACGGCGTGGGGTTCCCCCCAGATCTAGACCAAACCCTTATCCCAGGCACGCAGTCTGGCCGGTCAGGAATGGGGATGGGGACGGGCGAGCGCCCCCCTCCTGAACCGTCCCAGACCTCATGCCCTCAACATGGGGGAGTTTGTGCTTTGGGGGACGGGGGCACTGCCCCCCCACCCCAAAGCCATCTTGTCCCCATGTCGATAGGGACAAAAGCCTCTTCCCGACAACCCTGGCCGTTGGTTGTCGGGGTATGCGGGCGGGGGGCTTATCAGAATCTGAGAGCCCCCTTTAATAAGGTGGCCCCCAGATTTTGGCCCCCCACCCTATGTGAATGAGTATGGGGTACATTGTACCCCTACCCATTCACCTGGGGAAAAAAATGTAAAAAATAAGACACCACACACATTTTTAAATTAATTTATTATTCAGCTGGGGGTCTTCTGCCGGGGCCCCCCATCACCACCCCATTGGGCCCCAGGCTTCGCCGTCTTCTGCCGGGGCCCCCACCCCATAAAGCTCTTTTACTTTCGGGGGGCCCGGACTTTGCCCTTTTCTGCCGGGGGTGCTCCAGCCCCCCCAGGCTTCTCCGCTATCTTCTGCCGGGGGGTGCTCCAGCCCCCGGACTTCTCCGCTGTCTACCGCCGGGGAGCGACACGCCCGGGCTTCTCCGCTGTTTTCCGCTGGGGGCCCCCCACCCCATAAAGCTCTTTTACATTCGGGGGGGGCCCCGGACTTCGCAGTTTTCTGCCGGGGGGTGCTTCAGCCCCCTGGGCTTCTACGCTGACTTCCGCCTGGGGGCGACACCCTCCAGTCTTCTCCGCTGCCTTCCACTTCTGCCTGGCTCCTCTGCGGGGGCCAGGAAGGCTTCTCTCCGATGTCTTCCGCCAGAGGGCGCCACCCTCCGGGCTTCTGTGGTGATTTCCGCTTCTACCTGGCTCCTCCGCGGGAGCCAGGGATTCTCTCCGCTGTCTTCTTCCTTCTTTTTCATTCGATGTTGACACGACGAGGTCCGGCGCTGAAATGCCGTCTGAGCGGTGGGCATCGACTTATATAGGGCAATGCCACCATGTGACCTCAACCCATGTGACATCACATTCCCATCATGCCCAGGGGTCACCCACCCCGGTCTTCCCGGTGTCTTTCGCCAGGGCCTCGGGCTTCTCTGTTGCCTCTTCTGCCTGGCTCCTCCGCGGGGGCCAGGGCTTCTCTCCGCTGTCTTCCGCCGGAGGGCACCACCCTCCGGGCTTCACCGGTGCCTTCCGCTTCTGCCTGGCACCTCTGCGCACCTCATGCCCAGGGAATGTGATGTCACATGGGTTGAGGTCACATGGTGGCATTGCCCTATATAAGTCGATGCCCACCGCTCAGATTGCATTTCAGCGCGGGACCTCGTTGTGTCAACATCGCATGGAAGAAAGGGAAGAAGATGGAGGAGAGAAGCCCTGGCTCCCGCGGAGGTGCCAGGCAGAAACGGAAGGCACCGGTGAAGCCTGGAGGGCGGTGCCCTCCGGCGGAAGACAGCGGAGAGAAGCCCTGGCCCCCGCGGAGGAGCCAGGCAGAAGCAGAAGGCAGCGGAGAAGACTGGAGGGTGTCGCCCCCAGCAGAAAACAGCATAGAAGCCTGGGGGGCTGGAGCACCCCCGGGAAGAAAACAGCGAAGTCCGGGCCCCGCCGAATGTAAAAGAGCTTTATGGGGTGGAAGGCCCAGGCGGAA
The DNA here is from genome assembly GCA_029574335.1 of Rana kukunoris. Taxonomy (NCBI): domain Eukaryota; kingdom Metazoa; phylum Chordata; class Amphibia; order Anura; family Ranidae; genus Rana; species Rana kukunoris. The sequence goes on from JAJQKJ010002951.1 coordinate 132,095, forward strand.
GACAGCGCAGAAGCCTGGGGGTGTTGCCCCCCCGGCGGAAGATAGCGGAGAAGCCTGGGGGGGCTGGAGCACCCCCCGGCAGAAACGGCAAAGTCCCGGGGCTCCCCGAATGTAAAAGAGCTTTATGGGGTGGGGGCCCCCGGCCGAAGACGGCGGAGAAGACCGGGAGGGGGTAGGTGCACCCCCCGGCAGAAAACAGCGAAGCGGCAGAAAACAGCGAAGCCCGGGCCCCCCTCCGAATGTAAAAGAGCTTTATGGGGTGGGGGGCCCCGGCGAAAGACGGTGAAGGCCGGGGCCCAATGGGGTGGTGGTGGGGGGCCTCGGCAGAAGACCCCCAGCTGACTAATAAATTAATTTAAAAATGTGTGTGGTGTCTCATTTTTTACATTTTTCCCCAGGTGAATGGGTAAGGGTGGAAAATGTACCCCATACTCATTCAAATAGGGTGGGTGGCCAGAATATGGGGGCCACCTTATTATAGGGGGCTCTCAGATTCTAATAAGCCCCCCGCCCGCATGCCCCGACAACCAACAGCCAGGGTTGTCGGGAAGAGGCTCTTGTCCCTATTGACATGGGGGACAAGAGTGCTTTGGGGGGGGCAGTGCCCTCCTCCCCCAAAGCACACACTCCCCCATGTCGAGGGCATATGGTCTGGTACGGTTCAGGAGTAAGGGGGCGCTCGCCCGTCCCCACCCCTTTCCTGTCCGGCCAGACTGCGTGCCTGGGATAAGGGTTCGGTCTGGATCTGGGGGGGGACTCCACGCCGTTTTTTTTTGGCGCAGGTTTAACCCCTTACATTCCAGACCAAATCTAAGGGCCTGGTATGCACCTGGAGGGGGACCCCACGCCGTTTTTATTTTATTTGGTGTAGAGTTCCCTTTTATCCCGGTTCATGTCGGGGGGGAAATGCCTGATCATCTGTTCATACAATGTATGAACAGCAATTTGTCATTTCCCCTAGTCAGTCCCACCCCCTTACAGTTAGAACACACCCAGGGAACGTAATTAACCCCTCCCTCGCCCCTAGTGTTAACCCCCTTCCCTGCCAGTGACATTTTTATAGTAAGCAATGCATTTTTATAACATTGGTCGCTAGAAAAATGCCAATGGTCCCAAAAATGTGTCCGATGTGTCCGCCATAATGTTGCAGTACCGATAAAAATCGCTATTACTAGTAAAAAAATATATTAATAAAAAAAACATAAAACTAACACCTATTTTGTAGACGATATAACTTTTGCGCAAACCAATCAAATGTTTATTGCGATTTTTTGGAGCCAAAAATATGTTGAAGAATACGTATCGGCCTAAACTGAGGGGAAAAAAAGTTTATTTTTAGATAATTTTGGGGATATTTGTATTTGTCGCTCTATTTTTGTTTATAGCAAAAAAAAAGAAAAACCGCAGAGGTGATCAAATACCACCAAAAAAACTCTATTTGTGGCAAAAATAAGGACGCCAATTTTGTTTGAGAACCACGTCGCACGACCGTGCAGTTGTCAGTTAAAACGACGCAGTGCCGAATCGCAAAAACTGACCCGGTCATTGACCAGTAATATGTTCTGGGGCTCAAGTGGTTAAAAATTAACAAAACACTAAAGTTAGATCACTTTTTTGGCGATAATGTGAAAGATGATGTTACACCGAGTAAATAGATACCCAACATGTCACGCCAAACTTCAGTACTTTAAAATCCCCATAGGTGACGCTTTTTTTTTCAGGTTACAGTTTAGAGTTACGCAAGTCCCGCCCACATATGTAAACATCGTTCAAACCACACATGTGAGGTATTGACGCGTGCGTTAGAGCGAGAGCAATACTTTTAGCACTAGACCTCCTCTGTAACTCTAAACTGGTAACCTGAAAAAAAAATGTGCGTGTTCGCTTCTGACTGGGAGCTACTAGGGACAGGGGCGTTTTATTTATTATTATTTATTTTTGTTACATAATAATTTAATAAGTCCTCCCCTTCAGGTTGGAAAGCATGAGTTCAGGGGAAAAAAAAGCAGCTCTCATGCTTTCAGCCGCCATTGCAGCTTTGATGTGTGCTGTTATATACCACCGGAGCGCAGTTAGTGTCACTGTACGTGTGCTTTTATATACTACCTGAGCGCAGTTAGTGTCACTGTACGTGTGCTTTTATATACCACCTGAGCGCAGTTAGTGTCACTGTACGTGTGCTTTTATATACCACCTGAGCGCAGTTAGTGTCACTGTACGTGTGCTTTTATATACCACCTGAGCGCAGTTAGTGTCACTGTACGTGTGCTTTTATATACCACCTGAGCGCAGTTAGTGTCACTGTATGTGTGCTTTTATATACCACCTGAGCGCAGTTAGTGTCCCTGTACGTGTGCTTTTATATACCACCTGAGCGCAGTTAGTGTCACTGTACGTGTGCTTTTATATACCACCTGAGCGCAGTTAGTGTCACTGTATGTGTGCTTTTATATACCACCTGAGCGCAGTTAGTGTCACTGTACGTGTGCTGTTATATACCACCTGAGCGCATAAAAGGATGGAAGGACAACAAAGAGAGGCAGAGAGTCACGAGGGCAAGCAGGCTCTGTATGTAGAGGTAACGCTGGTAGTGTATGTGGTGCATCCTCTTCAGCACGTGGCCGTGGCCGTGGCCGCTCGTCCTTCTTTTCGGGAGCTGGCCGTGTTGAGCCTCAACATGCAGAGAAATTAGTAGAGTGGATGACCAAGCCGTCCTCATCCTCCTCATCCTCTCTCACACAGACTGATCAAAGTTCATCTGGCAAAGCAGCTGCCAAGGCGTCCTCTTCCCTCTGCACAATGGCTTCACACAATACTTCCCTAGTACCACCATGTCCTCCTGAGGAGTCCCCCGAACTGTTTCAACACAGTGTTGGGTACATGCTGCAGGAAGATGCGCAGCATTTTGAAGATTCCGATGATGGAACACTGATAGAGGAAGGCATTGATGTGAGCCCAGGGAGAGGGGTGTCCGAGAGGGACAGCAATTTGTCAGTGATGATGTTCCCCCAGCTGGAGCATACTGCCAGGTTGTTGACAGTGATGAGGAGGGAGGGGATGATGAGGTCACTGACTCTACCTGGGTGCCTGATAGGAGAGAGGAGGAGGAGGAGGACGAGGCACAGGCACATCTCCAAAGAGGCAGGATGCCCTCCAGGGGTCAGCTTAATGTCACACCCACTGCATTACAGCGCACATCTACGGCGCTTGTGCATGGCGCTGCTGTGTCTGACCGGTACAGCAAAAGTTCTTTGGTGTGGGCCTTTTTTGAAACATGTCCACAAGATCGTACCTTTGCTATTTGCAACTTATGTCGCAAGCGTATCTCGCGTGGCCAAAACATCAACCGCCTGGGTACCACATGCTTGTCCAGACATATGTCGACCTGCCATGCAGCTCGTTGGCAAGCACACCAGAAAGACCCACACCAAAGACAAAAGCGTACCCCCCCTTGCCCTTCTGGGACCTCCAACCCCAGTAGACCCCCAGTCCTCTCTGAAGCCTGCAGTGAAGGTGTAGAAATAGGTGTGTCACAAGCTAGTAGTAGCGGTCAATCTACTGATAGTACCAGGCAAATTTCCCTGCCCCAGCTGCTGCAGCGCCGAAAGAAGTACAATCCCAGCCATCCACATGCCCAGCAGTTGAATGCTAGCTTAGCGAAATTGCTAGCACTTCAACTGCTACCTTTTCAGTTGGTAGATTCTGCCCCCTTCCGTGAGTTTGTGCAATGTGCAGTACCTCAGTGGCAAGTACCAAAACGCCACTTTTTCTCACCAAAGGCTATTCCGGCTCTCTACCGGCATGTGGAAGGCAATGTCCATGCCTCGCTGGACAGGGCGGTCAGTGGTAAGGTGCATATTACCGCTGACTTATGGTCCAGCAGGCATGGACAGGGACGTTACCTGTCTTTTACGGTGCACTGGGTGACTCTGCTGGCAGCTGGAAAGGACGCAGTGCAAGGTCCAGTAGTTTTGGAGGTTATTCCGCCACCACGCCTCCAAAACAATACTACTGCTTGTGACACACCTCTTTCCTCCACCCCCTCCTCTTCTTCTTCTTCCTCTGTGGCCTCTTCCTGTGGGGATGTTTTCTCCGAACCAGCCGCGCTCCGTAGGCGTACGAGGGGATACGCAGGAATGCAGGCCAAGAGATGCCATGCGGTGCTAGAGCTGGTGTGCTTGGGAGACAGGTGCCACACTGGGGATGAGGTTTTGTCAGCTCTGCAGGGTCAGGCTGAGAGGTGGTTGACGCCACGCCAGCTGAAGCCTGGAATGGTGGTCAGCGATAATTGCACCAACCTCCTCTCTGCCCTGCGACAGGGAAAACTCACCCACGTGCCCAGTTTTGCGCATGTCCTCAATTTGGTGGTGCAGCGGTTCTTGGGCAGGTACCCGGGCTTGCAGGATGTCCTGAAGCAGGCCAGGAAAGTCTGTGTGCATTTTCGGAGGTCATATAATGCCACTGCTCGGCTGACTGACCTCCAAAGGGAATACAACCTGCCCAAGAACCGCCTAATTTGTGACATGCCCTCCAGATGGAACTCAATGTTGGCCATGCTGCAGTGGCAGCACACGCAGCAGCGGGCCATCAATGAGTACCTGTGCCAATATGGCAGCAGAACTGGGTCAGGGCAGATAGTTTTTTTTTCCCCATGCCAGTGGACCTTGATCAGAGATGCATGCACTGCCCTGTCACCATTTGAGGAGGCCACAAGGATGGTGAGCAGTGACAGTGCATGCATCAGTGCGACTGTCCCTCTTTCACATGTTGGAGCACACGCTACGTGGAATAATGGACAGGGCCCTTGAGGCAGAACAGAGGGAGGAAGAGGAGGACTTCCTTACCTCTCAAGGCTCCCTTTACCCAGACAGTGGTCCTGCTTGCCCACCTAGCACACAGGAAGAGGAGGAGGAGGAGGATGATTGTATCAGCAGCATGGAGGTGGAGCCTAGCACTCAGAAGCAGCAGTCTTTAAGGGATCATTTACAGTCCCAAGGAGCACGTGGAGATTTACGTGGCTGGGATGAGGTGCCTGTGGATCCTGTCGTCCTCAGTGACCCAGAGGACTGTGGCCCGAATGCCTCTGCAAACCTACGCTGCATGGCCTCCCTGATCCTGCAAAGCCTGCGTAAGGATCCTCGTGTAAGTGCTATTAAGGAGAGGGATCATTACTGGCTGGCGACTCTCCTTGATCCACGTTACAAGAGTAAGGTTGCGGACCTTATGTTGCCATCGCAGAGGGAGCAGAAGATGAAACTTCTGCGGGAGGCCTTGCAGAAGGGTCTGTGCAATGCGTTCCCAGAACCGGGGGGATTACCAAAACCTGGCTCTGGACAACGTCTTGCTGAGGCTTTGGTGAGTCACAGAAGGGGCGGTGGAGAAGGTGGTCGTCTGACAGATGCGTTCAGGCAGTTTTTTAGTCCGCAGCCCCAAGGTCTGACCAGTTCCAGCAACCATCGCCAGCGTCTGGTTTACATGGTCCAGGAATACCTAGGGGCAAGATCCGACTTGGACACCTTCCCCACCGAAAATCCTCTGGCTTACTGGGTCTTGAGGATGGATCACTGGCCAGAGCTTGCCCAGTACGCAATTGAGCTACTGGCTTGCCCTGCATCCAGTGTTCTTTCAGAATGGACATTCAGTGCTGCTAGAGGCTTTGTGACTGATCACAGGGTGCGCCTCTCCACCGGCTCTGTTGATCGACTGACCTTCATCAAAATGAATCAGGCTTGGATCAACACCAGCTACCAAGCACCTGATGCTGATATTAATGAATAATATATTTTTGTTGAAATGTCGGATCCCTTTTAGACTGCTGATGCTGAGTGACTGTCCTCTTATGCTGCTGATGGAATATCCTTCTCCTCCTCACTTTTCTTGCTGATAGCTAGTAAGAAATGTTGGGCCAGATTCAGGTAGTCCAGAGCATCTATGCTCTGGAGTAACGCTTCTCATTTGCGTTGCGCTGCCGAAATTTTAGGAGCAAGTGCTGTCATTCACGAAGCACTTGCTCCTAAAGTTGCGGCAGCGCATCACAAATGAGCCGGCGGAATTCAAATTTAGCGGGTACGGGGCGTGTAGTATGCTAACTACACGCGATCCCGCCGCCAACGTACTGCGCATGCGTCGAGTGTCAAAACATCCCCGTGCGCATGCTCCAAAATCTGTGAATGAACGTCAATGACGTCACATTCCCATTCATGACCGTTTTACGCAAGCGACGTTTTTTTTTTTTTTCCCGACGCGATGACGACGCCTATACCTAACATAGGATACTCCAACCCCATGTAGGTATATCTATGCGCCGCGTATCCCGTCCGGAAACGTCGTATCGTCATTGCGTCGCGCCGGATTTCGATCGTGAATTGCCGATTTCCGCTCATTAACATATTTTTTAAGCGTAAATCGGCGGGAACGCCCCCGGCGCCATTTTTAAGTTGAAGTAACGATGCGATGGCGAAACTCAGTTACGCTGCTCGCATCGGAACTTCAACCCGGCGTTTCTTGTTTTCTGGTTACAGAAAACAGAAACGCCGGCTCAAAGTCACAGTTAGGCTGGCGGATCACTCGATCCGCCAGCGTAACTGTTCCTGAATCTGGCCCGTTGTGTTTCTGGGCTCTGCCACCAGTGCCTAAGGCACAATTTTTCAGCCCCTGTTTAACAGGGGCGCCTATTAACAATTTTTGATGTAATACTTTGCACGTGGCTCCTTGTTGCGCTCCAATTGGAGTTATTGCAAGGGATTGCAGTGTTGTGTTGTGCCCAAGGCCCAATTTTTCTGCCCCTGTTTAACAGGGGAGCCTAATAACAATTTTTGATGCAATACTTTGCACGTGGCTCCTTGTTGCGCTCCAATTGGAGTTATTGTGAGGGGTTGCAGTGTTGTGTTGTGCCCAAGGCCCAATTTTTTTGCCCCTGTTTTAACAGGGGCGCCTAATAACAATTTTTGATGCAATACTTTGCACGTGGCTCCTTGTTGCGCTCCAATTGGAGTTATTGTGAGGGGTTGCAGTGTTGTGTTGTGCCCAAGGCACAATTTTTTAGCCCCTGCTTAACAGGGGCGCCTAATAACAATTTTTGATGCAATAATTTGCACGTGGCTCCTTGTTGCGCTCCAATTGGAGTTATTGGGAGGGGTTGCAAGTGTTGTGTTGTGCCCAAGGCACAATTTTTCAGCCCGTTTAACAGGGGCACCTAATAACAATTTTTGATGCAATACTTTGCCCGTGGCTCCTTGTTGCGCTCCAATTACAGTATGTTTGAGGGGTGCCCTTTTTTCTTAAAAAATTTCTTTCACAAAACAATAATAGCCCCCCACCACCGCTAAAATATTCGACATAATGTTGCCACACAGAACTTGCGCAAGTAGCATTAATTACTTTTTTTTATAGTCCTCTCATGTTGTGCAGGGACATTTCTAAACACGTGCCACTACTATAGACACCCAGCAGGTGTGATATTTAAAGGATTTTTTATTTTTTTTTCACTTTAAGCATTATTAAAATGGCTGCTCCGCAAAAAACGGCCGTTTTAAAAAAAAAAAAATTCCATTGATACATGTTCCCTGGGGCAAGACCCGGGTTCTGAACGACGTTTTCCAACATTTAATTGAATTTTGGTCTTTAAAACGACCGTTTTTGAATTCGAACGTTCGGGTCCCATAGACTTCAATGGGGTTCGAAATATTCGTGCGAACCCGCGGTCTGTTCGAACGTTCTGGTGCGAACCGAACCCAGGTGTGTTCGGCTCATCCCTACTAAGGACACGTATAAAATCCAGTTGACTGCTTATATAAGGGGATATAAGGTGGTAAAGGTATCTTGATATCTGTGATCGCCCCCGGTAAAATCTATTAAGGTAGCAGGAAGTCTTTCATATTTTTTTTTTTTTTAGGGGTATAGCCCAGTGAGGAAAATATTTGAGGATCAAGAATGTAGCTTTGCCATCTACTGGTACGACTTGCTCCTGCTCCTTTTTTTTTTATTTTTCCTTTTTTTTTTTTTTTTTTGCCTGTAGTTTCTTGTAGTTTGCTCCACTGGTGTCCCTGCCTCGGCCGGGTTTAGTATAAGTACAAGTATAAGTGGGGAAGATGGTGAGAAAAACTCCCAAGATCAATGTGGGGGAGGGATCCGGGCACAGTTTAATAAAATCGTACCTAGTAACAGAAAGCCCAGAACAAACAGTTGGGACCCCTCCAAAGAAAAGCGGAGCTGTGAGCCCCCCAGTAAAAAATAAGGGAGGACAGGAACCAGGTGAGGAGGAGACCCCTGGAAAGGGTAAAGGTAAAACTAAAAAGGCCCAATCCCCAGAGATAAACAGTCCAAACAAGGACCAAAAAACTCCCGAGAGAGAACAAAAAAGTAGCCCCTCCCAAGAGGCTTCACATGCCCCCCCAACAAAACAAGATATGTCAGCTATTATAGAAATGATATCCCGCTTAGAACAAACAGTAAAGGAGGGAAATGGGAGCAACCAGAAGAGAGATCCAAGGGGTCCTACAGAGGGTAGAGGGAATAGAAGAACAACTAATAGAACATAAAAATGCAATAGATGAGCTAAGAGAGAGAGCAGATACGGACTGGGTAGAGATAAGAAATGCTCGGTTTAAGTTGGAGGACCAGGAAAACCGAAGTAGGAGGAAGAACTTTCGGGTAAGGGGACTCTCCGAAGAAGTGAAAGACATCGAATTAACCCAGACGTTACAAGAAGTATTTAATTTAGCTCTGAAACGAGAGACAACTGCACTGATACACTTTGAAAGGGTCCATAGAATACAGAGATCATATATCAAGGATGTCCCAAGAGACATTATAGTAAGGTTCCAAAACTATGTACAAAAAGAACAAGTTGCCCAGAGTACAAGGAACTCTTGGCTATATGGAATACAAAGGGACTAAGCTGCTTATATTTTCGGATCTGTCTCCAGAGACATTAGCACGTAAAAGGGCTCTGAAACCATTAACAAACCACCTCCGGACCAATAATATAACTTATGGATGGAGCTTTCACGCTTGCTTATCGGTTAAGGAATCAGGGAGTTTCGGCATATGTCTGGTTCCCAGAAGATGTCAAGGAATTCTGTAATAAGCTGAATATTCAGCATATACAGATAGACAACTGGGAAAAGAGACCACCGGCTTGGAGAAGGTGGAAAGAGCAAAACTGGCAAAGAGTCTAGTAGGTAGGCAGACAGAGGGAAATTGAACATTCTTTCTTTCTGCTGTTTTCTTTTAAAGGGAATATTAAAAATTATGGACATTCTTTCTTTCTGCTGTTTTCTTTTAAAGGGAATATTAAAAATTATTAAAATCACCTGGGGGGGAGGGAGGTGGGGAGTAGATATACTCGCCCTTACCACCGGAGCCATTTCCAACTTGGAGCCGGAGGATAGGGGGGATCTCCCCAAGAAAGGTCCGCTCGACAGGTCGCCTGGATGGGCGCAGATCGAGGGAGTCTTATTCAATGTGGCTGGGGTGGTAGGAGGGGGGAGGGGGGTATGTGTGATATGTGTGGTCTCAAAATATTTATAATAAGGTTTGAAATCACACTGCTACTATCGTGTCTCAACTGTCTCTACAAGAATATCAAAAAGCCCTAGGCTATAGGCCTTGGAAAATTACTAAAACCACTACAAGCATAAAATTATGTGGAAAGGTGGGAGGGGATGATGGGGTGAAGGAGAGGGAAAAAAGAAAGGATGGGGATACTTAAAATAGTGACCTACAACGTACGGGGTCTGAATAGCCCAAGTAAGTGATTCCAGGTACTGCAGGAACCCCAAAGCACCCTCCCAATGTTGAGGGCATGTGGCCTGGTGTGGTTCAGGAGAGGGGGGGCTGCACTCTGTCCCCTCCTCTTTTCTGCAGCCGGCCAGGTCAACGTGCTCGGATAAGGGTCTGGTGTGGATTTTGGGGGAACTCCACACCATTTTTTAAAAACATTTGGGGTAGAGTTCCCCTTAAAATCCACACCAGACCTGAAGGGCCTTGTAATGGAATTTGGGGGGGCCCCACGCTTTTTTTTTATTTTTTATGAATGAATCTCTCAGGCGCCGTACACACGGCCGAGGTTCTCGCTGAAAACCAGCGAGAACCTCGCTGGAATGCACATTCCAGCGAGGACCTTGGCCGTGTGTACGGTCTCAGCGAGCTTCCCGTCGGGAAGCCCGTCGAGCCGAAATAGAGAGCACGCTCTCTATTTCCTCGACGGCCCGCCTGGAAGAATGGCTGGTTGCCATTCCCGACGGGCGGGTCGCCGAATTCGACGGCCGGGAGAGAACCTCGACGGGCGGAACGATGTGTTCTGCCCGTCGAGGTTCTCTGCCGTGTGTACGGCGCCTCACAATTGCGGGGAGCCAACAATTCATTATAGCCGCAAGTCAGTTTTAAACGGCTTTTTTTCTTCAGAATTTCATTTTGTGCAGGGACATTTCTAAACACGGGAAACATGCGCTTTTTCACATGCTGACATTACACCCCCCCAGGTACGAAATTTAAAGGAATATTACACTTTTATTGTTGCACTTTTAGCATTATTAAATTCACTGCTCCCAAAAAAACTGCAATTTTTATAACTTAAAAAAGCATTGATACATGTCCCCTGGGGCAGGACTAAGGTCCCCAAACACTTTTTAGGACAAAACTTGCATATTAGCCTTCAAAATGAACACTTAAGATTTCCCACATAGACTTCTACAGGGAGTTTGGCCGCAGCTTTACTTATCAATTGCATTGTGCTGCTGCTGTGCCCGGTTCATGCGCCTAATTAAGGCTTAATCCAGCGCACTAATTAAGGCATGAACCGGCGCAGCACAGTGACAATGGTAAATCAGCCCCGATGTGTCTGACAGCGCTCCAGGGGAGCAACAGGCAGTGATGATGGGTACCTCCAAGGAGATGGAGGTCTCTTCATATGTCTCAACCTTTCAACCTGCAGTGGATGAGCCCCTCCATGTCTTGGACAGGAAAAAGGTCCCTAGAAAGGCCTGGTGTTTAGACATGGGTTGCATAAAGATGACAAAAACTTTATTAGAAATGTTGGAGTTCGCAAAAACGCAGACGGACCAGGTTGTGCTGCGTAGTGCCAATAGGTGGAGCCAGGTGGTACAGACTGTGCTGGGAAACTCTGATCAAGAGTGGCATTGGTGGGTCCAATGTTTGTTAACAGTGTGGCAAATAGTCCTGAGGTTCTCCAAGAGAGTGCCCCCAGTTACTGAGTGGTATGGAAGGTGCTCAGAACTGTTGGAGACATCAAAGGCCTCTCTGGCTGGTGTAGTGACTGGAAATATCCCTGCTGGTGTGGTCCAAGGTGCAGCTGTACAGTGGTCAGTAGAGGACGCAGATACTGTCTCACCAGTTAAACCTCATGAGAATGGAGGGCCCAGAATAGACGCAGCAGTAGCAGAGATGCTTTCTATCACTCAGAAAGAGGTACAACTTAAAGTACCCGGAGACGCTGTGAGAAAAAGTTCTAATGTTGGTTTCTGCAACAATGTAGTGTGTACATCAGAAAGAAGTAGTTTGTGTGTGGATCAGTGTCATTTGTTAGATCAATTACCCATTGAGTGTCGGACAACAGGTGAGGTAGAGCTGTGCTATGGACCAGTGGGTTGTAGTCACTTACCTGTGAGTGGTCCCTCCTCGGGTCTAGTTCTAACAAACACTGTGATGGATGGCACTGACTGTGTTGGACTGAGTGACATTGAAATGTCTGATCTGCTAATGAGTGGTGCTGTTAAAAGTGATGTGGTTGCCGTGGGTAACCAGAGAGAGGTTTTTGAACCTGAAAGACCTGTGGTGAAAGGTAAAACTTGCTTCCGTAAGCTGAAAGGTAGGATCAGGAAAGGCAAAGTTTCGCCAAGAGAGGAGAGTATGCTTAGGGACCCCAAGAGAAGAGTGGGAAGTCAGAGTATACAAACTTATAGGACCCTGTTAAGATCCAAGCTGGGACGTACCTGGAAACACACCCGGAAAAAAGGTTGGGCCTACGTGGCAGAGAGGTGTCCCAACTGCTATGGTGAATGCAGGTGTTTCTCCCTCAGGATCAAAACAAGAGGGGGGGTATGTGGCAGAGCGTGGCTCTGTCACTATAAAAATGAAGTTGAAGTGGACACAGAGGGCCGGATGCAATGCAATGTAAACTTCGTGAAAGTAACTAACGTCAAACCCCATTCCCGAACGATTTACGCAAACGACATAACCGACGAACAATTCGACGCTGTCCCGACGTCCATACTTAACATTAGCTACTCCTTCTATAGCAGGGGTAACCTTACGCCACTATAACGCTAACACAAACGACGTAAACTATGACGCGCCACCGCAAGTACGTTTGGGAATTGGTGTAAATAGCTAATTTGCATATTTTTGGCGTAAACCACCGTAAGGGCCACCTAGCGGCCAGCGTAAATATGCAACTAAGATACGACGATGTAAGCGACTTACGCCGCTCGTATCTTAGAAGTAAGCTGGCGTATCTTCTTTTCTGAATAGCAAAAAAAGATACGCCGGCTATTCTTAGTATTTACGCAGCGTATCTCTTGAAACGCTGACGTAAATTCTTTCTGAATCGTGCCCAGAGTCTGCATATTGGCTGAATGCAGAGCTGCAGAGATTACATTTAAAAACGGAGAAAACTGCTTTGGCAGTTTTCTTGGATTTTTCTATATTCACATGGGTCTCTGTGGCTTGGAGATCCTTCAGAGATATGGGTGGGACGGGATCTCCAACCCTGTGTCCAGGTTTTAAACACAGCCTGCAAGCTGTGTATCCAGGTGTTAGCAGCCCATATAATGAAGGGCTGGGGAGAGCAGATGAGAGGAGGAAGGTGAAGTGTGTGCAACGTTGTGTGTGGGACAAACGATGTATGCAGGACAAGAAGCTGTGTGCGTGAAAAGGCTTCAAAGCTGTGTGCGCCTAAGAAGCCTGAAAGCTGTGTGCATCCAAGACTGACACTGGAAGATCTGGTGGTTTAAGGTACCAGTAACTATAGCAGCAGTGCTGCTGAAGAGTAGCCAGGTGGGCTGGTGTTTTCAGTTATCTTGTGAATATCGTTTAACAACTTAAGACCTGGACCAAAATGCAGGAAAAGGACCAGGCCCCTTTTTGCGATTCGGCACTGCGTCGCTTTTACTGACAATTGCACGGTCGTGCGACGTGGCTCCCAAACAAAATTTGCGTCCTTCCCACAAATAGAGCTTTCTTTTGGTGGTATTTGATCGCCTCTGCGATTTTTATTTTTTGCGCTATATACAAAAATAGAGCGACATTTTTGAAAAAAAAAATATTTTTTACTTTTTGTTATTAAAAAAATCAAATAAACTAAATTTTAATCAAACATTTAGGCCAACATTTATTTAGCCACATGTGTTTAGTAAAAAAAATCGCAATAAAAAAAATAGCTACCTAGCGGTAACAGCGACACTAATACAGCGATCAGAAAAATGATTGCTTAGTGACGCTGGCAATAGGGAGTGAAAGGGTTAACTAGGGCGGTGATCAAGGGGTTAAAACTTTATTAGGGGGGGTACGGGGGCTACCCTGGACCTAACACTAACTGCCTGTCACACTGCCTGTCACACTGACACTAAATACAGTGATCATACATATATGATCACTGTATTCAGTGACACTGTGAAAAGAAGGCACAAGTCTAACTGTCCATGCACATAAATGTGAAAATTAATGTCCTTGTGGAAAGGCGAGAAAACTTTTTCAAGATGCAAATCCCAAGAATCCACATGGAGTGAAAGTCAGAAAGTGACACCAAACTAATCCTCCACCGTGTGATAGATGGCCTCTGACCTTATCACTTCGACCTATACCAGGTCACAGAGCATGTCAGCAATATCCAATAACCAAAGACATACGAGAGCAATCCATAGGAAGCTAATATGCCATAGCAAGCACTGGGATCCAGGCTCAAACGCTCTCCGTTATGCCAGCAAGGTAAGACAAGAGACAGGGATCTAATGCTCTCTGGTATGACCATTTATTAAGGCATCAAAATAATAAAAAACACACTCACATTTAAAAACACTCAATGCCGAGTGTCAGCAATACAGGCATAGCAATCTGCGGCAGTCGTAGGTGACGTCCTGCGCGACTCCTCCCTTCGTACGCGTTACGTCCTGTGGGCGGGACTTCTTCAGCGAGGGATAGGAAGTACACACTAGACGTCCCCATACACTAGTATAAATGCGTATCCACGGAAACCCGTCTGCCTATCCCATCGTGAGATGAATACGACCAATCAGAAGGCAAATACAACGTGGAGGAATCTTTCCCCAGCGGTGATTGCACGGGCCATCGGATACACAGTCAAAACAGGAAGAGAGATAACTTAACTCAATACTTATGAGCCAGTTTACAAGTAATATGGAAACACCCGGCATAAAAAGGAAAATAAAAATATTGTTTGCAAAAATAAAGTATATATTAATACATATAAAAGGACGCCATCCACAATGGCCACAAATAGCACTGCTAAAATATACCAGTAATACATACCATCAAACATAAATTAAAATACAATAGATACATAAAGTATAAAATACATAAACATGATATAAAAACCCATTTTATATTACTATATAAAAATATATAAAACCAGAAATGTTATAAAATTAATTAAATAACTAAATGGATATGGACCAGCCACCCACATCTAAAATCCCAATTCATCTATCCGAAATAAAGCAATTTAGATCGAATTCAACATTCAAGCCAGCCGGGGAGGCTACTTTTAATTCAAAAATCCAAAAGGATTCCCAAAGGCTTAGTTGGCGTATATAGTGCCCACCCCTCCAATGTTTAGGCACCCGCTCAATACCCCAAAATTTTAAACCCATAGGGTTACGATGATGATGATTCCTGAAATGGCGAGAAACACTGTGCGTTTTTACCCCTCTTTTAATGCAGCTAATGTGTTCTCCTACCCGCACGTGAAGCGCATGTGAAGTGCGACCCACGTACTGGAGTCCGCACTCACATTCCAACATATATACTACACCCACAGTGGTGCAAGTAATACGTTGTTTGATGGGGTAGTCAACATGTGTAACAGAGGAAGTAAATGTTTTGCGCTTCTTAACATTATTTTTAGCATGTTTACAAGTCGCACATCTCCACATGCATAAAAGCCAGACAGGAAATCAAACATCTTGGGTTGAGCAATGATTGGTGGGTCTATAACACCAGGGGCAATACTGTCCCTTAAAGCTGGGGCTTTTCTGTAAATGAATTGGGGTCGATCCAGAATAACAGGACCCAACACAGAGTCACCCTTTAAAATAGGCCAATTTTTGGCTATTATTTTCTCGAATTTTTTATGTTTGATATTGAAATCCAAGAGCATTTTATAGCCACTATTAGTATTAAGGGGCACTGAATCTAATGGTTTGTCAGCAACAATGATGTTGCTATCCATGTTCCTCACTTTCTCAATTTCTAAATCTATGGAGGACACTGGGTATCCCTTCTGGATAAATCTCTTAGCCAATATTTTAGACTGTGAAAGAAAATCTGCCTCCAAGGTACAGTTTCTACATAGTCTAACGAACTGCCCTCTTGCATAACCAGAGTCTGTGGTGGCAGCTGGTGAGAGGTATGAAGCCATTACGATCTGTGATCTTAAAAGTTGTTTCTAGTATGCAACTTATTATCCCTTTTAAAAATTTCCAGATCTAGAAAAGAAATCTGATCATAGGCCACTGTCCAGGTAAGTACAATATTATGATCATTGGAATTCAGTTTATCCATAAAGGATTGTAGACTAACCATGTCCCCCTCCCACACCATAATCAGATCATCTATATACCTTTTATAACACACAAGTTAAAGTAAGGGAAAAGGGAATGGGAATAATTGCGCTTAGTGTGGTTAAGCAGTGGTTAACCCCATGAGGAGCTGTGGATTCTACCATCTAATCTGTGGAGAGATGCGGATTCGTTCCTGACACCCCAAAGGATCAGAATTTCCTGCTATGCCTGTTTAGACTACTCCTGAAAGGGATAGTCACAGGCTTTCTGGTAAGTCTTTATTTCTACTGGTGTTGGGCCACTGATGTCTGAAATATCCCTCCTTTCTCACCTGTGGATCTCCTAATTGGACTTTCATTGTTTGCATCTTTTCATCACCTGCATTGGAAGGGGCTAATAACTCCCAGCTTTTTTCTGTGGACTCTATTTGTTTTGCACTTCATATGCTGAATTGGTCACTTTATTTTTACACTGTTTATTTATCTGTTGATATTTATAAGTACTTTATGCTCAGTGCCATATTGATTGGCACAGTGTTATAACAATCTATTCACTTATAGCTTTTGTGTATTTACATTTTGATTGTTACCATTTATAGATTAACACTGTTTACACCAGTTACTTTAGATACTTATGTGGTATATGCTGTCCAGCGCTACACTGTTTTTGCACATAACACACAAGTTGCGGTGGTCGATCACGGAACACTGTCTCCTCCTCCCAGTGGGCCATAAACGAATTGGCCACACTGGGGGCAAAACGAGCGCCCATCGCAACCCGGCGTTGCTGTAGGTAAAATTCCTTATCATACCAAAAGTAGTTTTTAAGGAGACAAAAATTAAGACTGTCTAAAAGAAACTGAGTATGTTGGCTACTAAGATCAGTGTTAGTTAATGCCCATACAACCGAAGCCAAAGCGGCCTCATGACTGATAATAGTGTATAGGGATCCAACATCTGCAGTGATCAAGATGGTATTGGATGTACATGGTAAAGTGTCTATAATCTGAATAATTTGCTTAGTATCCCGTAGGTAAGCTTTCATTTTAATGACTAGAGGTTGAAGGAAAAAATCAAGGTATTGACCAAGCCGAGAAGAGACAGAGTCTATACCATTGACTATAGGGCGACCCGGGGGTCGCTCAGAGTCCTTATGCAACTTAGGAAAAAAGTAGATGATAGGTGTACGACAATGGTAGGGGTCAAGATATGACGCCTCTTTTTTATTTAAAATCCCCTCCCTTTTGCCCCCCTCTATCAGGGAGTGCAGTTCGTTTTTAAACTGTACCATTGGGTCACCCCTCAAACATAGGTAGGTATTACTGTCACTTAGAATTCTTGTCATCTCTTCTTACTAAGCACAACTAACCTGCCCCCCTTATCAGCGGGGCGGATGACTATATCATTTCTTTGTTCCAATCATTTAATTCCTCATTTGATATGTTGGGAATCATGGACCTTTTTTATCCGTAACTCCTCTAAATCTTTACACACCATATTTTTAAAAACCTCAAGATGTCTATTATCGTTGAGCTGTGGATTAAATACAGATTTATTCCTAAGGTTGGAGTGCTGAGATACAAATTCCAAATAGGGGCAAATTTCAGGCCCCTATCTAGAACTCGTGTTTCATCCTCAGAAAGAGAAATGCCACTTAGATTAAAAATGCCTGTGCCTAATATGGTTTTGGCCTTTTGGACTCGTCGCCCCCCCCCCCCCTGGTTCCTCTCGGTTTTTCCTTTTTAAACTTGTTTGTCCATTTCCGATTGGACCCAGGGGGATCTGCGATTCCCTCCAATCTCCCCCCCACATTGGGGTATGAGGTGGAGGACCCCTCCAGGGGGTCCTCTCCTGACCTAAAAAATGTTGCGGATTGGGTGATGACCCTTCCCAATATTCCTGTAAGGGAGCGTAATGATTATAAGTGGGCAGCGGGGGAGCTGGCCTCCCCGGCTGGCTTAAATGTTGAATTCGATCTGAATTGCTTTATTTCGGATAGATGAATTGGGATTTTAGATGTGGGTGGCTGGTCCATATCCATTTAGTTATTTAATTAATTTTATAATATTTCTGGTTTTATATATTTTTATATAGTAATATAAAATAGGTTTTTATATCATGTTTATGTATTTTATACTTTATGTATCTATTGTATTTTAATTAATGTTTGATGGTATGTATTACTGGTATATTTTAGCAGTGCTATTTGTGGCGATTGTGGATTGCGTCCTTTTATATGTATTAATATATACTTTATTTTTGCAAACAATATGGTGTGCATATTATATGGATTATTTTTTAATTACATATATGTTCAGGAAGTCTGAGTAATATGGCACTTTTCGCCTGGGATTTTTATTTTCCTTTTTATGCCGGGTGTTTCCATATTACTGTGTATCCGATGGCCCGTGCAATCACCGCTGGGGGAAGTTTCCTCCACGTTGTATTTGCCTTCTGATTGGTCGTATCCATCTCACAATGGGATAGGCCAACGGGTTTCCGTGGATACGCATTTATACTAGTGTATGGGGACGTCTAGTGTGTACTTCCTATCCAGCGCTGAAGAAGTCCCGCCCACAGGACGTAACACGTACGAAGGGAGGAGTCACGCAGGACGTCACCCACGACCGCTGCAGATTGCTATGCCTGTATTGCTGACACTCGGTGTTGAGTGTTTTTAAATGTGAGTGTGTTTTTTATTATTTCAATGCCTTAATAAATGGTTATACCATAGAGCATTAAATCCCTGTGTCTTGTCTTCCCTTGCTGGCATAACGAAGAACGTTTGAGCCTGGATCCCAGTGCTTGCTACCGCATATTAGCTTCCTATGGATGGCTCTCGTATGTCTTTGGTTATTGGATATTGCTGACATGCTCTGTGACCTGGTATAGGTCGAAGTGATAAGGTGAGAGGCCATCTATCACACGGTGGAGGATTAGTTTGGTGTCACTATCTCACTTTCACTCCATGTGGATTCTTGAGATTTGCATCTTGAAAAAGTTTTCTCGCCTTTCCACAAGGACATTACTTTTCACATTTATGTGCATGGACAGTTAGACTTGTGCCTTCGTTATCACTTAACCATTATTATTTTTATATATTTCATATGTTTAGTATAATATTTGCGCTGCACTATTTTCTTTTCACTATTACTTTGGGATTTTCTATGAATTTGTCCTCAAGTGCTGGCTTGCATATTTAGTTTTGTTATATTTATTATTTGTCCCAGCGCTGAATATCTTTTTCTACTAGTGCACCTTTTAATTCATTTCTATTTAGCAGCAGGGATGGAGGTTTTTTCTTACCTTGAGAACCATGAGGTTACACTTACAGATGTCTTTTCTAAAACAGCAATTTCCTCTGACCAAGGGGATATTAATGTTTCATTTAGAAAATTAGGATATATGTTCGATAAGAAAATAAAAACCTGGTGGGATATAGTTTCTTTTGAACAGTATCTGGCAGAAAAAATTATCCCCAGGCGTTTAAGGTGGGATATACCACCTAATGATGGATTGACTGACGATGAGTCAAACAAGGAATGGTATGACTTTTTTACCAACAAAGGTTTAGAGTTATTAAGATTGCTTCTTTCCCGTAAACAACGGAAAAAGAAGTGGTTGAAGGACCAGATTAAGGCCATCACAGACCGTATCGAACCCAGTAAAGATTCCCCCGAATTTATCCACCTTTCGGGAGAATTGAAAACTAAATTAGTACGTTGGGATAAGGAGATACAGGATAAAAAACGCAAACATTTTTTTGCGTGACCTTAACGATTTTGAGATCCATCATGCCTTTAAATGGCAATCTCTAATCACCACACAATCCGACCACTCCCAACCAGGATCTATGGACACCACTGAACCAGCATCGGATGAGTCCACTTCGGTCTCACAGGCCCCCCAAATTTCTTGGGCAAAGGTGGTTGAATCCCACCCTAAGCCCCCTAGACCTAACACTCCCATTAGAGAACAAGGTCCGGTTAAGGGTAAGGGAAAGGGGAAAGCCAAAAACAGGGGTGGCTATACCCAATCTGTTAATAACCACCCTTATTGGACTTCCGGTTCCGGCACCGCATGGAATAGCTGTGTGCTCACTCAGCTCCCGCACACAGGCTCCAAAATCTGCATTAAAAACCTGCAGACCCACCACCGACCCCTGGGATAACCATCCGCCATCCCCACAGACGGGGATGGACAGGTTTCTTGAAAAAAAACGGCGCGCGATCGTACACTGCCGCCGCGGCGCCTGCTATGGAGGTGAGCGCAACACCAGCCCCTCCAACCACCCCTCAGACTGTCCACATCTCCTCACCTCCCCCACAAATGGGGGATATGCACAACATTGAGCTGATGGCCCAGGCCGTGGCTGCTCTATTATCCCCCATGATAGCAACTTCAGTTGAAAAGCCCATCAATGCAGGGATACAGAAAATCCAGGCTCAACTATGGGAGCATGCATCCCGGCTGAATGAAGCTGAGAGCTGCATTGGTCACATAGAAGAGGAACTATACCAGGCCCAATCCTTTGAACATGCGCAAGACAAGACGAACAAGTATATACTCGACAAACTGGACGACCTCGAGAATAGATCCAGAAGGAGCAATCTGCGCTTTATTGGTGCCCCCGAATCGCTGCAACCCCAGGCACTTTCGTATCTCTGCTCACGACGCATCCCCGAGGCCTTGGGCCTGCCCGGCCCCAGCACGGTTGAGCGCGCCCACCGCATGGGCCTCTTCAACTCTGAACGCAAATCACCACGTCCAGTGATCGCCAAGTATCTCAACTATTCGGATAAGTCCCTCATCCTGCAGAAGTTCAGGCAGTCCAGGACCCTCCAGATAGACGGCATGAATATCTTGGTCTTTGCGGACTACTCCGTGGACGTTTCCAAGAGGAGGAAGGCTTTCCAGCAGATCTGCTCGGAGCTCCACCAAATGCAAGTCAAGTTTACTCTGGCCTTCCCGGCCGTGCTTCGACTCAGAGCACCTAACGGGGATCAGCTCTCCTTCCATGACCCATCCTAAGCTGAGGCCTTCCTGAGGTCCCACTTCTCAGGCCCCCACCACAACCTGTCTCCCAGAGCTGCACCCTCCAACCGAGCCCTGGAACACGGGAGCCCGCGCAAGGACTCTCCTAAAAGATTATGGATCCGACCGACAACAAACCTCCTCCTCTTGAACCCCCTTTTTTTCTTCTTTTCTTCCCTTTTTGGATGGCCGCACCTTCTTGGTGTAACTTTGCTGTGCCTTGATCGTCTTAGACCCCCTTCTGGGTCCTTCTCCTCCATCGTGCCTCCCGCCACGGTAGGCCCAATGCTATTATGCTGTTATGCTATTTCGTTTTGTTCTATAATGATATTTTATTTCACATTGTTTTATGTTTTTCTTGCACGATTGGTAATAGTTGTTCTAGCTTTTTACTTATGTTTTATATTGGGTTTTCGCATACATTTATTTGATACGTGTGGGCCCTTCTGTTCTTCCGCAGGGATACCTGTTTAGTTCTTGCCCCCCCACGCATTGCTCCTGCTGCCTACACCCCCCCCCCTTCGGTCGCTGCAGGTGAAGTGCTGCATAGTGAGCCCTGGGTTGGGAGTTGGCCTATTCAGTGGCTCTATGCGGAAAAAAGTGAAATTCCCGAATGTTGTTGTTCACTATGTTTGTCCCCATCATCCCTCCCCCATCTCCCCTTCCCTATTTCTCTGCTCTCTCCCCATTTTAAGGGATCCGTTAACACCTCCGTTCTCTCTCCCAGTCAACCATTACTCCGTCTGCTGTCCTTGTATCCCACTTCTGCCATACTCCATGCTCCCATTTACTTCGCCTCCACATCCTGCCTACACCCCTTTGATAGTTTTCCCAGCATGAGAATAGTCTCCTGGAATGTTAAAGGGCTCCGTTCCCCCAATAAGAGAATGAAAGTTCTGCGTCGCCTTAAAAGGCTTAAGACCGACATCGCCCTCCTCCAGGAAACCCATCTGTCCACTCCCGACTCCCGCGGCTGCGGAAACTCTGGGTGGGCACGGTCCTCGGCTCTGACTCATGCGGTCGGAAAGCCAGGGTAATAATCCTAGTCAACAAAAACCTTCCCTGCAAGATACTGTCCTCAGATTAAGACTCTGAGGGGCGATTCGCCTCTGTCCATATCCAACTGGGATCCAGGGTTGTAAACATCACCAATGTATACAGGGAGTGCAGAATTATTAGGCAAATTAGTATTTTGACCACATCATCCTCTGTATGCATGTTGTCTTACTCCAAGCTGTATAGGCTCGAAAGCCTACTACCAATTAAGCATATTAGGTGATGTGCATCTCTGTAATGAGAATGGGTGTGGTCTAATGACATCAACACCCTATATCAGGTGTGCATAATTATTAGGCAACTTCCTTTCCTTTGGCAAAATGGGTCAAAAGAAGGACTTGCCAGGCTCAGAAAAGTCAAAAATAGTGAGATATCTTGCAGAGGGATGCAGCACTCTTAAAATTGCAAAGCTTCTGAAGCGTGATCATCGAACAATCAAGCGTTTCATTCAAAATAGTCAACAGGGTCGCAAGAAGCGTGTGGAAAAACCAAGGCGCAAAATAACTGCCCATGAACTGAGAATAGTCAAGCGTGCAGCTGCCAAGTTGCCACTTGCCACCAGTTTGGCCATATTTCAGAGCTGCAACATCAAAGCACAAGGTGTGCAATACTCAGAGACATGGCCAAGGTAAGAAAGGCTGAAAGACGACCACCACTGAACAAGACACACAAGCTGAAACGTCAAGACTGGGCCAAGAAATATCTCAAGACTGATTTTTCTAAGGTTTTATGGACTGATGAAATGAGAGTGAGTCTTGATGGGCCAGATGGATGGGCATGTGGCTGGATTGGTAAAGGGCAGAGAGCTCCAGTCCGACTCAGACGTCAGCAAGGTGGAGGTGGAGTACTGGTTTGGGCTGGTATCATCAAAGATGAGCTTGTGGGGCCTTTTCGGGTTGAGGATGGAGTCAAGCTCAACTCCCAGTCCTACTGCCAGTTTCTGGAAGACACCTTCTTCAAGCAGTGGTACAGGAAGAAGTCTGCATCCTTCAAGAAAAGCATGATTTTAATGCAGGACAATGCTCCATCACACGCGTCCAAGTACTCCACAGCGTGACTGGCAAGAAAGGGTATAAAAGAAGAAAAACTAATGACATGGCCTCCTTTGTCACCTGATCTGAACCCCATTGAGAACCTGTGGTCCATCATCAAATGTGAGATTTACAAGGAGGGAAAACGGTACACCTCTCTGAACAGTGTCTGGGAGGCTGTGGTTGCTGCTGCACGCAATGTTGATGGTGAACAGATCAAAACACTGACAGAATCCATGGATGGCAGGTTTTTGAGTGTCCTTGCAAAGAAAGGTGGCTATATTGGTCACTGATTTGTTATTGTTTTTGAATGTCAGAAATGTATATTTGTGAATGTTGAGATGTTATATTGGTTTCACTGGTAAAAATAAATAATTGAAATGGGTATATATTTGTTTTTTGTTAAGTTGCCTAATAATTATGCACAGTAATAGTCACCTGCACACACAGATATCCCCCTAAAATAGCTAAAACTAAAAACAAACTGAAAACTACTTCCAAAAATATTCAGCTTTGATATTAATGAGTTTTTTGGGTTCATTGAGAACATGGTTGTTGTTCAATAATAAAATTAATCCTCAAAAATACAACTTGCCTAATAATTCTGCACTCCCTGTATGCTCCCAACAGCCCCACAAGTACTTTTAGCGACCTCACCTCTTGGGCGCTTCGAGACCCAGCTTGCCCACACCTGATAGGAGGGGATTTCAACTCCATTATGCACCCAACAGATGACAGGTCCTCTACCAGACACTCCCGTCTTCCATTGACTCCTCTCACCCAGACCTTGTTGGCGTCGACAATTGACTCACTGCACCTTCACGATTTATGGCGACTAAGACACCCAGCTGACAGGGAATTCTCGTTCTATTCCCATCTTCACGAGACTGGACTATCTTTTCTGCTCTGACTCTCTCCTCCCACTGATCTCGGAAGCTGACATACACGACATTGCAATCTTGGATTATGCCCCGGTCTCGACCACTCTTGAAGATCCTGACCTAGCCTTCAACCCCAGAATCTGGCGGTTTCCCTCCTATCTTCACAACAACTCCGATTTCCAACAACATTTGGAAAAAGCCTGGTCGAGATACGCGTCGGATAATGCGCTACACGCCGACAACCCTAACCTTTTCTGGGAAGCGGGCAAGGCCTTCCTCACGGGCTGCATAATAGCCTACGCCACCACCTTCAAAAAACACACACTTAGACGCTACAAACAGGCCAGCGCAACACTGCATCAGGCCCAGCGGGTCCTCTATACTGATGACTCCCCCAGCAACCGTAGCGCCTGGTTTGCTGCTAAGCAGGCCTTTGATAATTGGGCGGCCACCCTCGAGCGTACCCAAAAGGCACATCTAGACGCCTCCCTCCACAAGTTTGGCAACAAGGTAGGTAGACTCCTTTCCAGATTAAGTAAAGGACCCAACAGCCCGACACATATCATGTCCCTGAGAGATCCGTCGGGCTCCGTACACAGCACCCCGAAAGATATCAATAGTACTATGCGCTAATTCTACTCCTCCCTCCCTAAATATGCCTCAGACCCTATTGATAAGCCAACGGCCCTCAATTTCCTACAACGTATTTCCCTGGATCGGGTAACCCCCACCCAACTCGAAGCCCTCAATGCCCCTATCCCATCCTGGAGGTCCAATCCGTCATCAAACAGCTTGCCCCCTCCAAAGCTCCAGGCCCAGATGGCTTCACTGGACAATTTTATAAGTCCTTTAGTTCGACTGTGTCTCCCCCCCTCCACGATGTCTACCAGCATATATGGTCGGGTGGGCAATCAGGCCATCATAAAACTCTTGGAGAAAAAGGGCAAAGACCCCCTAGAACCTGGCTCTTATAGGCCCATTTCACTTTTAAACCTTGACGTTAAGATCCTCTCCAAGATAGCGGCCACTAGGTTGGCATCCATTATACCCTCCCTGATCCACCCCGCACAATCGGGCTTTGTAAAGGGTAGGACGGCCACCATGAATATCAGGAAGGTAATGCTGGCTCTCGAACACGCAAAAAATGACCCGGCAGGAGACCATGCCATCATCACTTTAGACGCGGAGAAGGCTTTCGATAACGTCAGTTTCGAGTGGCTCTCCATGGTCATGTCCAAAATGGGCTTCTCGGGCCCCTTCTTGCACCTCATAGAGTCTATGTACACTGCCCCTGCCGCGAGATTGGTCGCTGCGGGCCTCCTCTCTGAGGAATTCAGGCTGCACAAAGGCACGAGGCAAGGCTGCCTGCTTTCCCCGCTCCTTTTCAACATATCGCTTGAACCCCTGTCCCGCCACCTAACCCAGATCGCCCCCCTTCATGGCATACGTGTTGGAGATCAGGACCTTCGCACGTCGCTATTTGCCGACGACGTCCTTATTTTCACATCCAGCCCTTCACTTGACATGTCCACGATCAAGACCACTTTTGACTAATTCAGGCAATGCTCTGGGCTTCGTATTAACTATAATAAGAGCGAAATACTCCCCATAGGTTCCCTATCTATCCCCTCTTGGTCCCAGAGCTCGCTATTCACTGTTGCGAAGTCTCATATCACTTACCTGGGAATAAAAATAGGTAAATTGCCCTCCTCCATATACCATCTCAACTACCCCCCCCCCCTGTTCAACAAAATATCCCAAGAACTGGGAAACTGGATGGACCTGCCTCTCTCGCTGCTGGGAAGATGCCACCTGGTCAAGATGGTCAGTTTTGCACGCCTGTTGTACCCACTACAAACCATCCCACTACTTCTGCTCCACAAAGACATCAAATCCCTAAATTTGGCCATTTTCAAGTTCCTCTAGCGTGGCAAGTGGGCGCGCATAGCATTTGCCAAACTGCATCTTCCCAGACGAGAGGGGGGCATTGCCCTTCCCAACATCAGGCTATATAACCTGGCATGTCTATTGAGAACGGGCCTGGATTGGATTTCCCAGTCCTCCAGATGCTCGAACTACCCCTTGGAATCGGCGATGGTCCGCCCCTTCTCCCTTACGGCCCTTCTCCATTGTCACTGGAAATCTTCCACCCCTCCCCTCCAACACAATCTCCTTCTCCGGGATACGGTCATTGCCTGGAGAGGGGTCAGGAAAGCCCTCAATATCCCATCCTCTATCTCACTATACCTTCCAATCCTGGGTAACCCAAGCTTCCAACCAGGCCTAGATAACCAGCCTACCTCGACTGGCAGGATAAGGGTATCAAAATGTTTTATTCATTGTGTGACCCCCTTTCAGGCCGCCCCATGGGCTTTAGAGGCCTGGCGGACAAATTCTCTCTCCCTCCATCACACGTATTCCAGTATATTCAATGGATCAGTTTTCTGAAAAATACCTGTCGGGATGATAGAAAAAGGTTCCAGAGCTCCTTCACCGACACCCTTATCTCCCGGGCCTCGTACAAGATATCGGACATTTACCGTCCCCTCCTCCTGCACAACACACCCCCCCCCCCCCTGGCATCAACGTCAGCGGCCAACTGGTCGAAGGACTTCCCCGACCCTGAGCTGGTGGGGAAGCTCCTTCATGGGCTCACCACTGTCCAATAACTTATCCCTAATGAGATATGGAGAGAGACGCGAATCAAAATTGTTCACCGGGCCCACATCCCCTTCAGCCGAGCCCATGCCACCCCAGAATGCCCCCTCTGTAAAGAACCCAAACCTAACTTAGCTCACAGGTTCTGGTCTTGCTCCCTCATAGCCAGATTCTGGGACCAAGTCATCCAATACATTTTCAACGTCACCCTGTTGCGCATACCCAAGGACCCGCTACTACTTATTTTCTGCTATTGGGACGCCCTACTGCTCCCCTGGTCTTCCCCTACCACACCCCTGAGCAGGAATTGGACCCTGATCTGTCTCTTGCTCACCCGGAGAGCCATCCTCCAGAAGTGGATATCTGCTGACTGCCCAACCACTGCTCAAGTCAAAAAGGAACTGTTGCAGCTCCTATACAAGTACAGGCTCAACACGGACCTCACCCACGAACGGAGCAAGAACCGCTTCTATCACCTATGGAATCCCTTTCTGTTGCACACTTTTACTCCCACGGAGAGATTGAACTTTGAGAAAATGTCCTTTCTTTACCAGGATCCCTCGCGGGACTGACGATCTCTAACCATCCCTCCCTCCTCCCCTACCCCCCCCTCTTGTTTTGGAAGGCCTATTCCATCTACTCCATGTACCCCTAAGCTTATGCCGTCCCCTTAATTTTTCTTTGATGACTTCTCCATATACTGTTGTTCTACCATGAATGTCCTCAAAAAATGTTTATATGTCCTGTTTTTGTATTTACTCTGATGTGTAACTTCCTCAATAAAAACATATTTTAAAAAAAATAAAAAAATAACCACCCTTATTCACAACCACCCACTCAATATGACAACCCTCAATGGAGAACCGTACCCACTAGGGGGAATGGACACCAAAGGGGCAGAGGGGGATACCCTATGAGGGCTCTCCCGCTGCCCACTTATAATCATAACGCTCCCTTACAGGAGTATTGGGAAGGGTCATCACCCAATCCGCAACATTTTTTAGGTCAGGAGAGGACCCCCTGGAGGGGTCCTCCACCTCATACCCCAATGTGGGGGAGATTGGAGGGAATCGCAGATCCCCCTGGGTCCAATTGGAAATGGACAAACAAGTTTAAAAAGGGAAAACCGAGAGGAAACAGGGGGGGGCGACTAGTCCAAAAGGCCAAAACCATATTAGGCACAGGCATTTTTAATCTAAGTGGCATTTCTCTTTCTGAGGATGAAACACGAGTTCTAGATAGGGGCCTGAAATTTGCCCCTATTAGGAATTTGAACAAATTTCAGACATATGTCAAGTCCATTAATACGTTCGAAGTTTGAACATGAAAAAGTATTTTCTTTCCAATCCTATACAGAGAAATATCTCTACATCTGTATCTCAGCACTCCAACCTTAGGAATAAATCTGTATTTAATCCACAGCTTAACGATAATAGACATCTTGAGGTTTTAAAAAATATGGTGTGTAAAGATTTAGAGGAGTTACGGATAAAAAAGCTCTGTGATTCCCAACATATCAAACGAGGAATTAAATCATTGGGGGGGCGTGGCTTGGCGAGCAGCGTGGATGGCCGCTGTGTGAGAGAGCTCCGGTCCCAGGGTCAGAACAAACGTTGAAAACAACCATTTACCGGGGGAGCATGAACACCCAACTTAGAAGGGGTACTCCTAGTAAACAGCTGAAGCCGATGGGAACCCCCAGAGGGAAGTCTGCCTCTACCAGCCTTAACAAATACCGCTACACGGGGGGACATCTGAAAGGCAGGATGGCGCCCGTCCAGAGAATGGATGGCGGAGAGGACACGGAGGATAATGAAGTTTCCATCCCTGCATCCGAGGACTCTAACAGAGGTAATGCACAACCTGACTGCCCCTTAAACTATGCAATGATGATGGAGATTGCGGCTGACATTAAGAGTTCCTTCTCAGTCGCCATAACCGACATAAAAACTGAACTGCTTAAGCTCTCAGAGCAAATGGCGGTGACGGAGCAGGCGGGAAGGAGAAGGGACTGTGCACTAACAAGGCTAGATGACATTACTGAGGTTCACTCCCAACAACTGATCGATGTTAATCGCCACCTAGAAGATTTAGACAACAGAGGACACCGCAATAATAATAGGGTACGGGGGGTCCCCGAAACAGTGCTCCCGGACCAAATCAAGCACACATTAGCGTCCATCTTTAATGGTCTCCTGGATAGGCCTGCAGCCTCGCCGATAGAATTTGATAGAGCGCACAGAGCGCTGAGACCTAGGGCCCCGGACAACACACCGCCCAGAGACATAATCTGCTGTCTCCCAAACTACTCCCTTAAAGAGGAGATCCTACAGAAGGCTAGAGCGAGTGATCAGATCATTCATAATGAAGTGGAGGTCCAGTTCTTTCAAGACCTGTCACCGATCACACTGAAAAATAGGAGGGCGCTGAAGCCACTATTGGAGGTTTTGAAATCCAAAGGAATTATTATCGCTGGAAATTCCCGTTCGCCTTACAAGCCACCTTTAATGACAAGCAGTTTATGCTTAGGGTCCCGGATGATCTCCAGCACTTCTGTGAGAGTCTACAAATTGCGCCAGTAGATCTCCTAGACTGGTACGCCGAGTTCTTGATTCCCCCGGCGTTCATACACCAACCTCTGCCGCAAGGCTCCTCACCCACCAAGTCCCCTTATCAAGCTGGCAAACAACAGAAGAAGGCTTACAAGGCACAGCAAGCCTCACCAGCCGCAAAAAGCTCCAGAATGTAAGCAATCAGTTAAGCTGTGGTCTTTCTCCCCAGGGGTATACAATGCTGGACGTTTTATCTAACTGTTCTGTTTGGTTTTCAAGCCGCCGCAGCTTTTTGTGTTCTTGAGGCATAAGAGATTTCCTACACCCTTATTCACCTTTATGACGTTAATATATCATTTTTTTATTTTTCTTTTGTTGCATACTCCCTACCTGACTAAGCAAACGTCTAGTTTTACGGATACACCGCGGGCCCATAAATTCATTGCAAACCTCCTATAGACAAGGATTGCTTGCTGTAAATGATGTGGATCCTCGCCCTCTGGTTCCACTAGAGGGCACTGCTCCACCACCAAAGAGCGCTGACAGACTTTTTACATATGGAATCCTCTTATCTGCTGTAGCAGTGTCACCTTCCAACTACCTGTCATATTCTACAGTGGACCACGGCAGCTTGAAATCTAAAATAGGTCTATCAGAAACTTTCCACTTAGGAACCTAAGGCCAATGTCTGCTCTATGTGCGCCACTGTGCAGCCGCAATTGGGTCAGCACAATATAGGGTGCACCCCATATCAAACTCTGTTTAGGAGAACCTGCTGACTGTAGACTCTGCACACTGCCTAGGAATATGCTGGAGGGTGGAGCCTGAGGGTGATTCGCCACACAACCATGCCCTGTAGAGACCTGTCACTGCACTATGTCCCAGTTATCTCCCACTCTCCAGTGCCTTGCTGTGACGGGATGGGTGGATTGGGGGTTGCCCTCCCCTCCCCTATCAAACCAGGTGGGTGGGGGGACTTCCCCGGTGGTATCTCCTCACGGCTATAGTACACTATTGCAAATAAGACCAACCACTCAGAAATGTGCATTTATTTCTATGGCTTATCTCAACCACCTGTCAACCATAATGTATGACAAGTATTGTACAATGCTAATGTTCCCCTACATATGTTTTAAACGAATGCTCACATGGTTGTAGAGATATTGCAATGTTGATAGAACTAACGGGTCTTGCTCTTTTCTTCCTTTGTCTGCCCAACCCTTACTGACATTTAAGGAGATCGCATGCACGCTCTTACATTTACTGAATGCAAGGGTCTGTCGCCCCGTTGGGAACAGAAGTGACCGCACCACAACTTCTCACTAAACCGTGAGTATGTGCACTAATGCCCTGACTGGTTCTGAAGAGAGGTGATATTATGAGTCTTCATGGGAAGTGGCTGATGGGCAGTGTCTCCTCCTCTTTAGTGAGCTGGAGACACCTCATCACGCCGACTCTGACTTTCACACACTCCAGGGACCCGGTACTAGTCAGTACATATGCTCCCCATATTCTATAGTTTGATGTCCTGGACCTCGAGACGGTACCACAACTACCTATCGTAACAGGCGTCAGAATAAGAGTTATAGATTGAAATTAGTAATGGTTATAAGATTATTAGGGTATAGCCTCACTGCCGTTACCTTAGTTGTCCATAGCTTATTATGTTGTGCCGTGCGGTGGCCTGCTCAGAGTTACCCCTGAATGACTAAAACCGCAGTACCTGATTTGGCCCACACCCCCTCTCCCCCCACTGGAAAATGGTTAAGACTACACGTTTATATGCTAAAATTTATTTGTTCTCACCCGGACCTTTCTGAGACTGTTCTATCTCTTACCCCTCGAGTCTTGGATAACACCTTTCGTGCCATCCACTAGGAGTCCTCCCACGCTCCCACCAGAGTCACTCTTGACGATTTCGTTAAAGACAAATGTAAAAAAGGTGATAAGCGCTAAAGTATATGTGAAAGGTGTACAAAGATATAAAACGTGCAATATAAATCAAAATCAAAATCAAACAAAATCACACAAAGTGCTGAGCTGGTGGGTGGTGAAACAGACTAACACAATGAATGTTAGTGGCTACACCCTAAAAACTAGGTGAGCAATGTGTAACAAAGGTGAAAGTCTATGGTGAAGAGACACGATGGGTTAAGGTTGACTGGTGGGTCTTCTGTAAGGGGTGAACTCATCCAGAAAACGATCTCATATTGCCCTTACCTTAAGGTGATGGTAACAGTGCAGTCGGTAGGCAATGGTTGTTCCTTCTCTTGTGATCACTATGGGGTTTTCCTGGCGCTGTGTTTAAAGTGGTCGTCCGTGGTATAGGTCCAGAATCTAGCAGCTCATGATGCCAAGTCAGAGCGTGGGATAAAGGATACCAAAAATAGTGAAGCCCGTTTAACAAGAGGGGGGTTTAATAAAAAATAAGCCTCTTACATAAAAGTTGTAAAAACACGCCAAACAAACAACTGAATACAGAGCACGGCGAATGCAAACGCCGTCTTACGTCTGTTAGCCTCCGGTTGGCTGTGAGTGTCACGTGGTCGCACTTCCTACGTCGTTACGTCACGGTCTCGTGACTTCTTCAAGGATGCTGATTGGCTGTTAGGCCGGACCTTAAATACTCGAAAACCGGAAGTAAACAAAGCGCCATTTTCTTGAAGTCCATTGCTAAGGACTGTATTCTGGCACTAGGTGGAGCCGCGAATAGCAATATACAATGCATGACTATGCCTAGAAATGATATATATCACTGCAGCGTACACCCAGATATATGACGCTGAATATACTTAAAAACACATCCTGTTAGGCAGTGTGTGGAAGTGGCTTTCTGGAAAGACCATACAGTAAATGCAATAGATAGCTTGAGGTCTAGACATCATCAGGGCATGTGTAAGACACTACAAAGACTAAATTAATAAAATTATTAAAAATTAGAGAATATATGAAAATATATAAAATGTAAATAAAATGAATAAAACGGAGAAGAATATCTCTCTTGGCCAACCCGTATTTATATGTTATATATGTGGGTAGGTAAAGTAGTCTATAATATGAAATAAGATAGATACCCTTCTGCATGTGGGCCCTACTGTATCGGATGCATAGGCATGTGGCTAGCCAGACCAATACCCTCACATCCAACCTGAGGTCAGCAGATAACATAAATAGTATAGTACCATACCAAACTATGTATGGAATACGTACGTATTCATAAAATATAATAAGACATACAGTATATGGAGCATAATAGAATAAAAATGAAATAAACTAAATACATAATAGGTGGCAATCCCTATATTATTGGCCTGATGTACCGATGTTGCTGATATCTGAACCTGCAGGTACAGTCAACTATGAATAAATTCTATGTGGATCAGCTAATGTCCGTACATCATCCTACATCTTATAGATGTAGGTGTGGTGGGACTGCATGTAATAAAGATATTCTAAAAATTATTCAAGAAACAGTTAAGGTCAAAGTCCACGTTAAGGCCAGAAGGCGTTAATGTATTCAATGTGTGAATCCAACGTGATTCCTTTTGACTAATGGCCCTTATCATATGGCTACCTCTCCATGATGGTTTATATTTTTCTATTCCCCAAAATTGGAGAGTGCTAGGGTCTTGGTTGTGTACCTGTGCGAAATGTCTCGGTACGCTATGTTTACTTCCGGTTTTCGAGTATTTAAGGTCCGGCCTAACAGCCAATCAGCATCCCTGAAGAAGTCACGAGACCGTGACGTAACGACGTAGGAAGTGCGACCACGTGACACTCACAGCCAACCGGAGGCTAACAGACGTAAGACGGCGTTTGTATTCGCCGTGCTCTGTATTCAGTTGTTTGTTTGGCGTGTTTTTACAACTTTTATGTAAGAGGCTTATTTTTTATTAAACCCCCCTCTTGTTAAACGGGCTTCACTATTTTTGGTATCCTTTATCCCACGCTCTGACTTGGCATCATGAGCTGCTAGATTCTGGACCTATACCACGGACGACCACTTTAAACACAGCGCCAGGAAAACCCCATAGTGATCACAAGAGAAGGAACAACCATTGCCTACCGACTGCACTGTTACCATCACCTTAAGGTAAGGGCAATATGAGATCGTTTTCTGGATGAGTTCACCCCTTACAGAAGACCCACCAGTCAACCTTAACCCATCGTGTCTCTTCACCATAGACTTTCACCTTTGTTACACATTGCTCACCTAGGGCCAGATTCAGGTAGATGAGAGTATCTTTCCTCTGGAGTAACGCTTCTCATTTACGTTACTCTGAAGACCCTTTCAGCGCAATTCCTGTAATTCACATAGCAGTTGCGCGTAAACTTGCGCCAGAGTAACGATAATGCGCTGGCGTAACCCGACGCAAGTGGAAGTGGGTGTGATCATATGTAAATGATGGGCGGAGCCCGGCGCAGAGGCTTACGTTCAGCGCATCATCCACGGAGCATGCGCAGTGAGTGCGGCTCCACTCGCCCCCTTGTGCGCATGCTCACAACTTCCGTCGGCACCACTTCCTGGGAAACGTCAGCGCAATGCGTTCCGCTGGGCGCTTAAAAGCGCTGGCGGAAACGCCATTCCGGCGCAAAAGTAGTTCCGTTTCCCCCCACCCCAGGGAAGATACTTTTGCACTGTAATGGCTGCTCCCGCTACCCCCAGAGAGAGGAGGAACCTCAACTTTAATACCCAGGAGGTCTCAGTGATTATCTCGGCTATGGAGACGGAGAATGAATTTCTCCATGGCAAAAAAAGCCGCAAGACCAGCCGGGAGAGGAAGCAGGGCATCCTGGAGTCGATTGCTGCCAGGGTCAATGTCCTGGGCTACTCCACCCGGACTGCTGGGGACATACAAAAGAAAATAAATGACCTGCGGCGCAAGGTGAGGGACAAGGTGGCCTCCATCAGGAGGTATGAGAGGGGCACAGGTGGTGGTCCCCCATGTCCTGTCACCCTGACCGCAGAGGAGGAGGTGGTTGCTCGCTGCCTGGAGAGGGAGCAGGTAGAGGGGGTCGCAGGCTATGACTCCGTGGAGGAAGGCACAAGGACAGGTAAGTGTTTTATAATCCCCTATTTGTTGTTTTGCATTTGGGGGGGGGGGACATGTGCCAAGTGTGTGGGACCACCAACATGTGTCTGCTTTGTGTCATCCACAGATGACGGAGCTGGGCCATCATCTGTCAGCCTGCATTCCACCCCATCCCCCCCACGCCATCATGTGCCCGAGCCACTGGGTGGTGAAGAGGTTGTGGAGGAGGAGAGTGGCCACACCACACCTGCCGAGGTGGTTGTGGAGGATCCTGCTGTGGTAGAGCAGGACTTTTCTTTGGTTTTGTCTGTCTCCTCCCCTTCTCCTGGCCCGTCTGTCGTCCCCTCCCCCATCCTTGGAAGCCCCTCAAGGGCGACTCCTTCCACCCGAGGACATCCATCTTCTGGCCCCAGGAAGGCGACCCAGAAGACCAGGGGGGTGTCTGATGGTGTCCAGGACCAGTTGGCGAGGGATCACGCCAGACAGACTGAACAAATGGGGGCCATAGCGGTCCACTTGCAGAAAGTGTCTGACAGCCTGGGCTCCGTTGCCAACCTCAGCAACGCAGTGCAGGATGTCAGCTCTAATTGCGCTGCAGTGGTCACCACTTTGGGGGAGGTGCAGGGGGATATCCAGCACCTCACTGCAGCCGTCCAGGCCAACACTGCTGCCATCCATGGGAACAGTGCTGCCATCCGGGAGCAGGGGAGGCTGAGTCGGGGGGGCCCAGCAGGGGGGGCCCAGCATTACCAGGTGACCCGTCAGCTCCGGATGCAGGCCCAGACGAACAATTACCTTGGACGGATAGCCAGGGCCTTGGAGGGCACGCAGGCCACACCTGCCAGGAGTGGCCCACCTGGGGATCAGCCACCTCCAGATGCCCCCCCACCCCCACCCACTCCATCCAGGCAGCTGCGGAGCCAGAGAGGGGCCCCCAGAAGAAGCCCCCGGCATCCCCGATGAGGCCTTTTATTTTTTCTGGTTTTATATTATTGTTTTTGACATACTCAGGTCATGAGTTTATTTTTTATTTTTCTCAGGTTATGAGATTATTTTTCTTTTAATGATCAGGATATGATATTTCTAATTTCTTTTTGTACTGCACACGGTCAGGAGTGCAGGGGACAGTGTGAATGGTGTGTGAATGTGAGAGGGTGGCACTCCTGAAAGTAAGGGGTGTCACCCTCGGCCGTGGTGGTGAAGTGAACCCCACGGCTGAATGAATGATGTGTGAAAGGTGTGTGAATGGACAGTGACATCATTGGGGCCTTGACGCTGGCGTTACTGCTCCCAACTCCTACATGCTGGACTTGGGCTAATCCAATGCGATGTGCATGTGGTGTGTGTGATCTAGGGACATCAGTGGTGTACACGCGTGCACTGTCTGTGTGATTAATGTTTTGGTTTAGTGTCCAAAGATGCCTACGGCGAGGACCCTCCTGACTGCTCTTCCATCAGCAGACTGGGTGTCCTCTGGCAGGGGGGGACTGTGTGGGTCGGGGGTCAGGTCATCACGTATGTCAATATGCAGGCCTTTTTTCATAGCAAAGTTATGTAGTATGCAACATGCACCGATGATCTGACACACAAAGGTAGGGGAATACAATAGGGCCCCCCCAGACTTATCCAGGCAGCGGAAACGGGACTTCAGGAGCCCAAATGTTTGCTCAACCACTGCACGGGTTTTGATGTGTGCTTCATTGTATTTTCTCTCTCCTCTGGTTTGGGGGTTCCGGAAAGGAGTCATTAGATGGGGTCCCAATGCATATGCAGAGTCACCTGTAAGGTAAAAGACAGGAGAATGTTAGTCATGCATGTGTGACTTCTGTTGTGCATCACGGGAGGGGATAGTCATGCCTGACTCCCTTGTCACTCACCAACCAGCCAGCTGTCCCCATACATGTTCTGGTTAAATTCTGCTGGGATGGGACTCTGACGGTATATGAAACTGTCATGGCTGGACCCGGGATGTTTGGCACGGACGTGCCATATGAGGCGTTGGGCATCAGCTATCACCTGTACGTTGATGGAATGCCAATGCTTCCGATTGCGGTATATGTGCTCTGTGGCACTGGGGGGCTGTAGGGCCACATGTGTGCAATCAATGGCCCCCACAGTGCGTGGGAATCTGGCTATGTTGTAGAAATCTGTCATTGCCTTCTGCCGCAGCTCCTCAGTGGTGGGTCTGATGAACTGGTTGGACATGCATCTGAGTATTGCAGGGACAACCTGGTGCACACATCTGCTTATGGAGGACTGTGACATCCCAGCCACCACTCCACTTGTACGCTGGAATGATCCACTTGCAAGGAAATGGAGTGTTGCCAGGACCTTCACCAGTGGCTGCACTGCTTGTGATCGGTGTGTTGGGCTGGTGATGTCATCCTGCAGGGTTGTGGTTAGTTCAAGTATTGCATCTGGGCTGAATCTGAATAGGCGATACACCTCCTCCTCCCCCATGCCAAAGAGGTTCATACGAGTGCGGTATATCCTCTCACGTGCCCGCCTTCTTGGTTCCAGGGGACCCATCAGTAGTTCTAGGACCACGAGTGCCCCTGGCATGTTGGCACACAGAGGTGTTGTCCTTGCAAGTGGGGGTGCTCAGCTAGCTCCTATCGTCGGTAACGCTGCTGTAGCTGCTCTCCTGCTGACCTGTGACCGTCTGGAGTAAAGATAAAGCAGCCTTTTGTAGAAATAACTTTGCGCCGGACGGATCAGATACGCGCGGCGCATGTAGCCAGCGTATGGTGCTAATCCGTTCGTGAATTGTGAAAAATCCCTCATTTGCATATTTGCAGGGGAAATCAATGGGCGCGACTGATGCGCCCAGCGAAAATAAACGCTGACGATACTCTGGCGTCGGAACGTTCCGCCGGTCGCAAATGAGCCGTTATTGGGCGCATCTAGTTTGGTGGGTACGGGCACATAGAAACGTCGGCGCATCAGCACAGTTACGCGGCGCATATCCAAATACTCCAGCGCAAGTGTTCGTGAATCTGGCCCCTAGTTTTTAGGGTGTAGCCACTAACATTCATTGTGTTAGTCTGTTTCACCACCCACCAGCTCAGCACTTTGTGTGATTTTGTTTGATTTTGATTTTGATTTATATTGCACGTTTTATATCTTTGTACACCTTTCACATATACTTTAGCGCTTATCACCTTTTTTACATATTCACTAGCGGCCTGTTACCTTTAGATACAGCGGCTTTAGTTCACAGTTCCATTGGTTACATTCCAACACTCGCAGCAGCGCAGTAGAATTTTCTTCTCACATCGTTAAAGACAAAATCGTCTATGAGCCCTACCTCCTGAAATTGTACCTAGGGCTTAGACTCGCGATACAGGTAGATTAGACCCACTAACCTACCTCACCTACCCTCCCAAATCCCCCTCCTACCCTTCACCCCCTCCCACCTTCCCTCCCCCAACAGGCATAACCACTCAATTATATCACAAATGGCTTATTCTTTTTTAGGCAAGACCCCCACACTAGTTTCACATAACATAAATGGGCTTAATATTCCGGAAAAGCGATCTAAATTCTTCAGAGAGATACGGAAGACTAATCCCCTTCTCATCTACTTACAAGAAACCCACTTTAAAGGTCAAAACTTTCCTAAACTAACTGACAATCTTTATACGACAGCTCACCATGCTACAAACCCCCTTGCCAAGACGAAAGGTGTGTCAAACATGCCCCGTTTACACTCAAACAAAGCTTCATAGACCAAGAAGGAAGATACATTTTCCTTAAGGGCTCCTGGCAAGGCACACCTATCACCCTTGCTAATGTTTACTTTCCCAACAGAAATCACGTGACTTTCTGCCGGAAAATTGTAAACGAGCTAAAATGGTTTGCAAAAGGCGGTATCCTCCTGGGAGGTGACTTCAATGTCCCTCTTTCACCCCTGCAAGATACCTCTACAGGTCACACTCATGTAACCTTCAGAATCCTGAAAAAAATGAAATCCCTGCTTCACTCGCTGTCATTGGTGGACTCACGGAGGTCAACCCATCCAACCGAGAAGAATTTCTCCTTCTATTCTGCGCCGCATAAAAAATATTCGCAGCTTAATTTATTCTTTATTACCCAACGGGATCTACCAATGCTGGCTAGAGCCGAAATTGGAACCATTTCTCTTTCCGATCACGCCCCGGTTGCAGTTTTCCTGAAAACTGGACCTCCCAAACGAAAAGGCTTTAATTGGAGACTGAATGCTGCTTTGCTAACAGACCAGACGATACATGATGACATTTATACCTCTATAGGTACATACTTCTCAGACAACAAAGACTCGGACACGAACCCATTAAATAACTGGGAAGCCCACAAAACGGTAATTAGGGGAGACTTGATCAGGTGGGGTGCCACAAGGAAGAAGGAGAGGGCTTGAACTATTTAGCCGCCTCTGTTGACAGGAATTCAAGGAGCATACTCTGCATTTTCTGCACCTATAATAACCTGTTAATTGGTAAAAAAAAAAAAACATACTCCCTGTTGGGGGATTCAGGGTATTAATCGCTACCTGGGTCCTTAAGGGTTGGGCTCCCCTAAAGATGACTCTTGGGTTGTCTGGGAGAACCTCTTTCAGAACATTATCGTTCAATGCTAGGTGCCAGTGTTTTTTGATGAGTTGCTTAATACTTTTGTGTTGAACCGAATACGTGGTGACAAAGGGTACCCCCAGCGGGAATTGCTCACCCTGTGCTGGGGCCTTATCTGCCAGAAGGCTTTCTCTGTCCGTATTCAGCACCTCTTCCATGGTTACTTTCAGGGATTTTTCATGATAGCCCTTTTCTAGAAATCTCCCTGTCAGGACCTGAGCTTGATTCTTGAAATCCATGGTGTCACTACAGTTCCTCCTAAGCCTCAAATATTGGCTCTTGGGAACCCCAGTGATACAGGGTCTATAGTGACAACTGTCAGTGGGTATAAAGGAGTTTCTATCAGTCTCCTTAAAAAAGGTTGAGGTTGTGAACCTGTCCCCCACTATTCTGATATTTAAATCTAAATAGTGTACCTCTGTCTGACTTGCCTCAAACTTAAGGACTATTCCTCTATCATTACTATTTAAGGAGGCCATGAAGGATGTTAACTCCTGGTGGTCACCTGCCCATAGGAGGAGGATGTCATCAATATACCTTGCCCAAAGGGTCACATGGGGTATATTGTTGGACATGATGACATCCTCCTCCCATTTGGCCATAAATAGGTTGGCCAAACTTGGGGCGTACTTGGCCCCCATTGCCACTCCCGTGTCTTGACAGTAAAAACTACCCATGAACCAAAAATAGTTCGAGCCGGCGGCAAATCTAAGTAGGGACATGATGAACTCTATTTGTTTGGCTTGCAACCCTGACTGTAGTTCAAGGTAGTATAACACGGCCTCGAACCCAAGATGGTGGGGGATGATGGTGTACAAAGAATTTACATCAATTGTAACCAACCACATGTCCCTTGTGGGGGAATAGTTGGCCAATAAATTAATGATGTGTTTAGAATCCCTTATATAGGAGGGGATCTGTTTAACAAGTGGCTGTAAGTAAAAATCAATATACCTGCCCACCCGGGACGTGATCGAATCAATCCCACTAACTATGGGACGTCCCGGGGGGCAGGTAGGGTTCTTGTGCAACTTGGGTAAATAATAAATTGTGGGTGTACGTGGTGCCTTGGGTTTTAGATGCAATCTCTCTTTGGGCGTTAGAATCCCCTCATAGAGGCCTCTGTCCACCAGTAATTTAAGGGTTTTCGGGTATTGAGCACGGGGGTCCCCAGGTAATGTGGTATATGTATTGGTGTCATCAACAATATGATGCAGCTCCCGTAGGTCGTCTGCTTTATCTAAAACAACGACCCCCCCCCTTTGTCCGCTGGCCTTATAACTAATTATTTGTTCTTACACAAAGAGTCAAGACCCTCGTGCAAGGTCTTACTAAGCCTAGCTTTTTTAACCTCCAAGGTTTCGAGATCCCTAATGAGCACATCTCTGAACACTTTCATTGAAGGTGCAAGGGGTCCTGGGGGATTGAAAAGGGACGCATTGAATAGCCCAGAGTGGACATACTGGTTTGTGATGCCATTCCTATTGTGTGAGATGCCCATCATATAACGTTTTATGTGCAGTTTTCTCACAAATTTAAGTATGTCCATAAATGTGTGGAATTTACCAAGATTGGTGGGGGGGGGGGGGCAAATGTAAGGCCTTTGTCAAGAATTCATTTCTCTGACTCACTCAAAACTTGGGTACTTAGATTAAAAATCCCCTTTCCTGCTATGTCCTTGCTCGCTTTAGTTGCTCTGCTCCGCCTCCCCCCTCTGGTCCCTCGTCTCTTTCTCCTTGCCTTTTTAGCCCTTGGGTGGGTTTGTGAAAACCCCAGCTTTTTGACCCATTGGGTATCGGGGGGCCTAAGGGATTGAGAGGTCGGGCATTATTAAAGTATGTTGGGGGAGGGGGAATCCTTTGTGAGGAGTATTGAGAATCCTCTGGAAATGAGAAATATTCCAGTCCTTCTCTGTCATATAATGGGAGAAAGGAATTAGACACTGGAATGTTATAGTCCCAACCAGAGTTTACTTCTGCTCTAAATGGCGAGGGGGAATGGGGGTCCAGGTCGATCCCTTGGCCCTGTCCCCATCCATTAGAAAAGTCAACATATGCTCCCTTCCCTCTATGCATTCCCTGTGCCCACCCCCTACCTCGTGTATGGTAGCCCCTAGTTTTGGGTGGTGGACCATAATACGCATTGGGGACGTGATCCAATCGGGGGCCCCTCGGTGGATACCCTCCCCTAGGTGGTCCATGACCTCTTCTTGGGGATTGGGACGATTGAGGTCCCATTTTTTTTAAACTCTCGGTGGTGGTCTTCTTAGGGATCACCGATGGTGCTTGTTGAAACCCTTGTGGAATGGGTCTCACCTCCATGGGGGCTAAGGTGTCCATATCATTAGAGTTGGTTTTATTTTGTTCTTCTGCAAGTTTCTTTTGCCAACTGAACACATTGCCCTCATGGTAGTCGGTAAGATCCCTATTGTACTTCTTTTTTTTAATACGTTGTTCCTTGTCCTCTTTTTCCATGATTTTTTGAAGACCTGATGACCTATCACGATACTCATCACAATCCTTGATGGGATTGAGTTTGTCCTTAATAAGTTTGATCTCATCATCTAATCTGGAAAGTTTAGAGGTTCTCCTTTCTAATAAGAAACGCAACAGAGAGACTCCAGCTAGGTTAAAATATGTGTACCAACCCTCAAGGTCAGTATCCCCTTTCTGTGGGGCTAGCTCCCACCTTAGACTGCGGGGAACCATGAGATGTTTGACATATGTTTCTAGATACACTATGTCCCACTTAGTATGATTTTCGGAGATCATAAGATTCTTGAGACGGGCAAAAGTCCCTCCCAAGTCACTTTCATCTCCTTTAAAGGATACGAAAACCCCTTCTACATTTACCATCTTGCTAGCCCTAAAATCAAAAATATCCATATTTCGATCAGATTATTAGGGGGATGGTAAGCGGTAAAAGACAGCAGCAATAATAGAAAAAAACAACATATCATACAAGAAAAACTGCGCTTGTCAAAATGGATCGTCAATTAGTAACAATATAACAATCACTAATGGGTTAAATGGGGAAGCAGCAGCTCTTGTGCCGAGACACTGGAGAGGATGAAGCAAGAAAACAGAGGTTTAGAGCTGCGCCTTAACACCCGGACTCAGTGCAGTCAAAGAGTCCATACACCTAGCATGCAGAAATAGCACAATCCTTTAGCCAGAAAACATAGTTCAAAAAGTCTCTGCTGATCTTGGTTCAAGATGAAAATGTAGCAATCACCACTGTGCTATGAAACACACTTTTCTCTTCAATGTGGCCCACCACCAGAGATCTAAGCAGCTTACCAGAGGAAAAATATTACCAGCAGTCGGCTATGACCCAGCCCGGCCTTTGAGGGAGACAGAACGAATCCCAATTCCTAGGACAGTGCCTACACCTGGGCTCCACACCGCAACTCCACCAGTTTGATCACATATGTAAAATGATGATAAAGGCAGACATAGCGTAATCCCGCAGGGACTTTTTATTAAAAATCATATAAAACCAAAATACTCACATTTGCGATGAGTTAAACAGGCATGTTTAACTCATCAGAAGCCCTAAACTTATCCCTTAAGGACGATGAATATGACCTACTAAAGAGTAATCATAATTTCAAATGGAAAAATAGCAGCCTCAAATACCTAGGGGTAAATTTGACACCGACGATTGACGGTATTTATACAGCTAATTACACTCCCCTCTTACAGTCCATTACTAAAGACCTACAAAAATGGTCTCCCAGACTGTTTTCCTGGTTCGGGAGGGCCTCCATACTAAAAATGACAGTCTTACCGAAACTACTCTATTACTTCAATGCCTTACCAATTAAATTGAACTTCTCCTTCTTTACCAAACTTTGCAGTAAGCAGTTGAAATTTCTCTGGGCCGGAAAGAAATCAAGACTCAGCTTTTCTCAGCTTACCCTTCCCAAACGTGAAGGGGGTATTGGTCTCCCGGACTTTAAGAAATATTACATAGCATCACACATCACCAGACTTGTAGATTGGCACTGCCACAAATCAACTAAAGACTGGGTATGCTTAGAAACAACCCAATACACAAAACATATCGCCTTCTACCCCTGGTCCTTGAGTTCCAAGTTAACGGGTAGAATTTCCCATCCACTAGTAGCCGCCACATTAGCAGTTTGGCATGGTGCAGACCCCACTTATGGCTTGGCCTCTATACCAGGCCCACTAATGCCAATAACAGACAACCCAGACTTTATCCCGGGCATAGGTATCCAATTCCCACAATCTTCATTGCCGTCACAAAAGCTTCTAGCCACCCACTGTTTCTCAGGGAATACCATCAAAACCTTTCAGGTGCTCAAATCGGAACTGGGGGAGACCCCCCCTGTATTCTGGTTCTACCTGAAAACACAAAGCTTCCTCGCAAACAGCAAGCATAAATTGGAATATTGTAAAGCCCCTACTCAACTTGAGCGAATTTGCCCTTTGGGCGCTTAGACCCTTAAAACGACTGCTCTGGCATACTCATGGTTGCGCCATCCACAAACACAAGCACAACTTAGGCACAGGATCCAATGGGAAAAAGAGCTACAAGTATCAGTGAGTGAGATCCAATGGATGAAGGCCAATATCTTTGCCCACAAAAGCTCTCTGAGCACAAGATTCCAGGAAATATCCTACAAGATTCTCACTCGCTGGTATTTCACTCTCTTGACTATCAAAACTTGGTCCCCAAATGCTTCAGACATCTGCTGGAGCTGTAAGAAATAAAGGGGCTCCCTATTACACATCTGGTGGTCTTGCCCCCCGATATTAGACTACTGGACCCAAGTCACTCACTGGACCAAACTGATTACAGACACCGGTATCAAGCTAGACGGAGCCGCTTGTCTTCTTCATGTAAACTATTTATCAATCAGTAAATATAAAAAATCACTCACTAGACACTTACTGACAGCAGCGAAAACACTAATTCCCATGTATTGGAAGTCGACCAAATGCCCGTCGATCAGAGAATGGCTAGACAGGGTACAATATATCTATAGAATGGATGAATTGGTAGCCATGAAGAGAGAGAATTCAACAACTTTCCATGAAATTTGGCAACCTTGGGTTTACTTTAGATATTATAATGACTACCAACTGCTAATGACCTAATGGGAACTCTGACCTTAATAAACCGCAACAATCATACTGTATTGTAATGCTTATATATCACAACCCAGATGATACGATAGATGGTTCTACTTTTATTGATGACCACATGACCAAGATCTGAATATGTACTATACCTAAGACTAAAACTATCATCTTATCTCTGAGTGAATTGAAAATGAGACACCCCACTTAACAAACCCTACTTCTATCCCTCCCCCTCCCTACCCACCCCACTCCCCCAACCCCCTGCTATTTTTTTTTCTTTTCTTTTATGAGTCCATATAAAAAGGCCTACAGTCTTTTATCCCATTTATATGCATAAGTACGGACTTACTAGAATTGTTCTCTTGTTTATATTTCTTTTTTTATATTCTTGTTATTCCTCTAATGTATTTTGAATTGCATGTTACTTCTTTACATTGATACTTGTATTCTGTGTCAATACATAAATAAACTTTGATTGTGAAAAAAAAAAAAATCATTGGAACAAAGAAATGATATAGTCATCCGCCCCGCTGATAAGGGGGGCGGGTTAGTTGTGCTTAGTAAGGCCTATTATCAAGAAGAGATGACAAGACTTCTAAGTGACAGTACCACCTACCTACGTTTGAGGTGTGACCCAATGGTACAGTTTAAAAACGAACTGCACTCCCTGATAGAGGGGGGGGGCAAAAGGGAGGGGATTTTAAATAAAAAAGAGGCGTCGTATCTTGACCCCTACCATTGTCGTACAACTATCATCTACTTTTTTACTAAGTTGCATAAGGACTCTGAGCGATCCCCGGGTCGCCCTATAGTCAATGGTATAGACTCTGGCCCAGATTCAGAGAGAATTGGATTCTCGTAGCGTATCAGAAATACACTACGCCGCCGTTTTTTACCTGGCTCTACGTGGAATCCAGGTAGATTTTGTCCAGTAAACGACGGCGGCGTAGTGTATTTCTCCCGTCGCAATCCATCTAGACGAGTAGGGGGCGTGAAGGATTTAAAATAGGCGCGTTCCCGCGGCGATCGAACTGCGCATGCTCCGTTCGCAAATTTCCCGCGGTACATTGCGCTAAA
This sequence comes from Rana kukunoris, assembly GCA_029574335.1. Taxonomy (NCBI): domain Eukaryota; kingdom Metazoa; phylum Chordata; class Amphibia; order Anura; family Ranidae; genus Rana; species Rana kukunoris. Next base: position 176,892 of record JAJQKJ010002951.1, read on the forward strand.
TCACGTCGTTACGTCATTCGTTGTTTGAGTAGCGTCGTTTACGGACATTTCTATTCCCGAACGAGTTACGCAAAAAAAAAAAAAAAAATTTTAAATTCGACGCGGGAACGACGACCATACTTAACATGGGCTACGCACCGTTAGACCAGCAAAAAGCTGGTCTAACAGTACGTAAAAAAAAACAGACGTAAGCGATTGCGAAGACCGCTCGTATCTTCGTGGATCGCCGTAAAAACACATTTGCATATCCCGACGCATGAAAACGACGCGAACTCCTCCCAGCGGCCGCAAAAATATCGCAGCATAGATCCGAAGGCTTACGAAGACGTAAGCCTCTCGGATCGAAACCCGAAGCCGCCGTATCATGGTTTGAGGATTCAAACTAGTGATACGGCGCGCGAAATTTGAAATTACTCCTGTCTAACACCAGTTAGACAGGCGTAATTGCTTTATGAATCTGGGCCTCTGTCTCTTCTCGGCTTGGTCAATACCTTGATTTTATCCTTCAACCTCTAGTCATTAAAATTAAAGCTTACCTATGGGATACTAAGCAAATTATTCAGATTATAGACACTTTACCATGTACATCCAATACCATCTTGATCACTGCAGATGTTGGATCCCTATACACTATTATCAGTCTTGAGGCCGCTTTGGCTTCGGTTGTATGGGCATTAACTAACACTGATCTTAGTAGCCAACATACTCAGTTTCTTTTAGACAGTCTTAATTTTTGTCTCCTTAAAAATTACTTTTGGTATGATAAGGAATTTTACCTACAGCAACGCAGGGTTGCGATGGGCGCTCGTTTTGCTCCCAGTGTGGCCAATTTGTTTATGGCCCACTGGGAGGAGGAGGCAGTGTTCCGTGATCGACCACCGCCACTTGTGTGTTATAAAAGGTATATAGATGATCTGATTATGGTGTGGGAGGGGGACATGGTTAGTCTACAATCCTTTATGGATAAACTGAATTCCAATCATCATAATATTGTACTTACCTGGACAGTGGCCTATGACCAGATTTCTTTTCTAGATCTGGAAATTTTTAAAAGGGATAATAAGTTGCATACTAGGAACCACTTTAAAATCACAGATCGTAATGGCTTCATACCTCTCACCAGCTGCCACCACAGACTCTGGTTATGCAATATCCCAAGAGGGCAGTTCGTTGGACTACGTAGAAACTGTAACTTGGAGGCAGATTTTCTTTTTACAGTCTAAAATATTGGCTACGAGATTCATCCAGAAGGGATACCCAGTGTCCTCCATAGATCTAGAAATTGAGAAAGTGAGGAACATGGATAGGAACATCATTGTTGCTGAAAAACCATTAGATTCAGTGCCCCTTAATACTAATAGTGGCTATAAAATGCTCTTGGATTTCAATATCAAACATAAAAAAATCGAGAAAATTGTAGCCAAAAATTGGCCTATTTTGAAGGGTGACTCTGAATGAATGAATGAATGACTTGTATAGCGCAACGCATGCGAACTGAATCGCCTCTGGGCGCTTTTTCCAGCCAGTGTCTGCTTGGCTGGTGCGGTCATTTTTACCCCATAGGATCTTGACACGCTAAGGTTGGACACACAGTCATACACACATATACTGGGTCAATTTTTGGACGATCCAATTTACCTACCAGCATGTCTTTGGAGTGTGTGGAGGAAACCGAAGTACCCGGAGGAAACCCACGCAGACACAGGGAGAACATGCAAACTCCAGGCAGATGGTGTCGTGGTCGGGATTCGAACCAGCGACCCTTTTGCTGCTAGGCAAAAGTGCTACTCACTGGACCACTGTGCTGCCCCTCTGTGTTGGGTCCTGTTATTCTGGATCGCCCCCAATTCATTTACAGATAAGCCCCAGCTTTAAGGGACAGTATTGCCCCTGGTGTTATAGACCCACCAATCATTGCTCAACCCAAGATGTTTGATTTCCTGTCTGGCTTTTATGCATGTGGGAGATGTGCGACTTGTAAACATGCTAAAAATAATGTTAAGAAGCGCAAAACATTTACTTCCTCTGTTACACATGTTGACTACCCCATCAAACAACTTATTACTTGCACCACTGTGGGTGTAGTATATATGTTGTAATGTGAGTGCGGACTCCAGTACGTGGGAGAACACATTAGCTGCATTAAAAGTGGGTTAAAAAGGCACAGTGTTTCTCGCCATTTCTGGAATCATCATCATCGTAACCCTATGGGTTTAAAATTTTGGGGTATTGAGCGGGGTGCCTAAACATTGGAGGGGTGGGCACTATATACGCCAACTAAGCCGTCGGGAATCCTTTTGGATTTTTGAATTAAAAGTAGCCTCCCCGGCTGGCTTGAATGTTGAATTCGATCTGAATTGCTTTATTTCGGATAGATGAATTGGGATTTTAGATGTGGGTGGCTGGTCCATATCCATTTAGTTATTTAATTAATTTTATAATATTTCTGGTTTTATATATTTTTATATAGTAATATAAAATGGGTTTTTATATCATGTTTATGTATTTTATACTTTATGTATCTATTGTATTTTAATTTATGTTTGATTATATGTATTACTGGTATATTTTAGCAGTGCTATTTGTGGCGATTGTGGATGGCGTCCTTTTATATGTATTAATATATACTTTATTTTTGCAAACAATATGGTGTGCATATTATACAGTATGGATTAATTTTGAATTAAATATATGTTCAGGAAGTCTGAGTTATATGGCACTTTTCGCCTGGGACAGCATATAAAACAATAAAATGGCATAATGATATAGTTACCACTGAATCAGGAAATGGATAACATAAAAAGCCGCTGTGAGGTCCGGAGGGGCCTGATTGCCCCCGCCCACCCAAAGTGGCGGAGGGGCCCACCCCAGGGAACCTGCAAGGAGCCACACAAAGAGCACCTGCCAGGAGCAACGGAGGGGCAGCCACCTGCAGTGGAACACCCATAAAGCCCATGATTAGTGGAAATAATTATTTCGGGTAGGTTGGTTAAAAAGTAAATTGCTGAAATACAGCCAATTAATTGTATGGGTACATATATTAGGGTAATATAATGGTAAAAGGGCTAAGGGCAAATGCCAATTGCCAACGTATATAGGGAGAGTAAAGGCATACTTAGGGGTCCAATACGAGTAAGATAATTGGGAGTATAAATTAGGTGAAAGATTGCTGTAATGAGAATCAGTGAATACAAGTGAATGAGATAGTGAGTGTAAACTGATAAGGTGGGTGATTGCCAAAATAGGACAAACCAATGGTGAAATAAGTGTGTAAAATAAGAGTGAAAGTTGAAGTGAGAAACAATATGGTGAGAGTGAAATAAAAAATAGGAAGGTGGATGATTAGTCCCTCAATGAAATGGGGGATGGTGTGAGTGAGTGTGGTGAAGAGTGAAAGGATCTTAAAATGCATAAATAAGTGAGATATTTACCTGATAAAATCAAGGGTTGAGGTTGGATAAATATAGTTATGGAACCCAGACTGCAGTTATGCATTCTAGGAAAGGACACAATGCCAAAAAATAGGGACAGAGATGCAATGGCATCCAATCTGGCCTACATGGAACCTTGTGATGGTTCCCTAATGAGCTACTCCTTATATATATGCCCCTTTGTGGGTGTGATGATCAAATGATCACATGCAGGTGGACTGCCTCCCTCCATTGAGCCATGGGGAGGCTTATGGCCGCCGAAATGGCAGTCCACGTGTGGCTTCCTCGGCGTTCCCGGAGAGCTAACCAGCCCCGACGAATGTCGTCACCCCCGACACAGCAGCGCAGCGTCAAAACGCTGCGCGCACGCCCAGGAGCGCGCTCCGCGCGCTGCTTCACGGCTGGAACGGGGAGGATCCAAGGAACACCACCAGCTGGGAGGAGAAGCTCAATTGGGCGTCCGGGGACTAGCTCCAGCACCCCACCAGCAATGGGAAGGGGGACAGGGACTGTCCCCCCTCCCCCAGCCGGGAAGTAACCAAGGGCCGGCCCCACCCCCCAAGAGGGTGGAAGGGTTTGGCCATGCCCCGCCGGAGAACACAACGCGGCCACAATACACTATAAAAAACCATATGTGACAGTTGACATCCATGTACTGAACCTCAAAAAGAGGGGGAGGGGGTATTTTATACAGGCATATTATATAGATAATGTATAGACATAAATAGCGTGTTAGTACCATGGCTATAAACCCAAGCTTATTGGATATGATTTAATTAGGACAAATATTCGGTGGGAATATTTGAACATGCTAAAATACAGAAGTCTGTCTTGCAGTTACTTCCGAAGCGAGCAAAAGAGGGGGATTAGGGGTACAGTCCCCCCCAAAAAAACAGAAGGTAAAATAAACCTTCTGAAGACCTAAACACCAAACTGATGTATGATACACCAGAGATGTGAGTCATGGGTTGGGTATGCAGGGGTTAAAGCTGAACATGGAAAAACACGCAATTCATGTCAATCTCAATATGTCAGGGGAGATGGGGGGTTTTGGCCCCCAAATGTTAATGCGAAAGAGAAAGGACACATATTGAGAATGTAATTAAGCTGCTCGCTCCGAAATTGCAAAAGAGAGAGATAGAAGGGTTCCCCAAATGGGCTTTTAGGCAGCAATATAAAAAAAATATATAGAAGTATTGTATAGGTTATATAAAACAGTGTTTATTGCCAAAATCCCCGATACCCACATGAGTTAGAACAGGTTGGAACATTTGTATGAATAAAATAAAGGTCAACATTCCTGAATACAGTATGCATAGATAATACATATACAGTTTTGTATCGTTGAGCCCCGACGCGTTTCGACCAATCCGGTCTCTTCAGGGGGCAAAAATGTTTCTAGAAAATAATAATATTATGGTATAAGTTCAAAGTAAGTACATGACAGCATATAAAACAATAAAATGGCATAATGATATAGTTACCACTGAATCAGGAAATGGATAACATAAAAAGCCGCTGTGAGGTCCGGAGGGGCCTGACTGCCCCGCCCACCCAAAGTGGCGGAGGGGCCCACCCCAGGGAACCTGCAAGGAGCCACACAAAGAGCACCCGCCAGGAGCAACGGAGGGGCAGCCACCTGCAGAGGAACACCCATAAAGCCCATGATTAGTGGAAATAATTATTTCGGGTAGGTTGGTTAAAAAGTAAATTGCTGAAATACAGCCAATTAATTGTATGGGTACATATATTAGGGTAATATAATGGTAAAAGGGCTAGGGCAAATGCCAATTGCCAACATATATAGGGAGAGTAAAGGCATACTTAGGGGTCCAATACGAGTAAGATAATTGGGAGTATAAATTAGGTGAAAGATTGCTGTAATGAGAATCAGTGAATACAAGTGAATGAGATAGTGAGTGTAAACTGATAAGGTGGGTGATTGCCAAAATAGACAAACCAAAGGTGAAATAAGTGTGTGAAATAAGAGTGAAAGTTGAAGTGAGAAAACAATATGGTGAGAGTGAAATAAAAAATAGGAAGGTGGATGATTAGTCCCTCAATAAAATGGGGGGTATGGTGTGTGTAAGTGTATGGTGAAGAGTGAAAGGATCTTAAAAAGCATGAATGAGTGAGATATTTACCTGATAAAATCAAGGGTAGAGGTTGGATAAAGTGATTATGGAACCCAGACAGCAGTTATGCATTCTAGGAATGGACACAATGCCAGAAAATAGGGACAGAGATGCATTAGCATCCAATCTGGCCTACATGGAACCTTGTGATGGTTCCCTGATGAGCTGCTCCCTATATATGCCCCTTAGTGGGTGTGGTGATCAGATGATCACATGCAGGTGGACTGCCTCCCTCCATTGAGCCATGGGGAGGCTTATGGCCGCCGAAATGGCAGCCCACGTGTGGCTTCCCCTCGGCGTTCCTGGAGGGCTAAACCAGCCCCGACAATGTCGTCATCCCCGACATAGCAACGCGGCGTCAAAACGCTGCACGCACGCCCAGGAGCGTGCTTGCGCGCTGCGCCGCGGCTTGAACGGGGAGGATCCAAGGAACACCACCAGCTGGGAAAAGCTCAATGGGGCGTCTGGGGACTGGCTCCAGCACCCCACGAGCAATGGGAAGGGGGACAGGAACTGTCCCCCCTCCCCCAGCCGGGAAGTAACCGAGGGCCCTCCCATCCCCCATGAGGGTGGGGGGGGTTTGGCCATTCCCCGCCGGAAAGAACAAGCGGCCATAATACATTATAAAGACCATATGTGACAGTTGACATCCATATACTGAACTTCAAAAAAAAGGGGAAGGGGGTATTTTATACAGGCATAATATATAGATAATGTATAGACATAAATAGCGTGTTAGTACCATGGCTATAAACCCCAAGCTTGTTGGATATGATTTAATTAGGACAAATATTCGGTAGGAGTATTTGAACATGCTAGAATACAGAAGTCTGTCCTGCAATTACTTCCGAAGCGAGCAAAAGAGGGGGATTAGGGGTACAGTCCCCCCAAAAAAACAGAAGGAAAAATAATAATGATAAACCTTCTGAAAACCTCAACACCAAGCTGATGTATGATGCACCAGAAATGTGAGTCATGGGTTGGGTATGCAGGGGGTCTTGCAGTTACTTCCGAAGCGAGCAAAAGAGGGGGGATTAGGGGTACAGTCCCCCCAAAACACAGAAGGAAAAATAATAAACCTTCTGAAGACCTCAACACCAAGCTGATGTAAGATGCACCAGAAATGTGAGTCATGGGTTGGGTATGCAGGGGTTGAAGCTGAACATGGAAAAACACACAATTAATGTCAATCTCAATATGTCAGGGAGAAAGGGGGGTTTTAGCCCCCAAGTGTTAATGCGAAAGAGAGAGGACACATATTGAGAACATAGTTAAGCTGCTCGCCCTGAAATTACAAAAAAGACAAAGAAGGGTTCCCCAAATGGGCTTTTAGGCAGCAATATAAAGAATATAGAAGTATGTATAGGTTATATAAAGCAGTATTTATTGCCAAAATCCCCGGTAACCACATGAGTTAGAACAAGTTGGAACATTTGTATAAATGAAATAAAATAAAGGTCAACATTCCTGAATACAGTGTGCATAGAAAATACATATACAGTTTTGTATCGTTGAGCCCCCGACGCGTTTCGACCAATCCGTCTCTTCAGGGGGCAAAAATGTTTCTAGAAAATAATAATATTAAGGTATGAATTCAAAGTAAGTACATAACATCATATAAAACAATAAAATGGTATACTGATATAGTTACCACTGAATCAGGAAATGGATAACATAAAAAGCCGCTGTGAGGTCCGGAGGGGCCTGACTGCCCCCGCCCATCCAAAGCGGCGGAGGGGCCTGCCCCAGGGAACCTACAAGGAGCCACACAAAGAGCATCCGCCAGGAGCAACGAGGGGCAGTCACCTGCAGAGGAACACCCACAAAGCCCATGATTAGTGGAAATGATTATTTCGGGTAGGTTGGTTAAAAAGTTAATTGCTGGTTTACAGCCAATTAATGTGTAGGTACATATATTAGGGTAATATAGTGGTACAGGGGCTGAGGGCAAGTGCCAATTGCCAACACATATAGGGAGAGTAAAGGCATACTTAGGGTCCAATACGAGTAAGATAGTTGGGAGTATAAAATTAAGTGAGAAATTGCTGTAATGAGGATCAGTGAATACAAGTGAATGAGATAGTGAGTGTAAACTAATAAGGTGGGCGATTGTCAAAATAAGACAGACCAATGGTGAAATAAGTGTGTGAAATAAGAGTGAAAGTTGAAGTGAAAAACAATATGGTGAGAGTGAAATAAAAAATAGGAAGGTGGATGATTAGTCCCTCAATGAGATGGGGGATGGTGTGAGTGAGTGTGGTGAAGAGTGAAAGGATCTTAAAAAGCATGAATGAGTGAGATATTTACCTGATAAAATCAAGGGTAGAGGTTGGATAAAGTGATTATGGAACCCAGACAGCAGTTATGCATTCTAGGAATGGACACAATGCCAGAAAATAGGGACAGAGATGCATTAGCATCCAATCTGGCCTACATGGAACCTTGTGATGGTTCCCTGATGAGCTGCTCCCCTATATATGCCCCTTAGTGGGTGTGGTGATCAGATGATCACATGCAGGTGGACTGCCTCCCTCCATTGAGCCATGGGGAGGCTTATGGCCGCCGAAATGGCAGCCCACGTGTGGCTTCCTCGGCGTTCCTGGAGGGCTAAACCAGCCCCGACAATGTCGTCATCCCCGACATAGCAACGCGGCGTCAAAACGCTGCACGCACGCCCAGGAGCGTGCTTGCGCGCTGCGCCGCGGCTTGAACGGGGAGGATCCAAGGAACACCACCAGCTGGGAAAAGCTCAATGGGGCGTCTGGGGACTGGCTCCAGCACCCCACGAGCAATGGGAAGGGGGACAGGAACTGTCGCCCCTCCCCCAGCCGGGAAGTAACCGAGGGCCCGGTCCCATCCCCCATGAGGGTGGGGGGGGTTTGGCCATTCCCCGCCGGAAAGAACAAGCGGCCATAATACATTATAAAGACCATATGTGACAGTTGACATCCATATACTGAACTTCAAAAAAAGGGGAAGGGGGTATTTTATACAGGCATATTATATAGATAATGTATAGACATAAATAGCGTGTTAGTACCATGGCTATAAACCCCAAGCTTGTTGGATATGATTTAATTAGGACAAATATTCGGTAGGAGTATTTGAACATGCTAGAATACAGAAGTCTGTCCTGCAATTACTTCCGAAGCGAGCAAAAGAGGGGGGATTAGGGGTACAGTCCCCCCAAAAAAACAGAAGGAAAAATAATAATGATAAACCTTCTGAAAACCTCAACACCAAGCTGATGTATGATGCACCAGAAATGTGAGTCATGGGTTGGGTATGCAGGGGGTCTTGCAGTTACTTCCGAAGCGAGCAAAAGAGGGGGGATTAGGGGTACAGTCCCCCCAAAACACAGAAGGAAAAATAATAAACCTTCTGAAGACCTCAACACCAAGCTGATGTAAGATGCACCAGAAATGTGAGTCATGGGTTGGGTATGCAGGGGTTGAAGCTGAACATGGAAAAACACACAATTAATGTCAATCTCAATATGTCAGGGGAGAAAGGGGGGTTTTAGCCCCCAAGTGTTAATGCGAAAGAGAGAGGACACATATTGAGAACATAGTTAAGCTGCTCGCCCTGAAATTACAAAAAAGACAAAGAAGGGTTCCCCAAATGGGCTTTTAGGCAGCAATATAAAGAATATAGAAGTATGTATAGGTTATATAAAGCAGTATTTATTGCCAAAATCCCCGGTAACCACATGAGTTAGAACAAGTTGGAACATTTGTATAAATGAAATAAAATAAAGGTCAACATTCCTGAATACAGTGTGCATAGAAAATACATATACAGTTTTGTATCGTTGAGCCCCGACGCGTTTCGACCAATCCGGTCTCTTCAGGGGGCAAAAATGTTTCTAGAAAATAATAATATTAAGGTATGAATTGTGTTTTGGGGGACTGTACCCCTAATCCCCCCTCTTTTGCTCGCTTCGGAAGTAACTGCATATTATATAGATAATGTCTATACATTATCTATATAATATGCCTGTATAAAATACCCCCTTCCCCTTTTTTTGAAGTTCAGTATATGGATGTCAACTGTCACATATGGTCTTTATAATGTATTATGGCCGCTTGTTCTTTCCCGCGGGGAATGGCCAAACCCCCCCCACCCTCATGGGGGATGGGACCGGGCCCTCGGTTACTTCCCGGCTGGGGGAGGGGCGACAGTTCCTGTCCCCCTTCCCATTGCTCGTGGGGTGCTGGAGCCAGTCCCCAGACGCCCCATTGAGCTTTTCCCAGCTGGTGGTGTTCCTTGGATCCTCCCCGTTCAAGCCGCGGCGCAGCGCGCAAGCACGCTCCTGGCGTGCGTGCAGCGTTTTGACGCCGCGTTGCTATGTCGGGGATGACGACATTGTCGGGGCTGGTTTAGCCCTCCAGGAACGCCGAGGAAGCCACACGTGGGCTGCCATTTCGGCGGCCATAAGCCTCCCCATGGCTCAATGGAGGGAGGCAGTCCACCTGCATGTGATCATCTGATCACCACACCCACTAAGGGGCATATATAGGGAGCAGCTCATCAGGGAACCATCACAAGGTTCCATGTAGGCCAGATTGGATGCTAATGCATCTCTGTCCCTATTTTCTGGCATTGTGTCCATTCCTAGAATGCATAACTGCTGTCTGGGTTCCATAATCACTTTATCCAACCTCTACCCTTGATTTTATCAGGTAAATATCTCACTCATTCATGCTTTTTAAGATCCTTTCACTCTTCACCACACTCACTCACACCATCCCCCATCTCATTGAGGGACTAATCATCCACCTTCCTATTTTTTATTTCACTCTCACCATATTGTTTTTCACTTCAACTTTCACTCTTATTTCACACACTTATTTCACCATTGGTCTGTCTTATTTTGACAATCGCCCACCTTATTAGTTTACACTCACTATCTCATTCACTTGTATTCACTGATCCTCATTACAGCAATTTCTCACTTAATTTTATACTCCCAACTATCTTACTCGTATTGGACCCCTAAGTATGCCTTTACTCTCCCTATATGTGTTGGCAATTGGCACTTGCCCTCAGCCCCTGTACCACTATATTACCCTAATATATGTACCTACACATTAATTGGCTGTAAACCAGCAATTAACTTTTTAACCAACCTACCCGAAATAATCATTTCCACTAATCATGGGCTTTGTGGGTGTTCCTCTGCAGGTGACTGCCCCTCCGTTGCTCCTGGCGGATGCTCTTTGTGTGGCTCCTTGTAGGTTCCCTGGGGCAGGCCCCTCCGCCGCTTTGGATGGGCGGGGGCAGTCAGGCCCCTCCGGACCTCACAGCGGCTTTTTATGTTATCCATTTCCTGATTCAGTGGTAACTATATCAGTATACCATTTTATTGTTTTATATGATGTTATGTACTTACTTTGAATTCATACCTTAATATTATTATTTTCTAGAAACATTTTTGCCCCCTGAAGAGACCGGATTGGTCGAAACGCGTCGGGGCTCAACGATACAAAACTGTATATGTATTTTCTATGCACACTGTATTCAGGAATGTTGACCTTTATTTTATTTCATTTATACAAATGTTCCAACTTGTTCTAACTCATGTGGTTACCGGGGATTTTGGCAATAAATACTGCTTTATATAACCTATACATACTTCTATATTCTTTATATTGCTGCCTAAAAGCCCATTTGGGGAACCCTTCTTTGTCTTTTTTGTAATTTCAGGGCGAGCAGCTTAACTATGTTCTCAATATGTGTCCTCTCTCTTGTCCCTGGCAGAGAAGCAAGGGACAACACCCTCAAGGCTATCTCCATCCAACACTGGCTCACAACCCACCACAAACAAGGATTCCTCCTCTCCCTCGACGCCGAGAAAGCGTTCGATAGAGTAGCTTGGGACTACATGTCAGAAACCCTGCGATTCCTAGGCCTTCCCCCTCGTATGCTTCATTTTATTCTTGCGCTCTACACGAATCCCACTGCCCGAGTCCGTGTCAATGGCCATCTATCGAGCGCCTTCTCCATCTCCAATGGGACCCGACAAGGATGCCCCCTTTCCCCGCTTATATTTATCCTCACGCTAGAGCCGATGTTGAGACGCCTTAGAGACAACCCAGACATCAAGGGGGTTGATATTAATCACCACGAGTACAAGTTGGCAGCCTTCGCCGACGATGTCCTCCTCTTCTTGACGGAACCGATCACGACGCTCCCAAGTCTTCTCGACGACCTCAAAACCTTTAACCACCTAGCTAACTTGCAAATAAATTTCTCCAAATCTAATGCCCTCAACATCTCCCTCCCCCCTGACATCTGCTCACAATGCCAAGCCAACTTTCCGTTCAAATGGAACGTTCGCTCGATCACTTACCTGGGTATACAGCTTCCTTCCTCTCTGACAGACCTATACTGTACTAACTATCTCCCATTACTCCAACTCATACTGAAAGACCTCAAAGACTGGTCGATGAAACCGTTCTCTTGGTTCGGCAGAGCTGCCGCCATCAAGATGAATATATTACCCCGAATCCTGTATCTACTACAAACGGTCCCGATCAAGCTTCCTAATGCTTTCTTTTCCACACTACGCAAAGCTTGCTCTGACTTCACCTGGAATGGACTCAGACCCAGGCTTAGCCATACAAGGCTCACTATTCCTAAACTCAAGGGCGGCATTGGCCTGCCAGACCTTCGCAAATACCACCTGGCCTGTCACCTGGCCAGGATAGTGGACTGGAACGCACACCTGGACACAAAGGCGTGGTGCGCCTAGAACACTCATTCTGGCCTACCCCGCTCGCCCAAGCTCCCTGGACCAAATCGAGCCAGACTCCCCCACCCTGCCATGCACACCCCCTTATCCAACCTACGTTGAATTCCTTCCGAGTAGCCTGTACTAAGCACCACGTCTCCTCAATTTTAGGTCCGTTGACCCCGCTCAGACAAAACCCCGACTTCCGCCCAGGGTTGTCCCCCGCCTTTCTACGAGACAACTGGCCCCATCGCCAAATTCGTGCTGAACACTTCTTTGAAGGTGACCAACTTGTCCCCTATGAGTCGCTAGCGGCAACCATGATGACTGGTACATTCCCCTTCTGGACCTACGTCCAAATTAGAAACTTTCTTATTAAGCCTGACCCGAAACCTAACTGGTCCCGATCACACACCCACTTTGAAGACCTCTGTTTACGTGACCCACCTCTCACTCACTTGATCTCCTCTATATACACACTGCTATTCGTGGACCAGAAACCGAAACTGAATTGGGCCAGCCAAAAATGGGAGTCAGATCTATCCATTGACCTAACAGACAGAGAATGGGAACTCATCTACTCATGTATACACAAAGGAACGGTGAATGTCCACGTACAGGAAAACTCCTTTAAGATTTTCGCTCGCTGGTACCAGACCCCCCTTAGACTACATAACATTTACCCCTCTGTTTCCCCGAGGTGCTGGAGATGTGAGGCCGAGAACGGCTCACTGTTGCACATCTGGTGGTCGTGCCCCAAATTGCAAACATTTTGGACGGAGGTTTACCGCCTGATTCTACACATCACCACCTACGACCTTGACTTTTCGCCAGCGCAGTTTCTGCTTCACCACTCCAGCATTCCCTCGAAAACTTACAGAAGTTCTCTAGCTATACACCTGGTTAATGCAGCTAAACTCTGTGTCCCAGCAAAATGGAAATCTACAGAACCCCCACCCTGGCCGAATGGTTCAAACGCATAAACCAGATAGCAGAGATGGAGAAGCTGATACACCAGGCCCATGACACACCACACAAGTACACCACACAAGTACACGGCAATCTGGGCTTGCTGGCTCCACTTTCTTACATCAGATGAATATAAAGCGAACGTTCCCTAGATATTGTCCGGGAGCTGTGGTGGGAAACTGTCCGAACCTTACTGTCCTCCCCTGCCCTATCCCCTACGACCACTTCTTCTAGACCCCTTCCTAGACGTGCCCCCTCCCTGTTAACCAATATCCCACCGATCTTATAAAGTACCTGATCTCGGCCCCACCTTAACTACCGATCCTTACATGCTGGGATATTCACTCCCATTCCCCCTCATTACCCCTTCCTACCAGTTGATTCCCCCCCCCTCCCTACGATTGCTTTAACCCTGTAAAACAGGAGACGAATCTCCTAACTCATCGTTTCTACCTTGGACACTGAAATGAAAACCCCCCTCGACACGACTGTTATATTTCCTCTCAAACCCTGATTGATTCTACCAGCATCAAACTTCAATAGGTCCTGTTGCAATGTATTCAAACCTGTCGATGGGGGATATTGATATACTATTCACTATTCCCTCTTAGAAACTTACACTGTCAAGCCCATATCATCGACCTTGCATTGTTATTTCGGTTAACTGTTATTACTATACTGCGGCTGCGCCCGCGTTACTGCATTCGAGCACCTGTTTGCTCACTGTCAATACGTTATCTTTTATGTTACTGCAATGTATTTTATGTTCAATAATAATAAAAACTTTTGGAAAGAAATGACTCGCCTGCCTGCTCTATCTAATTCAAAATAAATGACACTGTCTCTCTCTCTCTCTCTGTCTTTAACCACCGCCACAACACACTACACAAGGCTGCCATTCAGGCGGCCTTATATAGTGTGGGGCATGTACTAAACCCCCTGAGACATAATTGGCCAAAGCCACCCTGGCTTTGGCCAATTATGGCTCTCCGCTTTTTCCGCTCTGTGATTGGCCAAAGCATGCGGGCTATAGATCATGCTTGGCCAATCATCAGCCAGCAATGCAGTGCGAGGCCGCAGTGAATTATGGGCCGTCACGCACCATTTGAATTTGTCGCGAACGGCCCATAATGTTTGAAATTCTGCGAACGGTCGAACAGCCGTTATTCGAGTCAAACATGGGTTTGACTTTAACTCTAAGCTCATCCCTAGTGGTGGACACTTGCAGTGAAATCTGGATGTGGAGCTGAAAGAAAGTAACGGTGCACATAGAGTCTGGATCAGATCTAAAGAGACAGTATGCAGAGCTCCAGCCGACTTACACATCCATTGTACCGGCTAGTGAGCTACTGGTATCTATTTCTTGTGCTTGCAACATACCTTAGCACTACAGGAACAAAAAAGTGCCAGGTGGATTTTACATAGAAATGTCCCTGTTCGGCTCTGCACCAAAAGTGGGTACTTTATGGATTTTTTGTGTATTCTTTTCTTATTTAACTGGAACTACAGTGCATCTGGAAAGTATTCACAGTGGTTTGCTTTTTCCACATTTTGTTTTGTTACAGCCTCCTTACAAAATGGATTAAATTCATTATTTTCCTCAAAATTTCAAACAATACCCCATAATGACAATGTGAAGCCGCATACACACGGCAGAGAAACTCGACGGGCAGAACACATCGTTCCGGCCGTCGAGGTTCTCTGCCGGCCGTCAGATTCGGCGACCCGCCCGTCGGGAATGGCAACCAGCCATTCATCCAGGCGGGCCGTCGAGCAAATAGAGAACATGCTCTCTATTTCTGCTCGACGGCATTCCCGACGGGATGCTCGCCGAGAGCGTACACACGGCCGAGGTTCTTGCTGGAATGCAGCTTCCAGCGAGGTTCTCGCTGGTTTCTAGTGAGAACCTCGGTCGTGTGTACGCCGCCTGAAAGAAGTTTGTTAGAAGTGGAACAGGTGCAACCAAGCTTCTACCTCTCGTACAATGCCTGGTGAGCCTCAAGAACACAGCACTCAGCCTATGAAGTCTCCTCAAACTTCCAAACAGTCCACGCAAAAAAGGAGAAAGGCCGGTGCTATGAAAGTCAGCTAAAACATTGTTTTAATAGTGCATGTTAACAGCAGTCAAAAAGAAATCCAGCGCATGGCGAAAAGTGTTGGGATTCTTTCTCCTTTTTTGCAAAGTTTGTTTGAAATCGTTGCAAAAAAGAATAAATCACATGTACATAAGTATTCCTAGACTTTGCCATGACATTTAAAATTGAGCTCAGATGCATCCTGTTTCCAGTGACCATCTTTGAGATGATTTTAAATTCAGCTGATTGGACACGATTTGGAAAGGCACACACCTGTCTATATAATGTCTCACAATTAACAATTTGTGTCAGAGCACAAACAAAGCCATGAAGTCAAAGGAAATGTATGTAGACCTCCGAGACAGGATTGTATTAAGGCACAGATCTGGGGAAGGGTACAGAAATTTTTCTGCAGCATTGAAGGTCCCAATGAACACAGTGGCCTCCATAATCCGTAAATTGAAGAAGTTTGGAACCACCAGGATACTTCCTAGAGCAGGCCGCCCAGCCAAACTGAGCAATCGGGGGAAAAGGGCCTTCGGGAGATGACCAAGAACCAAATGGTCACTCTGACCGAGCTCCGGCATTTCTCTGTGGAGAGGAGAACCTTCCAGAAAAACAACCATTTCTGCAGCACTTTGCGGAAGCCACTCCTCAGTAAAAGGCACATGACAGCCTACCTGGAGTTTGCCAAAAGGAACCTAAAGGACTCTTAGACCAAAAGAAATAAAAAAAATTGGTCTGATGAAACAAACTTTGAACTCTGTGGCCTAAATGGCAAGCGTCATGTCTGGAGGAAAACAGGCGCAGCTTATCACCTGGCTGTGGGGATTTTTTTTTAGTGGCAGGAACTTGGAGACTAGTCAGGATTGAGGTAAAGATTATTGCAGCAATGTACAGAGGCATCCATGATGAAAACCTGCATCAGAGCACTCTGGACCTCAGACTGGAGAGAAAGTTCATCGTTCAACAGGACAACGACCCTAAGTACACAGACAAGATAACAAAAGGGTGGCTACAGGACAACTCTGTGAATGTCCTTGAGTGGCCCAGCCAGAGCCCAGACTTGAACTCGATTGAACATCTCTGAAGAGATCTGAAAATGGCTGTGCACTGATGCTTCCCATCAAACCTGATGGAGCTTTAGAGATCCTGCAAAGAAGAATAGGAGAAACTGACCAATAATTGGTGTGCCAAGCCTGTAGAATCATACTCAAAAGGACTTGAGGCTACAATTGATGCCAAATGTGCTTCAACACAGTGGAATATGTATGTACATGTGATTAATTTTTCATTTATTTTATTTTGGGGTATTGGCTGTAGAATTTTGAGAAAAATAATGAATTTAATTCATTTTGGAATAGGGCTGTAACATAACAAAATGTGGAAAAAGTGAAGCGATGTGAATGCTTTCTGGATGCACTGTAGATGACTTGGACAATATAAACCTTATTACACCTCTGGCTAAGAGAACTGATAACCCCTTTAGTACCTATTCACTTATGTATTTGTTAATGCAGCAGTGACAACAGGTTAAGTGTGCTGACCTTGGCACTAGTTTTTATCTAGAGAAGCTACTAGAAAGAACAAACATTTTATAGAGGCGACAATTGAGAAATCTTTGTGAAAATTCATTCAATTTTTTAACATTTTCAAGTTTCATATTTTTGCCTATATATCGTATATACTCTAGTATAAGCTGACCGAATATAAGCCGAGGCACCTAATTTTACCACAAAAAATGGGAAAATGTATTGACTCGAGTATAAGCCTAGGGTGTCCATCTGCATGCCTCACTGTGCCTCACTGTGTCCATGTGCATGGCTCACTGTGCCAATGCCTCACTGTGCCCATGCCTCACTTTGTCCATGCCTCACTGTGCCCATGCCTCACTGTGCCCATGCCTCACTGTGTCCATGCCTCACTGTATCCATGCCTCACTGTGCCCATGCCTCACTGTGTCCATGACTAGACTGACGTTTAACATGGGAGTCTATGGAAGGGATGCCCGACTTTGAAGAATTGGTGCTCCCCAACTTGCACACTTGTAGAGGAGAAATGAGGCTAAATGTGTGCCAAGTTTCGGGTCTAGAGGACTTACGATAGGCCGGTACCGGGTCCCCAAAGTCACCGGAGAAAATACTGTTTAACATGGGAGTCTATGGAAGGGGTGCCGGCTTTAAAAAATCGGTGCTCCACGGCCATAGGTCTCTCAGGCAACAAACTTTGCCGGTACGTGGTCCCCAAATTCCAGGACATTAGGCGCAAAAAAGTGACTCGAGTATAAGCCGAGAGGGGGGCATTTTCAGCACAAAAAAAAATGTGCTGAAAAACTCGTCTTATACTCGTGTATATATGATATTCCTTTCCCTTTACACCACTTTTCCAGGTAAATACCGCCTCTAGCTAAGTCTTCTTAATTCTAATTTCCTAACTTGTTCCATTGTAATTGGCATATGTAATGGGTGAAGCTTAGTGTACTGACATAAATGTGTCAGTGTATACGTTTTTTTTTTTTTGCTGTCTGCATCCCAATAGGAAGATCTCCTCCCAATTTGTGTCCCAGAGACCCAAGAGGAAGTGAGAAGAAATCTCTACAAGAAAGCAAAAGAGAAATATCCCTCTTAGATAGTTGTCACAAGAACTAGTGGCCAAGTTAAGAGATATACCCTTATACCTGTAAAATTTTAGATTTTCCAACTCTTGCTGCCATGACAATGGTGACCAGGACAAATAGAAAGGGTGAATCTACCTAGCAAAGACACAGACAGCAACACAAACTGTACAATTAACAATTCATGAAACCATATCACACACACCCACACAATTGTGAAGGTTGTGTGCATGGCTTTACATTACTACTATACAAAATCCACTTATGAAGAGAAAATCAGCATACTGATTTTTTGATTCTAAAGCAGGATTTACTGAAGTCCAATATCAGCAAAAAAGTTGCAACAACATTTCAAAAGCACATGGCCCTCAAAGCAGCTGGTCACAGATCATTGTAATTAATTTCCCTAAATTAGGGATGGAAGCCTTGTGCTATTCATTGAAAAACCAACCAGGTGGCTTATCTGTGATATCTGAAATAGAAACAACTCTATGATGGGCCCTTGATCAGGATGTAAAATGCAAATCTCTTCAGCCTGTTGGAACCAGAAATAAAATGGCCAAAAACAGAAAATGTGTTCCATAAAAAAAGAATTAATATTTTGCACATGCTCAAATCGTTTTTTCCTGTGTGTATTTGTCCAAATAATAAATATGGCGACTTCCTCATAGAAAGCAAATACTAGATGTTGCTGGTCCCAATAGTTGAGAAGCATGAAACAACATTAAATAAAGAGAAAAAGAAAGGAAAAAAAAACAGAAAGGAAAAAAAGGCTAAAAAATTAAAGTGTAAAAAGGTTACAGGAGTAGAACAAAGTGTGTTACCAACTGGAAATCCACCCTACCCATGCTTTACTGTTGGGGATCGGTCAAAATAGAAAAATAATGGTTACAGAATAATATGATGAAAATTACAAACAAAAATAAATAAGAAAATAATTATTGAGAAAAAAAATTAAAATAATTAGTATGTGAGCTTAGACAGTTGGAATAAGAGTACCAAATGGCTTATACAAGCAATGTGTGTGACCAGTTGAATGCAACTAGAGAAGTAAGTCTACAAAACACCTAATTGTGTGAATATCAATAATTTGTGTGTTTGCTGCCCAGCTACCACTGTTAAAAATGCAATTTGGTACTGTCTTGATATGTTGGTTTGGAGTTCTACGTTATGTTTCCGATTTTATCTTTACACTATCTTCTTGAAATATATTTTAATCAGGACACGGGAGGGGGGGGGGGGGGTTACCAGCAGTATCAGACAATCAGGTTGATTTTAATAGCACAGAGATATCAGTCTAGCACCGTGAATATTAATAATTAATGAGGATGTATCTTTCATTGATTTGAGATTGGTAAACCAAAGTAGTCTAATTAGATTAGTAGACTAATTTCAGTGCAAAATTCTGCAATTTTTTCTCCAGGTTTGTTGTTTGTAGTGTATTATTTAGTAGACCCTATAGATTCAGGATGGCATACTACACATAAGTCCAATGCACCTGCCATTCAAAATCATAGTTCTGTACACAGCACAGCAGAAAACTATCCCATGCTGTTTCACAATAGTGTCTTTGTACTGATGTTGAGAGACTGCATGCTATCTAGCTCCTTCATGTTAACATTTTGATTACAGTGATGAGTAGGAAAAAAGATCAGCTGTCGTATTGTGTGAAGACGTTTATGTCATTGTGGAATTTTGAAGTCAAAAGCAAAAAAAGGACTTTCATCTAAAACTCTTTGAAGCACAGGAATTGCAATAACCAGCTGTTTTTTTTACTAAAGAAAACAGTGAAAAGCTTTAATTTTGACTTTTATATTATCTTCGACTGAGTCTGAAATCCTAGTGGTGTATTTTATGTTATTGGAGATGAGAAGCAAGAAGAGAAAAAAAACTGTTGTGTACAATGTGGAAGTTGTACATTTCATTTTCTTTTGGCATAGTTAATTAAATTGCACAACAGAAAAAATATATCATGCATTATTACAGTCACGAAAGACAAATATAGGAGCAGTTAAAAACTATGCAAAATGCTGGAAATTAGCATCTTCTTTATGACTTGAATTGAAGTTCATGGGGACATTAGTCAGTTCAACTTTCTGTAAAGTCTCAAGTGGCAAACCATATGGTGTGAATGCAATTTTAAGCAGTATTTACCTGCTAAATGTTTACTTTTTCCAGCCAAAATAAGTTTTAAGCAAAATCTAAGAAAACCATGAGTTTCTTAACATATAAAATGCGCAGAACCTTAACTTAAGTGTTTTTAAATGGATCTTGGAGCTCTAAGACCGTAGCTTTTAAAGTGTTATGATCATTATATTTCCCAGATACCATGGACCACCTAGGGTCTAGATTAGAGCACTTAGGCAGGATCAAATATAAATAACGATTATAATATGTCTATGCCTATGGCGGCACTTTGCAGGGGAAGCAAAAAAGCCGCCCCTACACAAAAAAACAACCTTACCCTTGTTGCCTCACAAAAAAGTACCCGCCATCTTAGGCTACACTTTTAGTGTATCGCCAATCTTATACGGGAAATGGGCTGGAACTGATTATTTCACTTATTTGTATAATGACTAGGGACTTTCTAGTCTTTATACAAATAAGTGAAATAATCCTATGATTGCAATCAGTGGCAGCAAACACAAGCCCAACTATTTTACAAAATAGGAGTAATCTTACTAATCCAGTTATGTATTGTAATAGCACATATAGGCAAGCAGGTCCTAGTTTAACTAAAACAAAGTATCAGATATTGGGGTAAATTCACGAGAAACATTATTGGTTTTCTTCAGTTGTTAAATTAGCACCCCTTATTTAACGCTAGCTAACATGGTATTCACAAAAGCTATAATCGTTATTCAACATAGTCGTTATGGTTTTCAACTGACTCTTTATCCAATCGTTATGCTAACTACTCAAGAGTTATTTTAATGTCCCAAATCGTAATAATAATGTCTAAGATCGTTAAATAATGCTGGAGAGATGCATTCTGGGAGCAGAAGGGGAGGAGAACAGCTGCATGTGGAAAAGAGCAGATGCAGAGAGAGAGAGAGAGACACAAGCAAGACACATGTGAAGATTGAGCATGTGATGTGCAAAACTTCTAGTGTGTGTTTTTTCTAAAGCCATGTCTATTTCCCCATACAGAAAATAAATCAAGGAGATGATAATCGGAATTTAGCTATCACCTGGGTTTCAGAAAAGTCATCCAAAATAGTATGTGAACGGAATACACGTTTATAAATCTGAACAACATTCTAACGTGTTCTTCGCCTCTGGATAATTTTAAATTCAAATAGAGCACGGTTCCATCTTGCCCAACACTACTAAAAACGTCACTACACTACAAAAATCGCCAAAAGCTTCCTCTAACAACAAAATATCGTCTGGGAAATGTCATAACGACACCCTGAGGGAGGTGTACATATTTACTTCTGTACATATTTAACGATTTGACTCTTTAAAATAACGTTTTGACTCTTTAAAATAACGATCGAATAGTTAAATAATGCTCCACACCTTAAAATATCGGTTCAGTGTAGTGAAACGTTATTTGATGATTTTTTCAAAGCGTTAAATAGTTTAGTGAATTGAACTAGCTTCAATAACGTGCAAAATCGTTAAAATAACGACCGAAATCGGGAAAAAAAAGCTTTGTGAATTGACCCCATTATCTTATGTATTAGCTAAGATCAGTAGTATAAATATATATATATATATAATATATATATATATATATATATATATATATATATATATATATATAAAAGTAGTAGTATAGTAGTAGTATAAATATATATATATGCGGTAAAAAATGTGTATTTGCTCACAGGGCGGGTCTTAAACAGGAAGGGGTGTGGCATTGACAGGTCATATTTAAATTAGGGTGAACAAGTTTAGTTAGGCCTAGCAAGCACAAAACCTAAATACACCACTGCTTATACCACTTTGTCAGAACCAATTGTTTTTTTTATTTGCTCACATACTAAAATGCAATTTTTTTTTACATGAAAATTAACTTAACCTCTTTCCCACCGCGCCATAAGCATTTTACTGCTACGGCGCGGCGGGGGTTATCTTGGGACGACGTCCCTGGGACGTCGTCCTTCACTTTCGCGATTGCGCGTCCCCTGGGATGCGCTCGCGAAAGTGTCCGTGCTCGCCGGTCTAGAAGACCCGGCGCATCACGGATCACAGTAAATTGCCGCTGATCGCGGCCGTTTACCACGTGATCGCGCCTTCAAATGACGGCGCGATCACTTGTAAACAAACCGGCGTCATTTGATGACGCCAGTTCCTCCCTCTCCTCCCTCTCCTCTCTGTACAGTGTGCGAAGAGAGGGGGGGAGCGGGGTGTCAGCAGCTGAGCTGTGGCTGGATCTGTGACAAATGCAGTCACAATCCAGCCATCCCCAAAACATCCCAGCTCTGCAATCCCCCCAGTACCCAGCAATCCCCCAGTACCCAGCAACCCCCCCAGTAACCCAGCAATCCCCCCAGTACCCCAGCAATCCCCCAGTACCACAGTACAATCCCCCCAGTACAACAACAATACCCCCAGTACCCAAAACAAATAACCCAGTACTCAACAATACCCCCAGTACCCACTCAATACCCCAGTACTCAACAATACCCCAGTACTCAACAATACCCCCAATACTCGGCAATACCCCAGTACAACGGCAATACCCCAGTACTCGCAATACCAATACCAGTACTCGGCAATACCCCAATACTCCAGGAACTCAACAACTACCCCAATACTCTCGGCAAATACCCCAATACTCGGCAATACCCCAGTACTCGGCAATACCCCCAGTACTCGAAATACCCAGATACCGGCAAATACCCCAATACTCGCAATACCCCAGTACTCCGGCAATAA